>JAUPFT010000008.1:29562373-29939873 GCA_036936625.1 Parnassius smintheus behrii
CCATCGTAGCCCTACTGTACAAACACTTCAGCACTTCGCTATACCGACAGTCATACATAGTTTTATATGTATAAATACTACTCAAGATTTCCAAACAGCTTATATGGTTTAATTTTATTTTAATTCTAGTATTTAATAAAAACACTTCAGCACTTCGCTATACCGACAGTCATACATAGTTTTATATGTATAAATACTACTCAAGATTTCCAAACAGCTTATATGGTTTAATTTTATTTTAATTCTAGTATTTAATAATTTACTGATGCCGATTGAGCGTTTGGACGAGCGACTATTTGAGCTGGCTGTGTGCCGCGTCCTTGCTCTATACTCAAAATAACTTGTTCGATCACTGTACCCTTTACTTTCTTTCCGGGTTTCTGGCAAATGATATTTATTTATTTCGTGGATCATAGGTATTACGTAGATGTTAGATACATAATTATATAATCAAGTTCAGCTATGTCCTATCCTGTGGGCATACGAAGTACAAATTACTAAATACAAATTATAAATTACGAAGTACAAAAATGATCAAAAAAGGTCATAACAATTAAAGTAAGTACCTTAAACGTAACTGTATGCAATGCGAATGCAACTTAAACAAACACTAGTGGATACAGAATTTGAGAAAATATGAATAAATCCAGCATGTTATAGATATAATTATGTCATAAATATATTAATTGATGACTATGAAAATATATTATATATTTATATTAATATATTATATTTTGTCAAGTAGGACCCTGAGGCGCTGTCCTATTGCAATCGCTCGCACGATGATGCGATGCGATTTCATCGTCCGATGAATCCACTCGCGCGATTTCTTCAGTCGCATCGCATGATCGCACGACGTTCAATAGGACATTTCGCAGATACGAGTATGTTTAAACGCACGGTCGCACGATCATTTTCGTCGGACGCAAAGTATGATCGCGCGATCGACGGCAATAGGACAGCGCCTGACATGCGTTTTTTAATGAGGTTTACATTTTTTATATATTTCATTTTTTGGGTATTTTATTATATATTTTTGGTGAAATGCAAAATACTCTTTGGTTAAATAACGCTGTTTTACTTGCAAAAGTGCTAAGTTTATCTGATTGAATTGTTTGTAAAGATTGAACGTTCATTTTGACAAATATGGTGACCTCTAAAATATATAGTGAAGTAAGAGTTAATACTTTAAACTTTTTTAAAAATGGTTTACATGTTTCAGTTTGCTGTATTGCTGTTGCATATAGCTCGTTTGCGCCTCTTTTATGCTTTAAAACATTTTCCTTATTAACAAAGTTACCTCAAAATAAAATACCATATCTTAGTGTTGATGCTACGTAACCGTTATATGCCGTAAGTCGTATAGACATGTTGGTTATTTTAGAGTTGTCGATGTGCATAAGAAAACCCATTAAGTTTCGTACACACTATATCAACATGGGACTTCCATGTTAACATGCTATCGATTCTCAAACCTAAGAAATGTGTGCTATTACTAATATTTTTGTCGAAGTGATGTGGTGTCATGGCGGACTTTTTCCGTGAAAAGTCGTGCATTTAGTCTTATTAAAATTTATTTTAAGATAACTAAGGTTCTACCAATCAATTATTTTATTAAATGTTTCATTCATTTCATTATTTAAGGCAGTCAAATAAAAGTAAAAAATATAAAAACATGTTACACTTATCACAATTATCGTAACAACACTGTAGAATTCTAGCTTTCTTTGTAATTCAGCTTGTGCTTGGTTACCGGCTTCGTGCCGAGCTATTATTACTTTCGAGTTCTTTGACTATTGCTTGCCATGTTATTAAAAATGGGCATAAAAATTTTTTAACGTTATTTTTACGTAAAAGTGGTATCAATCGGTTGGATTTGTACATATTGTGACGGCCCATTGCTATTATTACTAATTAATAATTGATTTCTATATAAGGGGGCGTCAAAAATAATGTTAAATGATATATATTAAAAAATAAAATTTCATAATAAGCATAAAGTTAAAATAAATACAATTCAGACTTTTAAACTTTTACACAGAGTATCGTATATATGAGAAGATATAATTTAAATTTCCTGCACCAGCCATTGGCTCTTCTCAGTTTTGTGAGTATTGAATAAATATTTCAATATACAAAATTATACAAACTAACTGGTTAGTTGATAAAAAGGCCTAAAACAACTGTGGATTTTGTGAGGAAGTTTAAGAAAGATGAGACTTTTTATAAAAAAAAAGACGTGTGGCACTCGGGGACTGCCGCGGTAAAGCTATTGCATAGCATTTTGTATCAACTTATGCAATTATAATTATTTATTTATTTTATTTATGCAGTATTTCTTTTTCTTTGATATTAATTCAAGTTACTTAGGTTAATCCAATCAAATTCAACCAGATTTAACCGAACCCGCGTTATAACGAACTCACTATTTGTGAAAAATACTGTATCACCGGACCGCGTCGCAAAAAACTCAGGTTCACGCAGTACATACGTCAGGGCGGCCGTACGGCAATTATATTAACAAGACGCGGAACTACTCAGTTCCACGCTCCACGGCAAGATTTGTCACTTATTATTTATTGTCCAATTAATTGTCTTTAAATTCAAATGCCACGCTCTATTATAATCAATATACGATAATCGCGTATAGTGAATTTCGAGGTAAATTATCATATGTAAACGTTTTTGAATCGTCGTAATGAAACATATTTCCTAAAGAAAATATCTTCACAATTAATTTGATGTAAAATAACATTAGAAATAACGTATAAAAACAGAAAAATTATCAAATTTTTGATCGAGTTCCTAACCAGTACACAAGCAAAAATGGCGAAATATCATTTTCAGTTTTTTTTCTATGTAGTTATTTGTTACAGAGTACACAGATAAAATTCACTCTCACAGATGACAAAGTTCAAACACCACAATCTCTAATTTTTTACTCTGCTATCTTCAGCGCTGCACACGAATGGAACGATGTCGTTGAGAGCCGTGGTAGCTCACATGGTTAGCGCTCGTTATAGGTATCACAGTACGGGAGCAACCCGGGTTCGATCCCCACTGGCACCAATGAAATTGTTGCGTGCTGATTTAGCTATCAGTTGGAAAGTCTGTTTTTCTGGGCCGTTTTGTTTTGTTACACTGACATCTCACAAGTCACCTAGGGACCTAGGAGGTTGTCGGTTGCTTATTTTTATTTTTCTTTAAAATTTTCGTCGGTAAAATAACATATTTATAAAAGTAAAAAAAAGTAAAGTTACAGCCTATATACATCCCACTGCTGGGCACAGGCCTCCTCTAATTTCTGAGAGGGTTTTAAGGCAAGGAAATGTCCGCCACGCTGCCTCAATGCGTGTTGACGAACTTTTACATTAAAAAATATATATTACGAACATTTCTTCGAAATATATATTTTTTAATTTCTCAGACATGCGCTACCAGCATGCGATGACGCGGCCCGCGCCTTGCCGCCACTTGCGTTTGCCGCGCTTTGTCTCGTCACAGAGTGGCGAAATCACAGTAATATAGGTATTTTATAAACAGCACCTGTCTAATATTATGAAATATGTAGATAAAACTTAAAACTTACCTTGATAAATGTATACCCTTTTGTTTGTAATATTTTTTTAGACCTCTCTTCAATCGTTTCTGCTTATTCCCCATGTTTTACAAACTAAACAAAACATTAATAAAACTGTACAATTAATATAACTATAAAACACTACTATTAAACAAGAATCAGAAAAAACCTACTCCACTATTAACAAAATTAAATTTTTGCAGTAATATTTTACGATTTTATTTCGTAGTGCTGAGCTCTCGCAACGCGGCGTACGTCCACCTAGCAACACGATGCGACCCGCACTGAATTCGTGGACGAATGCGGGGGTGATATAGACGCAGTATTTAATCGGGACGCATTTTTAATTTATTATCATAAAAATAATACATATTTCTAAAAAGTAACCAAACCAAATTATTTTATTTTGTATTGCAAAGCAGTAGATATTTTTTTTATATTCCTTTGATAAACAATGAAGGAGTAAAGTGGTTTCATCTCAACGATTTGGAGGTGATTTGGGTATTTTTTTATTTATTATGTGACACCGATAGAAAAATTATGGCTAAACCAAATTACGTATCAGATCATGTAGATTACTAGCTATTTTTTTCATATGTAATTTCTCTGTAAGTGTCGACGAAAAGTTGGTTCATCTGCACGCTTTTTTCAAGCTTTTTGCGAGAGAGCAGCCTTAATAAATGCACTTTGTTCATTCATATTCAAAATTTCAAAACTCTTCGACAAAGACAACAAAGACTGAGGAAAAAAAACGACGTTAGACTATCGTTAGACAATGCACGGCCTTCAAGCCACACCTCCGTGCCCGTCGGAGAGCGTGAGGTTTTTTTCGTTACGAAATTTCTGGATTTTCCCGCACTCAAGGCCCGCGATAGAAGCTATGCAATAGCTTAATAACCGATATTAACAAGTCGATATAGGAAGTCTTCCAACTAAATTTCAAGTGTTTTAATATTGGGCTTATATTTCATTACTTCAAAAGAGGAAAACATGAAGCTAAAATTAAAAGCAATACAATTTGTGAGACTTCGCTTGGTAAATAATGTACCAACGTAGTTGTTCAACTGAAGCCGATCTGGTGTTTATGTGTTAATTTATTCAAGATATTATACGTTTAATGACTTCTTAGTATTTACCCGAACACTAAACGTTGAATAAAATAACTTTTCGCGCTTTTTGGCGTTTAATTTACTTATATATTTTTCGACGCTTTGGGCGCAGCAACCATGATCACGGGATTAGGTTTTTTTTTTAAATTTGGTGACAAACGAGCACACGATAGACATCTACATTTATCCTCAATTGGGACTCAAAATGCAGATGCATTGGCATACAAAGCAATTTTTCTCGCAATTTACTAAAGTTTTTACTACTATCGCGTGTGTGAACTGCACACGTTTTTTTATTGTTCATTGGTGTGCAAATTCAACATATCGTTTTAAATACAGTCATTAATTTATTATATTTTTAATTTTATTTTTTTATTACGTTCCAATAGACTTAATGTCTAAAGGTACTCTACCAGTCAGTCAGTACACATTATATTTGACAAAATATACAATACAAGTATAAAATAACAAATAATACAAAATACAAAATTAATACATTCGGATAAATACGACTATTTAACAATATCATAATTATATTATTTTTGGGTTACTGAAAAAGTTTTTTGTCCCTGCTAATATCGTGTATTTATTATATATTCGAAATGTTTATTGTAATTCTTTATTAGATTTAGATATACTATTGTTTTATTGAAATATATAAAGATATTTTTATTATAATAAATGCATCCGATTTTAGGAGCGAATATGAAGTGCCACATCTCTATCGACTAGCGTCTTTACATGCACAAAAGCCAACTTCAGCCCGGCCAAGGTAGAGTGCGCGGAAAATATCTCTTTACCACTAAAAAAGGTCTCCGATTCTCTACACTCACCATACGAAACATAGCAGTATTAGGCTGCTGTTTTATACTGATATTCTGTCTATTGGACCCATTCGTGCTATTGCCATAATATGTAGTGCAGTGCAGTGCAGTGTATGTGCAGTGTGGTTCTACCATTCATTTCATTCACATTCAGTTTTTTATTTATAACTTTTGGTCGATGTAAAATGAATGTACTGTGTCTTGAAGTCTTGCAGTGGTATGCTTGGGTATACTTTTATTTTATTAATTACAGGACCCCAAGCAGGTGGTTTTAGCCAGCCTCCTTTTCTATTGAAATTTTGGATATATTTTTTATTTAATAACCTCACTTATCATTCCTGGTAAAAGTCGATATCCTTTCACGAGGATCTTTGGTCTATCAATTCTGATGTAATGGCGGGGACGTCTAAAATATGATCACAAACTGCAAACTTCCCGTAGCGTTAATGTTTCACCTCAGCTAAATGTCTTTTTATGTAGGTTTTATCGATCTTTTTGTTTTCCTTATATATAAGAGAGATCACATTCACAATCAAGCTTGTACACTCCTAAATTTTGTAGATATTACACTTTTCAGATCGTAAGAAATTACTAATTTTCTTCGGCGGCTAGTATAATGTTCTAATAAAAACTTACATTAAGTTGTACTCAGTCTGTGACTCCTTAGACATACGGTTAGACAGCAGGCACACGGTCGACTGTGACCAGCTTCAATAACACATATATATCATTAGCCTATATTTTAAGTTAAAAAGATATATTATATCACCAAACGAAACTTAATGAATGATTGACGATCTCAAAACACTTATTTCCGTCATCTTTTCCATAGCCTCCTTTTGGAGAAACATTCATCGTTTTTTATTTTTACATGCATTTGTTATACTTAGAGGAATGCGTAAACATATTATGGATATGTATATTAAATCGTAATTTGTTTTGTCTTTTGTCTTTTTTTAAAATGTAAATAAATTTTTACGAACAATTGTAATAGAATAACATGTTTTCGTCGGGTTGCCTATCAAAATACGTATATATCCTTTATTGGAAACCATAGTCAGCAAACAATTTTATTCAAGGATTTGCAGTACTCAAACCGCTTTCACAAGCTCGTGTCTTAAATTATACGCAGATTACAATTGGTTTGAAAACTAGCTGAATAGTGAGCTAGACAGTAGCAAGAGAAAAATAAATAAAAATCGTGCGTATCAGCTCCGACGCGTGACTGGAGTTTACTCCCGAAAAGTGATTGTCTTAAAATATACGCAATACGAGTAGGCAAAGGAAGTAAAAATGAACTCATATATTTGTTACATTAAATTGATAATATGTTATATAAATTATATTTCAGAAAATATGTTACATAAATCATATTTTATAATACTATATAACTAAACTTATAAATAAAAACGTAAATTTCAATAAATTCCAAAAACAAACAAACAACCCACAAAAATAAACAATACAAATTCACTGAAAATTAATTTATCGCCTTCTAGCTGTTTCGAAGCTTGCTCATCGCCGTAGGAATCCGTCTAATTTGTCAACCTCACTAGTGCCCCTGTGGTTGATCGAATAGTGTCGATGAATTTGGGCTCCACGGACTTTCATGTCACTTCACTTCAACTTTCATGTCATTCACGTTGACAGGCGAAACGACGGTATGACTTTGCTCCCTTGGGGGAGTGGTAAAGCCCTATTGTGCGATGCTACTTACGTAGACACTTTAGCGTCCTCTCATCTTTTAGAGCCTGGGCGGCATCAGAGGCAGCGGAATTAAGCAAATGGCACAAATATGAATCTGAGAAATTACTACATATTTGTGCTTTTTGCCGTGGAGACTATACGTTCGTGGGGTCCACGTGCATTGAAGTTTCTAAAGGAACTATATACCGGGCCGGTTCTTTTCTCGCTCAAAGGCTAGGTATAGCTATTCAGCGAGGAAATGCAGCCAGCGATCTTGGCACGTTATCACGTACGGAGAGTAGGACTTTATGACAATTTAAATTTTTAGTTTTTGTTTTTCCATATTACACTAACTTTTTATATTGTGTGTAATGAATTTTAATTGTAAATAAAATAATATGAAACATATTTATTACTTTAAAGCTTGTAGTCACACATATTCTATTGAAAAGGTGGTAATCTTGGTACATAGCGGAGACAGGATTTGTACGAGAAAATGAAACCCTTTATCCTTAGCAATCTACTCACAAGTGAGATACCGGCTTAATTGTGTTTACTAAAACTTAACTTTGCAAATATTGCGTTAAGCGATTGCTATTAAAGCTCTTAGTAACCAATGAACCGCTCTTATTGAATCATTATGTGTCCTACATATTTTAATCTATTTATTATATCGAACTTTGCCGTTGTTTTCGGGAAACACAAGTGACCACAAAAAGCGAAATTATTTTACGCATTTATACTATTTCCTCGACATACGCTTTTTGCTACCACGTGTACAAAAAACATAGTCAAAGAAGGCCAAGATATATTTTCTCAATACTTCTCAATACTGATCAATTTTGTTTTGATATATACCTGATTAGTTGCGCATATATTAAGGACCTATACTACTTCAGCTCAAATTCTAATTTCACCCCCACTTCCCCGTGCGTTGTATGCTATGTACTGACATGTTTGTAATCACTAATACTGTAAGTAGATAGGTTGTTAGATACTTATTTCATTAGGTTTATCATATTTATGCCTATTTTTTACGCCCACCCAGTCGCTTCTTATTTTTATTACGGTTATTTCACATTTTAATTTTACGTCGTTCTGCGCATAATGTATTCTGATCGTAAGCGACACAGCTTTCCCTTTCGAAAGCCGTAGCGAGACTGATCGGGCGGCAGGCAACAAGCTTTAAGATGCCGATAGTTTAGGTAATTTAATTTTACAGTAAAAATAATGGTAATTTAAAATAATAAAAACGTAAGCCCTGCTTTAAAATTAATTCAGTTAGTATGCAAAGTTTCATGATCTAATTTAAAAATTTAAAGTATTTTATGAATACCAGCGGATTATTATTTAGTTTGGAGGTAACTGTGGATTTTTTTTCTATCGAAAAATTTTTACGGAATCGTGTTTTCGTCTAACATAGTACTTAACATTAATCCTAAACTTTACCTTAAATTTATTTCAAAATTAATGCTGCAATATTTCCGGCATAGCGGAGGATCTTGCTAAACCATTTGAGGTAGTATAGGCCCTTAACTAAAACAGATACTGTTTTAATTTACTCAAACGGTTTGCGTTTATAGTTTAATTGATATTGAAAGCATATATATTTGTTACAAAATATAATATATAATACTGATATTTGATGAACTGAGATGTTAAATTATTCACAATATAGGAATGAAAAACGTACGGAATAAAACACAACAGACAGTTGGTTGCGTTTTTTTGTAATTAATCTCTTTAAAACGTCCTATTTATTTAGTAGAATCAAATAGAAAATAAAATGTTTTTTTTTAAGTTCAGTTATCATCAGTCTCATATACTAAATAAATCTTACCAATTGTATAATAAAAAAAGTTAAGTCTAAGACTTCTGAACAAAAATTTGTCAAAATCATATTATCAGGCTGATATAAAATTTAAATTATTTTATTCTCTAGATCTAAGTAGAGTCTAAACAGAAAGTTAGATCTTTAAAGTACTGTCAAGAAACTTTTTTCATGATTTGCTTTCATGATCAAAATATCTTAACGCAGGTTTGTAGTTTTAAGGAATATTTAGGACACTACTCCATCTTAACACTGAATGTTAAGATTTTTTTGTATAGCACTCAACCTGAATAGTCCCCTCTACCTAAGGTGCCCGATAACTAGAATTCTATTGTATTCCAGTCCGATATAATTATTGGTATATTTATAATATAAAACATTACACTATGTATTCATAACAGCCTATTAAAAGTGTGAACATAGACCTCTCCCATAAATGGTGAGTATGGGATCGATGGATAGGGTGAATTTTGCCACAATATCTGTTCTTTGTAGGCGGGTTAGTAAGTGCAATTTTTTGCTACCTTCAACTCTTAGCAGGAAGCGTCTTCTTGTCTACCATCTACTATCTCAGTTTCACTTTGTCGTATTTTACGACACCCACGAAATGATATTGGGTACCTAGTGGATTCTCTTACGCCGGCACTACATGACACTACTCAAGAGACAAAATAAATTTTATCGCGTAGTAATGGGCTGCAGATTTCTTCAAGCTACTTACTGTAAGGTGCACTCATCAGTCACTCGACGTGCTTAAATGGACAGGACAATAGGTAAAATATATAAAGTAAGCCGATGTAGCTCAACGGATATAAGAGTTTATTTTCTGATTGCCAACTTTATCTATACGCATAACACTCTGGTATCTGACTGATGAAGAAATGGATACCAGTCATCCAGTGGTGAAATCTACAGAATGATAAGGAAGCGAGCAAATCTCTATCAAAAAAGAAAAGCTATTCCATCTTTGTCTTCCAAATATAGCCTTTTATTGGGTTAAAATTGCATAGAACATTAATTAATAATCAGTAGGTTGGGTTATGGCACATCTTTTCTCTCTTTCTTATATAAAAATCAATCAATTGTCCGTCATTCTCACAAAATCTCTAAAATGGCTCGACTGTTTTGGATTTATCTTTGTGTGTTCCAATTCTAATGAATTTGAGCCGGTTCTTTGATAGTGTGCCGGACGGGCGAAACTCTCCGGAGTAAATGTTGTCGAAGATACTTCGCGAGTCGCTCACGTCCTACACCTATAGGTTCCGGTGGGTACTTTCACCGCCGTCTTTGTGGGTGCCGCTGAGGTATTGTGGACTGTGGTTCAAATCAAAATGCACGATTAACAAATACAAATAGCAAGGTAGTGGCTAGCGGTTCGACTGATTGATTAGTCGCGAAATTTTATAACTATAACTATCGATCACGGTTGTTAAACTACGGTTGTTCACTATTGGTTGGTCACTGTATATTTCGAAAGATTTCTTTAAATTGTACGGTGGTATCAAAGATCTATTGGTAGTAGCTGGTTTTCTAACACTACTGACTAGCAGCTATTATCAACTAAACTAGTTGATTTTATCACTTGTGTAACTGCGGATATCAGTTACCACTTTCACTATAATATGTAACTGCGAATATCAGTTACGACCTTTTTCGGCTAGCTAACACTTTCACGATATGTAACTGCGAATGTCAGTTACGACCTTTTTCGGCTAGCTAACACTTTCACTATTCACTATATACTGCTACTAGTCACTTCAGCTACCACCGGATACCACTCACTTCACTTCACTGTCACTGGTAGTTCTTCACACTACTACTGGTACTGGGTCCCGAGCCCCTAAGGTAGACTTGGGCAATACTTTGCAGTGAGCCGCTTGCCATTTTCCGTTTGCCTCTTTATTGCATAAACTTTTCACTATACAAATGGCATAAATTGCAATATTTTCTATACAAAACTAATTGCTACACTAACATGCTATACATCATTAAATCGGTAGTCTGGTACTTTATTAGTAGATCATAAAGGTTACTCAAAATATTAACAATGTAAAAAGTTATTAAACGAAATATCCAAAATTTTCATAATATTTGGGTACATTAATTCTTTGTTTTTTCTATAACTACGAAATGCGTTTAATTATACAAAAATATCCCTATACTTCTTTAATCTATAAGCCATATGCTAATTGAATGTCATATTTATAACTCTTTTAGAACATAAAATTATTTTCCTTATTTTAGTATGAACTATTACGC
Organism: Parnassius smintheus behrii; assembly: GCA_036936625.1. NCBI lineage: Eukaryota > Metazoa > Arthropoda > Insecta > Lepidoptera > Papilionidae > Parnassius > Parnassius smintheus. The sequence continues at coordinate 29,573,663 of JAUPFT010000008.1, forward strand.
AGTTAATTAAAAACTTTTCCACGATAAGACGCGCTGTGATTGGTCGATTTTTTGGTATATAATAAAAGTTGTTTATATCACTTGTTATCAAAACGACATTCTATACAAATATACTAAGAGTTATAAACATGCTAAACAACTATATTAATACACGTTTTCACTCAGTTTTGTCGGTAATTTCATTATTAATACAAAAACAATATTCTTTATAACTTCGTTTCTTAGCGTTGTTAGGCCGTCGCGAACAGATAGTTTAAAAATACAGTTAGACCCGGTAGGGGGCGCTGTTGTCGATATCCCGAAAACACCCATGCAAAGCTGCGGTGGATGCTAGTTAGATTTAATTTGGAATAAACATGTGTTTAAAACTTCTAATGGTGGTACAACATAATCAAATATTATATATGTATATTAAAGTCTCTCTTATATAAAAATCAATTGTTGTCCGTTAGTCTCGTAAAAGCTCAAAAATGGCTTCACCGATTTTGATGAAATGTTTTGTATCTCATTGAGTGGGTCTCCCAAACTTTTGAATGAAGGTATAATACAGTCATATATATATATATATATATATATGATTGTATTACAAATTACAGCCCTTCACAAGTCATCTGCTGAGCATAGGCCTCTCCCAAGTAATGCCACAAAGCACGGTCCTGAGCCACCTGCATCCACCAACTTCCTGCATGTCTTACCAGGTTGTCACTCCATCTATTAGAGGGTCACCCTACACTACGCCTACTGGTACGAGGCTGCCATTCGAGAACCTTTCTTTCCCATCGGTTATCGGTTCTTCGAGCTATATGGCCGACCCATTGCCACTTCAGCTTACTAATCCGTTGGGCTAATGTGGTCACTCTGGTTTTACTGCGGTTGTCCTCGTTTCTGAGTTCATCACGCAGAGAAACTCCGAGCATAGCCTTCTCCATAGCTCGCTGAGCGACCTTGAGCGTCCTCATACGGCCAGAGCAGTGAAGTACCACGTCTCAGATCCGTAAGTCATCACTGGCAACACGCACTGGTTGTACACTTTAATTTTCAGAGATTGATTATACGTGACGAGAAGATGTGTCGTAATTTCCCGAACGCTGCCCAGCCGAGTTGAATCCGTCGATTAACCTCACGGTCGAAGTTGCAGTTACCTAGTCGGACCTTTTGTCCCAGGTAAACGTACTCGTCAACAACTTCGAGCTTAGTGCTCCCAACAACTAGCGGCATAGGTGTGACATGGATATTAAACATGATCTTTGTTTTGTCCATGTTCATCTTAAGACCTATCCGTTGGGAGACATCCTTGAGGTCATTGAGCATAGTGTTTAGGTCCTCCAGCGATTCTGCCATAAGGACTATATCGTCGGCAAATCGAAGGTGAGTGATGTACTCGCCATTGATGTTAATACCGTATCCTTTCCAGGCCAGTAGCTTGAAAACGTCTTCCAACGAAAGGAGTTTCGGGGATATAAGGTCACCATGTCTTACACCTCTCTGCAGTTGGATAGGTTTCGAACTCTGGTTCTGTACTTGGACAGCCATCGTAGGCCGACTGTACAAACACTTCAGCACTTATATGCCGACAGGCAACTTGGCACTGCTGAAGTTACTGTAGCACCGCCCAAATTTGGACGGAATCAAAGGCTTTCTCATAGTCCACATACGCCAGGCAAAGTGGCAGATTGTACTCTTCGGTCTTCTGTACAATCTGCCGCAGGGTATGTATGTAGTCTATGGTACTGTAGCCTTTTCGGAAACCGGCTTGTTCGGGAGGCTGGAAGACGTCGAGTCTGCGTGCGAGACGATTCGTAATGACTCTTGAAAACAGCACGTAGACGTGGCTCAGAAGGGAACTCGGTCTGTAGTTCTTCAAGAGAGCGTTGCCGCCTTTCTTAAAGAACAAGACCACCGCACTTCTGCTTCAAGCCTCCGGAGTAGTGCCACCATGGAGGACGGAATTGAAGGACTCCAAGTACTGGTGTTCTACCCGCTTTCAGAAGCTCCGCTGTAATTCCATCCTCACCTGGGGCCCTGCCGTTTTTAAGGCGTTGGAGAGCTATTCTAATCTAGCTCAGACCGACGTCCGGGATATCATCGGAATGGTGTCGGATAAGACTTGCTTTTGGATCGTTACTCACACTTGCGTGTGACTCCAACGATGATGTGTACAGCTGCCCATAGAATCTCTCAATCTCACTCAAAATCTCAGGTGTCCCGGAAACGATGCTGCCACATTCAGTCTTCAGCTTAGACAGTTGGCTCTTTCTGGCTGACAGATCTCTGGCAAAGACTTCGGAGCCCTGGTTCCGCTCGATCTTTACTTTAATACGAGCAGTATTAAAGTTTCGTAAGTCTCGCCGCATGGATTTTCTTGATCATATTTGGAGATCTGTCTGTTCAGTTGCCTGTATGCTGTCAAATCTGTTGACGATTGCAGCCTCATCTCCTGTCTAACAGCCATGAGATTAAGAGTGTGATCGTAGAGTTTTTGTGTTCATGGACAGTTTCCACGAGCTTGTCATTCATATCATCCACTGCATTGCAATCTTCTAGGCACTGAAAGTGGTTACATAACTCGAGCTGAAAGGTTTCGGGATTCTGGATTAGAGCACGAGGGGAACGGAACGTTGACTTCATTAGACGAGACTTCTCCAACTTAACGTTTAGGTTCAGTGTGCCTCTAACCATTCGGTGATCGCTGCCAGTTTTCACCCTTGCGATCACTGAAATATCACTGAACTATATATATATATATATATATATATATATATATATATATATATATATATATATGTGTGTGTATCATCGTCATCATCATCATCATCATTACAGCCCTTCACAAGTCCACTACTGAACATAGGCCTCCCCCAAGTAACGCCACAAAGCACGGTCCTGAGCCACCTGCATCCATCGACTTCCTACATCTCTTACCAGGTCGTCACTCCATCTAGTGGGGGTTCGCCCTACACTACGCCTACCGGTACGAGGCTGCCACTCGAGAACCTTTCTGCCCCATCGGTTATCGGTTCTTCGAGCTATATGGCCGGCCCATTGCCACTTCCGCTTACTAATCCATTGGGCTATGTCGGTCACTCTGGTTTTACTGCGGATATCCTCATTTCTGAGTCTATCATGCAGAGAAACTCCGAGCATACCCCTCTCCATAGCTAGCTGAGCGACCTTGAGCGTCCTCATACGGCCAGCAGTGAAGGACCACGTCTCTGATCCGTAAGTCATCACTGGCAACACGCACTGGTTGTGCACGTATATGTATATATATGTATGTATGTGTGTGTATGTATGTATATATGTTTATATATGTATATATATTCTTATTGTAATTATGTATATTATATATTTTATGTACATATATGTTGGCGCGACTTCTAACGCCGCCTAGCGACGCACCGGAACACCAAACTTTTATCTACGAATCAGAGCTCGTCATTGTTAGCAACCAATCACAGCACGTCGTGCAATTAGTTATAAGATCTGTCTGTTTTAAATTTTGATTATTAGCTGATACACACTGTTAGCAATAAGACGACTCAAATATAACCAACAAACGTTCAATAAATCAATCATTGAAGAGCACCTGCCTCCCGTTCCTGTACATAAAGTGGTCCTATCGAGCCGAATAAGGAGTTCAAGCTTGGAATCTCCGAAGATTCGTCGCATCAAAATACGAAGAGGAGATTCACGTATCGGGCGAAGAGCTGCAACGTTAAGGCATCGACAGACAGGAGTGGCAGGTTTGAACTTCCAGTCCGTTTCCCCATCTCATCCCTCGATAGGTGTTGATTTCGTGCTGATATTCCATTTCCAGTCCTCAAGTGGCGGTACCTACCTGCGCAACGGCACCCACCTTGGTTCGCACGCATCTACAAATTGGCAACTGTAAGTACTCTTGATTTCCTTAATTCCCAAAATGAGTGAGCCTAAATTGTCAGATTTAATTAAGAAAAGAGGAGTTTTAAAAGGTCGATTAACTCTGTTTGAAAATTATGTTAAAAAGTGCACTTTACCCTTGACTGAACAACAGTCATTAGAATTAAATTTACGTGTCGAGAGTACTTCGAGTTTGATAGATATGTATAGTGAAATACAGACTAAAATTGAAGAAGAGGTAGCGGAAGATCTCGATCTTGTAAAACAGCTGGAAGAGAGAGATCGTTTCGAAAATCAATTTTATTGTGCTGTAGCTTCTGCAAAACTTTTATTGAGAAAGGAAGTAGCTGAAAAGTCTAGTATTTCAACATGTAAGCCGATAGGCATAAAGTTACCCGATATTAAAATACCTTCCTTTGACGGTTCATACGATTGCTGGCTAGAGTTTAAAAATTCTTACGTAAGTATGATTCATGATCGCGATGATTTAGGTCCTGTTCAAAAATTTCATTATTTAAAATCGTCATTGTCCGGTGCCGCGGCACACGTCATAGGTGCATTAGAATTTACGGCTCACAACTACTCTCACGCATGGGAGCTATTAGAGAATAGATTTAATAATCCGCGACTATTGGTTCATAATCATGTGAAGGAAGAAATAAAGAGTCCGCTTCCCAGATTAGGAACTTAATAGATATTGTTTCGAGAAATTTGCGTGCCCTTAAAACGTTAGGTGAACCAACAGATTCATGGGACACTTTAATCATTTACATGGTCGTTTCCAAATTATATCAGGCCATTGAACGCGAATGGGAAGATTTTCAAGGTACAGCTAGTTCGTTAATTAAATCGAGGTCAGCTTTGAAACTGGATGACTTACTTAAATTTCTTAAGGACCGCGCCGACGTTTTAGAAATGATAAAGGTGAATCATAACAAATCCCACGAGAACAAAGGCGGCGAACAAACGCGCTCTAAGAAACAATATACACATACTTATGTTGCTACGAACGTTACTAACAATAACAATAAGGGTAATACGAAACTAAAACAAAGCCGCGTGTGTGTGATGTGTCATGGTAATCACGCGATTTATTCCTGTTCAAGGTTTCTTAATTCGTCTGTCCAAGAAAGGAATAAGATAGTTAAAACGCATCAGCTGTGCATCAATTGTTTACGCGCAATCCACCCACTTGACGAATGCAAGTTTGGGCCATGTAGGTTGTGTGATAAAAGACACAACAGTTTGCTTCACATTGATGGGCAGGTAGACGGCGCATCACAGGTGAGCGGGTCGTGTGCATCAGCACAGCCGATCACCGCTAACGTCTCCACTGTCTCGTCATCTTTACACGTTACGGCTAACCATTCAGAATCGCAAAACAGTAATCAGGAATATTCGTTATTACCCAACGTTTTGCCGTCCACAGCGTTAGTGGACATAGCAGATTATGATAACAAATATCACACTGTACGCATTCTGCTTGATAATGGTAGTCAACATTGTTTCATAAAGAAATCGTTATGTGAAACATTAAATGCACCGTTAATACAGTCCACTTATCACGTTGCTGGGGTAGGTCAAACAATTTCGCAGTCCACCCACATTTGTAAAATAAAATTACGTTCAAGGTTAAATTCGTTTTGTACGAACATTGATTGTTTAGTGTTGTCGTGCATTACAAATCAATTACCCACATTTAGTGTCGATGTAAATAATATGAGTTTACCTGATAATATTCAACTTGCGGATCCGAACTTTCACTCACCGTCAGACATCGATATACTGATAGGCGCGGATAAGTTCCGGGAATTATTCTGTGATGGCAAAATTAAGTTGAATAAAGGACCTTATTTACAAAATACAAAATTGGGTTGGATAATGTCTTTACATAATAACCCACTTCCCGTTAAGAGTGTGCAATGTAATTTCTCCCAAACAATTGACAAACAGTTGAAATTGTTTTGGGAACTCGAAGAGATAAACAATAACGTTAATAAAAACATCCTTAGTGCTGACGAACGTGCGTGCGAAGACATTTTTGTCAAAACTACAAAACGTATGAAAGATGGTAGGTTTTCCGTACGCATTCCTTTAAAGGAATCAGCTGATGTGCTCGGAGACAGTTACACAGCGGCTGAAAAACGTTTGTTGTCGTTAGAACTAAAATTCGCTCGTTCGCCACAATTTAGGGAAAAATACGTAGATTTTATGGGAGAATATGAAAGGCTCGGTCATATAAGTTGCGTTGAAACTTATGAGTCACCCTACTATTTTTTGCCGCATCACGGCGTTATTAATGAAAATAGCAGTACGACTAAACTGCGCACTGTTTTCGATGCAAGCGCAGCGACGTCGTCCGGTAAGTCGTTGAACGATATTCAACATATTGGTCCACCACTTCAGAATGACATTTTTAGCATTTTATTACGCTTTAGGAAATATAAATACGTGGGTTGTGCGGACGTTGAGAAAATGTTTCGGAATTTTCTTGTACAACCAGATCAACGAGATTTACAATTGATATTATGGCGTAAACTTCCGTCGGACCCAATACGTGTATATCGCCTAAACACCGTGACGTGGCACTGCGTCTGCGCCATACCTTAGTATGAGATGTTTACGCCAACTTGCGCTGGAATGTAAGGATCAGCAGGTTGCGAGAGTAATCCGAGAGGATTTTTTCGTTGATGACGTCATCCTAGGTGACAATGATTTAAATAGCTTACTCGATACCTGTGAGAAGTTACGAAATACTTTAAACTCGGCTTGTTTACCGTTGCGTAAGTGGTTGTTTAACGTTGATATCAGTGACTACGACATATCTAAAGACTTGTCATTAGGCGAACATTGCCAAACTAAGACTTTAGGAGTGGGTTGGTATAATAAAAGTGACGAACTTCATTTTACCACACGAGTAGTTAGACCGAATTTACTAAATAAACGTACAATGTTGTCGATAATCGCACAAATATACGATCCTCTAGGAATTTTAACACCGGCTGTCGTAGTAGCTAAAATATTGATGCAAAAAGTGTGGTTGTGCAAGATAAATTGGGATGATCCCGTTGCCAGTGATGTTGCGTTATCCTGGGAAAAATTTATTGACACACTTCAATATTTGCATAGCCTACGTATTCCGCGTCATGTTATGAGTGCACACACACACAGTTTATAGAATTACACGTATTCACGGACGCGTCGCAGAGTGCGTATGGCGCATGTGCATATGTTCTCACCTACTCTGATGACTCATCGGTGACTATTAGATTATTGTGTGCAAAGAGTAAAGTTGAACCAATTAAACCAGTCAGCATACCCCGACTAGAACTGTGCGGGGCTTTAATTAATTAATAAGAAAATTATCGAGTCATTGCGTGTTAATTTCCACAAAATTTACTTTTGGACAGACTCAACTATTGTCCTTGGATGGCTACGTACGTCACCACATACGTTAAAAACATTCGTTCAAAATAGGATAGTGGAGATTAATGAAATAACAAGTAATGCGTTATGGTTACATGTAGGAACCAAAAATAACCCAGCGGATCTGGTCTCGCGCGGTCTTAGTCTTGATGTACTCATTGACAGTAATCTGTGGTGGAGCGGACCTGAGTTCTTAAAAAATTCTGAGTCAGCATGGTCACAGCAATCTTCGACTACACACTCCGACTTACCAGAACTAAAACCACAAACGACAACGGTTATGGTTTGTGATGTAACAAAGAATAAAATTATTAATTTTGAAAGGTTTCGTTCTTATCAGCGTATCGTGCGCGCCGGCGCTTACCTGTTGCGATACATACATAACTTACGCACACCAAAGAAAGATCGTACACAGGGGCCGTTATCAGTAGATGAATTGAATGACTCCTTACAGTCGTTAGCGCGTCTTGCTCAACGCGAATCGTTTCCGATGGAATATGATAAGTTAAAACGTAACTTACCTTTAAAAACTTTAGGTTCGATTTCTAGGCTTAATATATTTCTAGATGAAAGGGATATAATTAGAGTAGGTGGCCGTCTTAGTAACTCGCCTGACTTTAATTACGACAAGAAGCACCCGATACTTTTATCAAGTAAACACAACTTCACACAATTGTTGTTTCAACATCAACACAAAGAGCTTCTTCATGCTGGTCCCCAGCTGCTATTGGCGACCGTGCGTGAGAATTGGTGGCCGTTAGGGGGTAGAAACCTAGCTAGAAAGGTTGTCCACCAATGTGTCCGCTGCACTCGAATGAAAGGTAAAACCCTAACGCCAATCATGGGCAACCTTCCGTCTGAACGAATAGAACCTGGTTTTCCATTCATTCGATGTGGAGTGGATTATGCGGGTCCCATAAACGTACTGAATCGCAAAGGAAGGGGAGCTAAATTGGAAAAGGGCTATATTTGCATATTCGTTTGTTTTGTTACCCGGGCCATTCATCTAGAACTTGTCAGTACGTTAGCTGCTCAAGAATTTATATTAGCACCTAAAAGATTTATCTCACGACGAGGTAAACCAGCTCAAATTTCCTCAGATAACGGTAGAACTTTCATTGGAGCCATGAAAGAGATTAACAAAATGTTAGAGCGAAATTCAAAGCAAATAATTGATAAATTATCAATTGACAATATTGATTTTAAATTTATTCCCCCTTATGCTCCTCATTTTGGGGGATTGTGGGAAGCAGGAGTAAAATCCTGTAAGTTCCACCTTAAGCGTGTCGTGGGTACCGCTAACTTGACGAACGAAGAGTTCTGCACTGTGTTGGCACAGATCGAAGCAGTCCTAAACTCCCGTCCTATAAGTCCTATGTCCTCAGATCCACATGATCTTCGTCCACTAAGCCCAGCTCATTTCCTCATCGGCCGGCCACTCACTGCACCAGCCTGCAGAGACCTCACCGAAGCACGGACTCACAGCTTGAAACGGTTTCAAAGAGTGGAACAAATAAAACAGCACTTCTGGAAACGCTGGTCACAAGAGTATGTTGCTAAACTTCAGACAAGAACGAAGTGGAAGGCGAACAGTCAAGACATAGCATTAAACACGCTTGTCGTTATTAAGGAGGACAATTTACCACCCCTTAAATGGCGTATGGGCAGAGTTACCCATATTTTCCCCGGAAAGGATGGCTTGTTGCGTGTCGCCACCATCCAAACTGCTACGGGTCCTGTACAACGAGCGTTCTCGAAAATCTGCCCTCTGCCTGTATCATCAGCAGAGGACGACAACATGAATGCAGCCTACGGCATCTCCAATCAAGCGGCAACGTAGATACATCATTGGAAGCTGGAGCTTCCAAGGCGGCCGGCATGTTGGCGCGACTTCTAACGCCGCCTAGCGACGTACCGGAACACCAAACTTTTATCTACGAATCGGAGCTCGTCATTGTTAGCAACCAATCACAGCACGTCGTGCAATTAGTTATAAGATCTGTCTGCTTTAAATTTTGATTATTACCTGATACACACTGTTAGCAATAAGACGACTCCCGTTAGCTCTGACAGCGCGCGACATGTTATACTACCGTTCCCTCTGGACCTTAATGGCGGGAAAATTTCTAGGTTAGGAAATTTTTTGCAATATTGCAAATTTTGCTATATTGTCACTTTGAGACAATATTTATGGATAAAACTTACAGGAAGTCTTGTTGAATGTATAAACTATCGAATAAAATTATTTTTGGTTGCTAGAAATTGTAATAAAGTATATAAATTACACTGTATAGCATAATAGTAGTATAAACTTCAATTTTAGTGACAAAATTACTACTAATTTGAATTCTACACCTTTGTTTTTGGAGAAATTTATATGAAATCGTTTGGAAATATGTATATTTTATGTTTTATGTGTTTCCATTCATTACTCATACCAAAATATTAAAATATAAAAAAATTAAAAAAAAAAATAATAATATATTATCTGTATGACATTTCGAACAATATTTCTAAAATATGTTTGTGTGAATTTGAAATAAATACAACGTCATGTTATTTCAAAATATGTAGGAAAACTATTTTTACTTACATTTTACACTAAAAATAAATGAGAATTTGAAAAATAACACATTTATAACCCGCCCGCCAAAACGGGCCTTTCGGAATTTGAAGTACTTTTGGCAATTTACTTTTCACTTTTTATACCACAAATTACATATCTACGTGTTTACTATATTACAAGGAATATAAAAAAGTATAATACTTTCGTTTTTAGTCCAGACACAAATATAAAATTCTATAAAAAGACAGAGCACCTTCATCAAATTGACACGTGGAACGCCGAAAGTTCAGAGTGATTTCTTTTTTTTTTTTTTTCTAAGAAACATTGCCAGGTTATGGTTTAAAATAAAAGAGCATATCTTTGTCTTTGATACTATTATCTATTGCATATTGTCTTTGGTTTTGTTTTAAAGGAAAAAGTAGTTTTTTCATAAGGCAGTACTTCTGATCTGATTAGCCCCGTACCCGAGCCGACGTAAGGTAGGTATTGTACAATCTGATTGGATTGGTGGCCGAGTGAAAGGGTTAAATATAACCAACAAACGTTCAATAAATCAATCATTGAAGAGCACCTGCCTCCCGTTACTGTACAATATATGTATATGAATATTAATATAATTTTATCTATTTTTTGCGATGTACCATTTATATCTTATGTATTTTATTTCCATGTATTACAATTTCTTTTTTGTTAGTTTATTTTAGTATTCGCATATTAACTTTTTATTACACCTACTTCATTCTATCTCTGCATCATCCCAAGGTAGACTGGGAGAGAATGCCTTAGGCATTAAGTCTGCCTATATACGACTTGTGTATATGAAGTTTTAAATAAAAAAAAGTTTGTTTTTAGTGATACTTAAAATACAAACCTTTTTTAATTATTCTATGAAATAATTATTTAAATCCACATTTCTGTAGTATTTTCATTTATCTACAAACAAAGAAAGATTCATTTTGAAATATTATACATTCATCAAAGTTTATATTCCTTTGATTGTCCTGTATATGTTCCTCTATATTTTGCCATACATAATATTCTATTCATCCAATAACAACTTCAGTAAGTTATAGTGTGCGCACCCACAAAGATTTCTGACAAAAAATATTTTGTTCGTTTTCTATGCGTTCCTACACTATTCAACTATTAATCAGCATTACAAAGCATGCCCTGTAGAAATATTATTATTGTAAAAAAAATGCAACTACATTAAATGAGCAATTAATTCTTTTGAAAAAGTACACAAAAAAAATGAAAATTTACAAGATATGCGTGATGCATACAATAATACATTTATTATAAGATGACTTGTATTATTTTGATCAAAACATTTTATTTATTCATGCCTCGATAACTTCCTTTGACAGTTTTAACATACCGCTCTCAGCAAAGCCCGTCAATAATTCGATCATACTGTAAAACATCCCGGTCATAATCACACATTAGTGCAACGTGATGGACGTATTTCATGATAACACCAAAATGGAATGCAAATGAAATCCATAATGGAAACTCCTAATTTAAACCACATAATTTATGTCGGCTTTAGATGTCAGCATTCATGTATTAAGTTAAAAATTTCACATGATTTCGTCTAGTTTCCTCTCTTGATTCATTTTACGCTACGTGTGTTGTTTAGATAACCTGGAATCGTTGCCACCTGTTTTATATTTGTTGGCTTCGTACATTGCTTAGCAATCGACTGATCGTAATTGAAATGCTTCGATGCAAAACGCAATCAGCATAAGTCCATTGTAGATAACCAAAAGGAATATTGTGCTAAGACTATCTGTGATAATATTATAAATACTTATATATTAATATATTGTATTAAAACATACCATTATTTTACGATAATATTTTAAATAATATAGGATATTGTAAATAATACGTAGATTTTTTTAATAAATTCGGACTTCGATAAAATCTTTTGTTTGTATTAACTTCAATTCCTGAATTTCCACGCTCCTCTCTTAAGGTTTATCTTATTAGAATAACTTTAAATTTGTTTTTTTGGATTCGGATTGAGTATCTAAGACAAAATTTTATATTTGGTTATAATACATATCTAGTCTAATAAACAGCCTAACTATTTTTATTATCAGGATTTGTTACAGGAGAACACAATTATGCAAAATAGAAACTAAAGCGTTTTTATATGCATGAGTCAAATACTTATAAAAAAAGTAGCAAAATACGAGACAACAGAATTCACAATATTTAAATTAAAGTAATAAAAGCAATAATTTATGTAAGTTAAATCTTTTTTGCCCCGGTAAATGTGATCTCTTATTTTTCATAAAGATTTCTTATTTTCGTCGCATATTTCTGATACAAATAAATTCAGAACTTGAGATTCATTTTACGCTTTTACATAATTTTATCGACATTCCCTTTTTTCCTTCCCACTTCAACTTTGGACCATTACCGCTACTCGTCAACTTTTGTTAATCAAAGGAAGCAAAGTTGCCTTTACTGAATACTTTGGCAAGAATTATTAATTGTACTCGCATTTGTATTGTATAGCCATATGTATATCGCACCAGTACTTTAGTACATCCTGTGGGCGTCGTAAGAGAAAAGCGTGAGGGAATTGAAACAAGAGATATACAGCAGCATCTTCCTGATAACAACATAGTAAAATACTGCGATTGCCAACCTGACTGCCAAGCATGGCTAATAGGACAATCTATGGGGTATATTTACAATCCGTCAAATTATAAAAGAGTAAAAAAGAGATGTTATGTAATGGATATTACATATTTTATTATTGTTAATCTAACGGATCTGTAAGCTGCAGTGAAAATGAGCAAATAAAGATGGAGTGACCTGATGAAACATGTAGTAAATTGATTGATGCAAGTGGCTCCTGAGCCACCTGCTCAAGAACGTGATTTGTACCATTTTATAAGTAGATTCGTAAGATATTGAAGAGTATGTTTACCTGGGACAAGTAGTTCGACTAGGTAAGTCCAATTGCAACCGAAAGGTCAATCGACGGATTCAACTCGGCTGGGGAGCGTTCGGAAAATTACGACACATCTTCTCGTCAGGTATACCTCAATCTCTGAAAACTAAAGTGTACCCAGTGCGTGTTGCCAGTGATGACTTACGGATCTGAGACGTGGTCCTTCACTGCTGGCCGGCGGATTCAACTCGGCTGGGGAGCGTTCGGGATATAAAGACACATCTTCTCGTCAGGCATATCTCAAAATCTCAAAACTAGATTGTAAGACCAGCGCGTGTTGCCTGTGATGACTTATGAATCTGAGACGTGGTCCTTCACTGCCGACCGTATCAGGAAACGCAAAGTCGCTCAGCGAACTATGGAGAGGGCTATGATTGGAGTTTCTGTGCGTGATAAACTTAAGAATGCGGGTCCGCAGTAGAACCAAAGTAACCGACATAGCCCAACGGATTAGTAAACTGGAGTGGCAATGGGCCAGCCTATATAGCTAAAAGAATCGAAAAAGATTATCATTCTTCTGAATAAATTGTGTAACAAATAAATAAATAAAAAATATTCATCAATATTCTAATTGAAAAAATACATTAATGAATTTTTCTCCATACAAATTTGAACACTTTATGGCCCGTAGTAAGGACTTGGTTTGAAAACAACCTCTAATTACATATAGTACTATAGTACTTTCAGTAAGTATCGAGTCAAAAGCCTCGTAAAATAAAAAGTTTTATAAACACTGCGACATGATATTTCCTCATCTTAAGGGTTGAATTTTCCAATGTAGTTTCTTAATGGATGCCTATGTATAAAAGGCAACTATTGTTCAAATTTCTGATTTATACATCTAACGGTTTGGGCTTTGCGTTAATAGATGAGTCAGTCACTCATGACATCCTTTTATAAACTCGTATATATAAGGAAATTAAACATTTTTAAAGTGTGCACTGTATTTATTAACCGCCCGCTCGCCTTAAAGCCGGACTTCGATCCCCCCCAAAACTAATGAAATGGGTATTTGCAATTCAAAGTGAGAACATATCCTGTGCTCAGTCTTGAAAGGGACAGGCAGTAAAGGAATTTGCATGTCTGAAAAATAAAAAATGTTTCAAACAAAGGAATTCACTGTTAACCTGGTTTGCACCAAAACTTAACCTTAATTTAGCTTTTTCGAACTCGAAGCTGATTCTTGGTGGAATGTTTTTTTATATAAAATATTATGTAGCTGATTCATAGTAGAACAAGATATGATTTTTTAACAAATTATAATAATTAAAATTCAAAATTAAATTGGAGTAATTTATGTAATCGAAATATGGACTGTTGTATTTGTATGTACATTTATAACAACATATTATGTTCAAATAAGTACAACTATAAACTGGACGATTTAAAAAAAAACTTGAAATATTAATGGTTAATAACTTTTGTATCAAAAATGGGTACTTAATAAGTAAAATAACTAAGGTAATAAAACTTTGACAGGCCTATTGGTCTAGTGGTTAGTGACTCTGACTGCTATGCCGGAGGTCGTGGGTTCGATTCCCACCCAGGATAAATGTTTGTGTGATGAGAACGATCATTTGTTCCGTGTCTGGGTGTAATTTATCTATAATATTTATGTATTTAGAAATATATAAGTATGTTTATCAGTTGTCTAGTACCCATAACACAAGCTCTGCTTAGCTTGGGACTAGATGGCGTTGTGTGATAGTTGTGGAATATTATTATTATTATTATTAATTGTCAAAATTTGCTTACATCAACTATCAATATTATAACATTGAAAAATAATATAAAAAATGCTACCTTACTAATGCTTCCGTCAACCAACTCCAACCAAACTGGAAATGCTTGCGATAGGAGTGGTGAACCAATAGTAGTCGAATGGCTGATTCAACCCGGGGCTCTTTAGTACTGTATTTTAAGGTCATATTTTAACTCTGAAACGAAACGAAATAGTCACAAGTGTGCTTGTTGCTATTTCGTTCATTACTTTACGTAGAAAAATAGTTAAATTCATATTGAGAACTCGATGACGCAGTGAGCATTGCGCTGTGGCACTGTGAACCACTGGTTCGAATCATGCAAAAAATAAGGCCTACGAATGGCCCACAAATATTTGTTGTCTATGTGTGTTCACGTATAATTTATGATTTTAGACGATGATACGACGAGATTTGTATGTAAAATACTTCTACGATACAAAAATAAAACTTAGTTCAGGGGTAAACACCTTTTTGTAAAAGGAAAGTATATATATATTATAAACGGTGTGACGTTGCTACCCGTGGGGACCGAGCCCGTTGCTTTAAACCGTGAGACATCAGCAAACCAAATTAAATCGCAATGGAATTTTTATAAAGCTGATTTTTACTTACTTTATTCTTATTTAGCTTGCGCCGATTGGAGTTTGATTAACGAGACACAAGAACCAGAGGAAGCTTTAGAGTTTTTTTATAATATTTTTTACGGTGTTTTAGATAAATGTGTACCGAAAAAGCGGGAAAATAAAGTAGTTCAAAGACACTACCCCGAGTGGTATACTAGTGATTTAATCAGGGACATAAAATTAAAGGCTAAACTTCACAAGTTATATAAATCAACCGGATCTCGTGCTCATTACAAAGCTTTTTCTGCTTGCAGGACGCGAATTAAGAAAACTATTGATAGCGCATACCTAAACTATCAAAATCGTGTGCAAAGTAACTTGACAAAAGATCCTAAGTCTTTTTGGGATCATATTAGGGCGAAAAAAAGGACCGTTAAGCGTAAACAAATATTGAAAGATGGAGTAACATTGTCAGATCAAGAAAGTGCGACTAAATTTGCCCAATACTTCTATTCAGTGTACAACAGCGAACCAGCGCGTTTGAACGTAGACGAGGCGGTGTTGGCGGGCGGTGCGGGCAGCGCGCGCGTACACGTGCCGCAACTGCAGCTAGGTGAGGTGCGCGCGGCGCTCGCCCGATTCAAGCCGAAGCGCTCGGCGGGCCCGGACGGTATACCGGCGTTTGTGATACGAGACTGCCGCTCAGTGCTGGCAGAACCGTTATTACATATTTTCAACTTGTGTCTGAAGAATTCATATTTTCCAGAAAGTTGGAAAATCACGCGTGTTATTCCGATACCTAAGGGAGGTAACAAACCTACAGTTGAATCCTTCAGACCAGTGGCGATTCTCTCAGCACCTGCGAAGGTGTTTGAGGGAGCCATTCAGCGAAGTGTACAGGAACAAGTTGCACCGCAATTATCGGACGCCCAGCACGGCTTCCGGCTAGAGAGGAGCACAACTAGTAACCTCTTAAATGCCATGACGTATTTGGTTCCTCATGTTGATGCAGGGTTGCAGGTAGATGCCGCCTACTTTGATTTTAGGAAGGCGTTCGACTTGGTAGATAACGATATCCTACTGTCAAAGATGGCGAAAGCTGGCTGCACACCTAAACTGCTTCATTTTTTTGCAAGTTACATGAGAGATAGAAAACAGTATGTGGAGTATGGCGGGTACCGGTCGGAGCCTTATTTTACTAGGTCTGGCGTGAGTCAAGGTAGTAATTTAGGGCCGTTAGAGTTCAACATAATGATTAATGATCTACCCGAAGTAGTAAGAGAGGCTAAATGTCTGTTATTTGCAGACGACCTAAAGTTGCTTTTAGCCATCAAGACTGAGGATGATTGTCGGCACCTTCAACAAGATATCGACCAAGTAGTTGAATGGAGCCATAAAAATAAACTGCAGTTTAATATTTCAAAATGCTCTATTCTATCATTTAGTCGTGCAAGGGCACCACTCCATTACAACTATAAGGTGAATGGCGAGCTAATGAAGAGGGAGGAATCAGTCCGGGATCTTGGAGTCCAGATGGATGTCAAATTGACATTCCGGGAGCACATCATGAATATATGTAAGAAAGCTTATAAACGACTAGGGTTTATCATTCGCAGAGCAGTAAAATTTACCAACATTAAAGCAATCTCAGTGCTGTATGATGCTCTAGTAAGAAGTCAGCTGGAGTGTAACTCAGCAATATGGGCTCCACATGAAAATAAATACAATCTTATGCTGGAGCGCATTCAGAATAAATTCACGCGATTTATATATCATAAGCTTTATGGGGTTTATCCATCCTACCCCTTGATGTATCCAACCTTGTTTGTTTTAGGTATGGTTGGATACAACAAGTTGGAAACTAGAAGAAATCTAGCGCTGGTAATCTACATTTTAAGGGTGTTCCGTGGTTACATCAGCAACCAGGGTGTGCTGCAGTGGATAGGCTTATGCGTGCCTGATAGGTATGTACAGCGGCGACGACGGCCGAGCTTGCTTGCGATGCCACGCGGCAGGACTAAACTGGTTCGCAATACCCCCCTCACGCGAACGATACACATACTAAATTTGGTAGCTGAGAAGTTGGACTTATTTTCGTGTTCACGGAGTGAATTCGCAAAAGTGACATTATTTACAATATGTTATTCTTAAATTGTAGTATACAATTGATTGTAATGTATTGTCATTGAAATTAATTATTATGTATTGTTATTTAAATTAATTATTGTGTTGTAATTGAGATGCTACATTTATCGATTTAGGTTTTCCCTGTAATGGTAAATGTAAGTAGGAAATATAAATAAATAAATAAATAAAAATTTCTTATTTTACTTTACGTTAAATGTTGTAATTTAATTTTACTATTAAGTCTTTTCTGACGTAAATTATAATACGATTTTCTAATATATATATATATATATATATATATATATATATATATATATATATATATATATATATATATATATATATATATATATATATATATATATCTTTATGCGTGAGATCAAAAATTGTAATAAAGGAACTTAGTTCAACGTAGTAATAAAAGGATAGCTCAAACCAGAAGAGTAGGTTTTTGATCCTATATAGGTAATTCTAAAATAAATAAAGAATAAAATTTAAATCGGTATGTATACAAAACAGAAATCGTTTCAATTGTAAACTTGGGTATATAATATCATATAGCATTAAAATCAAATTATCATACCAATTTAATTTATAATACACACTTTTAGTTAAGAATATATCAATCATGATACTCGTACTTTGATCTAATTGAAATGATTTCTGATTTGCTTCTAGAGGTTTATTCGTTATTTAAAAAAAAATCTACGTACAATATTATACAAAAACCTTCGCTCAGAATGTCGATTCAGTGTGCCTCTTTGAGGTTGCTTTTAATTTTTTCGCAACTAAAGAACGAAAAATGTCCGACTTTAATGTACCTAACTTGAATTATTACATAATTATTACAGAATTTTAATAACATCCATTCAACTAACAATAATGATTTTTTCCTACAATTACCTTACGTTTACAAAATTCTTTGCAAGTAACTATTTATCTTTTTATGACATTTTATAAACACATATAAATAACATAAAAAGAATCTAACTTTTAGTAGTAGTACGACAATATCCCGGTTTACATTGACCTTTTTGTATCTTATCTTAAATAACTTAAATTAAAAATTTCAAACAGCTCAACAGACTTTCTTAAAACATAGCTAAGAACACTTTTGATTATGACACCTTATAAACGGAGAAACTTAATCAAAATCGGTATATCTATTGAGAGGCTACGATAATACAGACACACAAATAAGTACTACAAGCTAGCGCACTACAAGTTTATAATACCCCTCTGTTTTATGGGGGGGTTGATAAAGGGCGTTTTTGAAGTACCGATAAGTACTTTTAAACGAACATAAAGAGCAACCTTATCAGAATATTACTAGCCAACCAATAGCGTTTATTTTGTAATTTTCATGTTTACAAATTGCATGATTGGTTTATTTATGTGTTATCTTTTATAATTAACACATCTCAAATAAAATGCGACGAATGTGACAATGAAAACATGTGCTAGGACTAAAATAATTGTGTTGTGTACACACGTACGAAGTGAAACTTCTTTACGACGTATCATTCTTCTTTTATTTCATAATTTACATAAGTTGGTTACATAATATTAGAGTTTGATCATGCCCTAGTAGTTAAACATTACAAGAAAACGTTACTTTTTTTAATACTGTACTAAATACTCGTATGTCCACTTTGTTGATCAAGAAGTTTCACTTCGACAATATTTAAATTCTGAAATTCACAGTAAAATATTGTACGACCTATATAAACCGTATTAAACCATACTTCTTTTTGTGTAATATTGATATTCGCGAATTATGATCCCGAGGGAGACAAATAATGTTTTTAAAAATAAAAAATGTGAATTTATTGATTTATCGATATTACAATACGAGTTACAACTTACTGTCCAAACTTCCCGAATCCCCGTGGGCTGCGTTGGAATGTGCTGAATTGGGGCGTAAAGCTGCTGTATCTATTGTAGAGTCTACACAAAAAGCGTGTGTAAACGGTAGAGAAGCTCGTAAAACTTTGTACTTCTATTAGTGATAATTTTATCATTTTTTTAAATCAAATTAAAATTTCGATTTAAATTAAATTTGAGGAGTACCTGACTCGAAGAAGTATCGTAATTCCGCTACCCAGCTAAGTTACATCCGTCGATTGAACTCTTGGCTGAAGTTGGACTTACCTAGTCGGACTATTGGTTCCAGGTAAATTGGTCAACAACTTCGGGCTTGGTGCTCCCAAAAACTAAAGTGTGTAACATGGATACAGGTGTGACATGGATGTTATACATCATCTTTGTTTTGTCCATGTTAATTTTAAGACCTATGAGTTGGGAAGCACTATTGAGGTCATAGAGCGTACTGCTTAGGCCCTCCAGCGATTCTATCATAAGGACTTTATCGTCGACAAATTGAAGGTAAGTGATGAATTCACCATTGATATTAATGCCGTATATTTTTTCCAGTCCAGTACCTTGAAAACGTCTTCCAATGCAGCGGTGATGTGTTTCGGGGATATAACGTCACCCTGTCTTCCACCTCTCTGCAGTTGTACAGGTTTCGTTCTCTGGTTTTGTACAGGGATAGCTATCGTAGCCCTACAGTACAAATACTTCAATAATCCGGCCGTCAACTTGGCACCGCTGAAGGGACTTTAGACCGCCCTGCTTTTTGACTAAATATAACATTATAAAACCTAAATTATTTTTCAAATTAAACCTAAACTCCTATTATCCATACTGGATATATTGTGGCCAGTTGCAGAATTACCTCAGAATCACCGCATCCGTGCCAATTTTATTTAACATTTTTTGACTCCTCCTGTCCTCCAACAATAATATTAAAAATATAATATTATTACATACCTATAATATTATTGTCCTTCACCATATGTGTCTTCAACAAAATGGTACATTGAAAATATAGTATTCTATAACAGGTGACAATCCACTTGGCCAGTAATCTATGCACTTGGCAAAGGAACAAATCCTATTGAGAATAATGTTCAACAGTGGTTATTTTTATTTTATAATGCTGACAAATCTGTGGCAATAGTCTTTAGAGCACATAGTAAAGATGTTTACCATTATACCTGAACGGCAAAGATTTGTAGCTATTCACAGCTTTCGATAGCACATATTGTATCGAGTGACCTGAGGACATGGAGAGGAAAGGCGGTCCTTTGCTGTACGTGCTAATTTAATTGGCAAGAAATTTAATAAATGCGAGCGAGATGCTAAAATATTACTATTTAAAACTTATTGCCAATCGCTTTACATGCCGCATCTCTGGACTAAATTTAAAAGGAAAACTATCGAATTTTTGAAGGTTTATAACGATTCGTTCCAAATATTATTTCGTTTTCCGAGGCTCGATGCTTTGATAAGACATCGTGTGGCCAGATTTGGAAGTAATTTTCTCAAATCTGGAAACGCGATTTTACAAATTATAACGCAAAATTGTAGTGAAATATTTAAATATTGGTCTAGTATGTTAAGATGTAAGTTTTAATTTATTTGATGGCATTTATTTTATTTTTGTATTTCAGTATTATTTTAATTTATTTCAATTTTTTTATTATTGTTACTTGTAAGTTTTATTGTTACTTGTTTATTATTGTTACTTGTAAGTACTTGTTTCTTTTTACGGGCCTTTGTTTTCTGTCAATAAATTATTATTATAATTATAATTCTATTCATAAATACGGTATAAAACCTTTTGCATCGAAGAATTTCACATGTAAATCTAATACGCAGTATTAATATTTCAAAGCTACAGAAACCATGCTAGCAATTATGCTATACTTTTTGTCTTAGGTTATTTAATAGAATAAAAGCGACGAATGAGGACACAGTCCACATAATGGTGAGCGCTGTGGCTTATAGATAGATACCTACGTATATCCTCGGTTAGTAATAAAAACCTAGAGATGCGTTGTCACTCCGGAGAATTAAGTTAAAATACTACGTTACCAATAAAAATGGTTTCCGGTTCTCTACATTGGTATATCTGTGAGATCATAACCATTTTTATGAAACCATAATATACAGTATAGTTCTACCAGTTTAAAAAGGTACGTAGGAATTAAAATATAATTAAAAATATTCTCTATAAAATTTCTTTAAAATAACTTAAAAGTATCCCAATGAAAACTTGGCCATACTAATAAGAGAAAAATTAGTATGCTCAGAAAGAAGTGTGAAATTATTTAAGCTTATTTGTTTACGACCCTCTGAACTCATGTCAAAAAGTTAATTTCTTTTTTGGCCACTCCCGTAAACTAACAGACTAATTACATTTTAGAAATAAATGGAAGATCTTTTTTTTATTTAAATGATTCGACGAACAGGTTCATAAAGTCCGTGAATTTTCTTAGATTAAATTTATTTTGTTAATAACTTAGTGGTTTGGCTACCTAGTTTATTAGTTGTTAACGAATGAAGATTAGAGAATTAATAAGAAAAGTGTCTCACAATTGGCATGTCGTAATTTTGTTAGCAGAAGCAAAAAACTATCTTTGCTTAATTATAATTACGGAAAACTTAAATAAATTCAGCTATGTATGTATAATACATCACAACAATGTAATAATAATTAATCAATTTTATGATAAAATATTAAATGTTAGTCACTCTGTGGGACTTTGCTGTGAAAATATATGCAGTGAATATACTTTCTGGCACTGTGAGCTATTCATTCTAAGAAGAAAGAGTTGAATTTAACTGTGCTATACGTAATACCTACGTGGCGTACTTACACCAGTAGTAGTTTTCCGTAAACACTTTTTCATTCGTTCAAACAATTTGTAAAAACTTAAGGGCCATTGGCATGTTTTTCACATGTT
Source organism: Parnassius smintheus behrii (assembly GCA_036936625.1). Taxonomy (NCBI): domain Eukaryota; kingdom Metazoa; phylum Arthropoda; class Insecta; order Lepidoptera; family Papilionidae; genus Parnassius; species Parnassius smintheus. The sequence continues at coordinate 29,595,766 of JAUPFT010000008.1, forward strand.
GATTGAAAGCTATCATGTTCACACGTTTTTGGAAAAATAAATAAATCGTATGATGCGAGGCCTGGACTGTGTGCATGAGTGTTACCATTTTAGAAGCCAAAAAAGCACTTTCGCGGTGTGCGCCGTAACATTTTTATAGTGTTTCAAATAGGATGCGACTTCTTGATCGTTTTTCCTTAACTTTTTCAACGACACTGGCCTGCCTGCTTAAATATTAATAGTTTGACGTCGTCTTCGAACACCCATACACAAGACTGTTGCTTTCTTTCCTGTATATAACCATAATCGTCGCGGTACATGGAATAGGTCGAATGTGAGCTAGGTACTTTGCAGGAAGTACTAAAAACTGTTTTTAGTTATTATATAATATACTGTTATTAGTTAAATATGATTTGTGATGATGTATTTAATACTAAAATTGGATGTAACATTATAAAATATTACAATGGTGGTTATTGATTTAACAGTTTTTGTGAAAAGTTGACATAGGGCATATTGCGTCTGTATTTTGTACCCATTTTGATCACATAGATAGAATTGATTTCAGTATAGAAACAAGAAAAAACATTTAGGTATTAAAGTTTTTATTTATTAGGTAAGATCATATTTATTTGTGAACTAAATTCTCACGAATCAGTTCTTTTAGTTCTTGCAAGTGGGTGTATTTTGAAGCTTCAATTGGAATTGGCCCTGATTCCAAACGTTTTGGTCGTACAGGCAATTCAGCCCATTCGTCTTGAAAGCACAGTTTGTAATGAATTAATTATAATTCCATTAGGTTTATACTGAAATGCAACCACATCTTTAACACAGGGATCGCCAATTTTGTTGCCAGGGCGAATACTTTTGTAGTATAATGGCTGAAAAGCATAAAAATCATCACTACTACTACAGTAAATTGTCTCATAGGGACTCGGACGTTGTCTTGCAGATTGAATTATAGGAATGTAGTCTGCAGGTGTACAGACTTTTCTCCGATTGCGGAATTTCTGCTCCATAGTATAATGAATGGAGTCCACTTCCATGAAGGTGTGTCCAACTTCCAAATATTTTTATTCTATTATTACTTTTGTTTTAATGCTCAATTTAAGTAGTGCATTTGATAGTTTGATATTTCGGTTCTGATATCCACACCCATCGCTCCAAATAGTAATTTTTTGAGACTTTTTTTTCTATTGCCTTTTTTTAAAACTCCATTGATCCATTTTTACAAATGATTCAATCCCTGCCACTGCTTCGTGCCAAACATAGCATACAGCATCTTTAGTACTTAAGTTGAAGAAGGTCTCATTGTGGACCTTCAACTTAGTCTTATAGTAATTTGCACTTGCATTTAGTCTTGGAGCCAATAGCACAGCCTGTAGATCTACGGTGTAGGTTGCAGTATTAGGACAATTAATGCATCGTTCTTTGTCTTTCGTTTTTTCTTCTCTTGCTGATAGTTTCTTTTGCTCATGTTTCTGGAATGTTTCTTCATCGCATGTTCCTGTCTTATACAGTGTGCATGTATTACATTGATCATTTTTGGGTATATAAAGGTCTAAGTTCATAACTTTCAAAGTATTGTAGAAGGTTTTCCAGGATGATGCAAGTTTGTTTTGTATTTGGCACTCATCTTTATAAAAGCGGTACATCTCTCTTAGACTAGACCACAAAGGCGCAACGTAGAGTTTATTGGATGATGCTCGACAATAATGGCTTACTTTAGGCAGTGAATTCAGAAACTCTTCTACATTCTTAACCATGTTTGATTTTCGTCGTCGGATCTGCGCTTGATGATCTTCGTTTTCAAGGCTTGTACTGGGTTGGTCTGATAATGTCCATGAGCGTACCGTCTTCTCACCAATACTTAAAGTGTTTATAAACATATTTCGGCATACACGTTTCTTTACATCGTCTCCATTTTCCTTCATAGTTAAGTAGTATGTAAAGCCAGTGTTTTTTCTTGAAGTGGTAATATCAGTAGTCTTTCGTCTATACTTACGTAACCTTTTTAGCCTCCCGAGATGACAGATTCCAAAAGTGTGATTGTATTGACTTTCGATCATCCTCACTAATCGTATCACATTTAAAATCATGTTTTGGGCCTCCTTTAACTGTTGTCGGCTATGGATGCCCATTATATCTTGGACCTAAGCATTTAGCTTCTTTTATTTTATTTTGCTTGTATTTACCACTTTTCTGTTTTCCAAACCCAACATTAGACTTTCCCTCCAATTTTAACTTAGCATTTTTAAATCTCTTCCACTCATTCATGTTAACTTGACCTTTACGTTTTCTTGGTTTTGGTTGTTCTTGATCTGGAATATTTTTGTCCGTGTCCGATATCGATTGCGACTGTTGTTGTGACGTTAAATTAGCCACCAGGCCATCTTGAATTGAAATTTCAATGACTGATCCAACACAATCATCTGCTTGTACCTCATTCTCACTTTCAGGTGGGGCATATAATTCATCCGATCCTGAACTAAAATCAGTGTCTGATTAATTTTTCACGTTTTTATCGTGCCTTTCAGTTTCTACAGGATGGGTTTGTGTTGTATATTCCATTACAAACTCACCGGAGGGCGTAATCACCCCAATCTCGGGCGTTCGTTTGGCTTCGGATGGATGTGTAAACCATTCTTGTTCTCTAATAATATGCTGTTCTACGATGAATACTGCTGTCGGTGATTGTACCTGAGCACCAGCTGTCACTTCAACAACTTTTTTTCGTAGAGTCCTCCTGACTTAGGCTGTACCAACTAACTGAGCTGGCTTGTTCTTCGTTGAATACACCAGTGCCAGTACTAATAGCTAGCTTCAACAAGTGACGACTTCTAGCTCCTGACATAATAGGTTTATTCTGTTATTAATCCTGCAACAAATAACATACTCATTTGTCAAAAATGCAATAGCTCCTATGTCAATACATACATATTACCAAAATACGATTATTGCAAAATCTCCTTTGTCAACCAAAATATACAAAAAGTTTTAATATATCATACAAAAAAGGTTAATCATAACATAAGTTATATAAACCTAGTTATTTTTTGAAAATAATTTAAAATCACAATCAATCAAGTATGTATTATAAACTCAAAAAAAGTGAGGTAAGTATTAAGTTTGAAATTTACTCCTTTGTTATGATTAAAAATATAACATATTATTACTGGCTGTTGGTTAAATTATGATTAAAAAAAGAATGGATTACTTACACAGTTATGGATTACTTACAATTTATGAAGTTTAAATTCGTAAATTCACCTCTTGAACAACAAACTGTGTCTCGCATCAGCGGAATACAATGACATAGGACAATTTGCAGGAACCAAAATAAAGACGTCTTTCATTGATCATATTGCAAATAATTCAAACGCTTGCTTCTGATTGGTCGGTAGTCATAGGAGTTTCTACAAATGTTGTGGAAGCATGTTTTGGATGCTAACATGCCAAAAAAGAAAAATTGAATTTTTTTCACATTCGACCTCGAGCTTCGAGCATGTACCGCGACGATATGTTGCATCTCATCTCGCAATGTCATCATACACAGTATTTGAAGGTGCATAATGATACTTTAACAACATATTTTATACCAAACAACTCCAATCTGTTTTCGCTCTGGGGTGAGTTCATGAGTAATCCAGCAGAAACAAAGTTTTATAACTTTTAAATGTTAATGCAATATTTTTTGCACTTGGCTCATACCATTAACCAAATGTCTTCCAATCTCATCATAGGTGATTCGTTCGGCGAGAGTGTTTTTCAATAAGCCGCCTGACAGTAGCCATATTTTTTTCAATGATCTCGGTTGAGGGTCGCTCTTCACGAATTTCATCATAGAAGAACACGGCCACAATCAAATTCTGCGTACAACGCCTTACGGTGCTCAAATGATATGTATTCTCTCCCATAACCATTTTCAATACGAGCAATGCAATCTTGCGGAGAGAGTGAACTCATAAAAATCATCGGCCTAAGGTCTTTTCACGTTAATTTAATTTTTGCACCTGATGACCAACTTCAGCTTGCGATGAAACAATTACAAGGGACTTCCCGCCTAAAATTATTTTAATCAATAGTGAATGAGTTTCTTATTTGAGTTTTGGCGGGAACTTGATCATGATCAGCTCCTGTATTATTGTTAAAGTAATAAATTGAAGTATATTGTAAGTTAACACGTAAAAGTGGTACTATTTTGTTTATTAAATTTCTGCGCGAGTGAACTATTAGTGAATACGATGAAATAAGGGATCAGATGGTGATGTTAACCTAAGATAATGTGTCGGCTTAGATGTGATACTATCGTCTAGCGGGCTCAAACTGCCATCAAAATTTTTCAAAAACTTCACAATTTGACGCATTAATACAATGTGAAGAAGTTTCTAAACAAATTATTACGTAATTTTTAAATGTTCGAGACTGGCCAAAGTACAATAGTACGCGGCCATTACCAAAGAAAAGAAAAGAGTTTTTTATGTTTTAAAAAATATTACAATCGAAATTCAGACATTTATGCGCAGAGCGCAGAACTTTCAGTGTGCTAAGACCGATTTACACTTCGACATGTACAGTAGCGAGTTTAGTTACAGGGCAGTTGACAGTAAACGGGTAAGTGGGCAGTAGCGTTCAAAAAATGTCTTCGTGGCGAGTTTAGTTAAGGACATTAGTTCATAGAGTTCGTTAGAGTATGACGTTTCAAGACTACAGAATTTTTCTGGTTTTCGTTTAAGATGGTTCTAGGATTACGTCAAGAATTAAATGATCCAGTCAGAGAAGTATTAATGGTTGTTGTTAAAGAAGTTTTTAAGAATTTTCATGAGTGCAGCATCTCGAGCAGGTTTAATTTTACAATTTGAGATTCTAATATTTTATACAATACAATACAATACAAATACCCTTTATTGAACACTAAAAAATACAACATAACAAGAAACAAATAAAGAGAAAAACAAAAGGCGGTCTTATTGCTATGCAGCAATCTCTTCCAGACAACCTATAATTTATAAACATTCGTGTTCTAGATACTCCTGTACAAATTTATACGAGATATCTTCCGTCCCTTTTATTATTAAAACTCAATATAAAACGTATAAATATACAATAAACAGTATCGAACAAGCTTTGTGGCGAGTTTAATTATAAAAGTACAATTGTACGTTTTGGCGCGCAAACGTTGCGTCCTGTGAACTTAACACTCAACTAAACTCGCCCGTTTACAAAACGGCGAGTTTAGTTGCGGGTGGCGGGAGACGCGCGGGAGGGCAGCACTTCGCACTTAACTCGCCAAAAAATAGCTCGGCCGGCTATCCCGTTCAACTTAATCGTTAACTTGCTACTTAACTCGCTTATTGCCGTTCAAGCGAGGTTCAAACTTAACTAGCCAGGTTCGCAGGTTAACTCGCTACTGTACTTGTCGAAGTGTAAATCGGTCTTTTATGATCCTATCAGTAGTAAAAGTTTCTTCCGATATTGGTACTTCATAAAGTTGGTCTCTAATTAAATTTGAATTGTGATTTTGTTATTCTTTCATCACATCACATTAATTTGTATTTCTCCATGACATAAATGTTTCATAAGTATACAAAGTATGGAGTGTAGAAGTAAGGAGTGCCAACTCCCGTAGTAGAATTGTTGAAAAAGTGGCCATCTGTAAGCAGTAAATAACAGTTCAAAAACTCTCCACAAAAGCGCTGGAGTAGCTACTGGGATGAAATGAACTTAGCAATTGTTGACGGTTTGAAGTGTGCTGCTAAACTGCTCAGTAGCTATAAAATCTAAAATAATTTTATTTAGTAAATATAACCTCGAGATAGTCGTCTATCCTACTAATATTTTTCGGCACATTCTTTAAAATTTAGCCCGTAGCTATAGTAGCGCCACCCTTATTTAACGGTTTTCTATGGACACTTTAATACACAGTCTGTACAAGGAGTACAAACTGTACTCCTACACTCCATAATAGAAAGGTTTAAATTCTGTATAATATTTCAACAAGACGTACGTTGATGGTCGTATAGACCGCCATATAACTTCACCGTTACCATTTAGTAGCAATGTTGATAGCATTCAGTAAAATATTTATATTAATATTCTTAACTTAAATAACGGATATACTTCCTTTACTTAAGCTAATAATATTAATTTAATCAGTTTTTGACTTTAGGTTAGATAGTAGGGATTCACTGGTAAGGACAATAAGTTTGCCGTTGTCTTCTTTGCGGGGAAGAACCCTGCCGTTTGCTGTCCAACAATGTTTGAAGTTTTCGGCTTTGGCAAACTTGCTGGCCAGATAAAAAGCCTGCGGGTACGGGCTGTCAGATTTTCAGATACATATATCAGTTGGCCAGGATATTCTGGGGCTAGAACCTTTGCGTTTAACTTACACGTAAATGTTCACGTACACGTTCTTATTTTATTCCTTGAAGGCCTTCAATATTTAGTTTTTTAAGATAACCGAATTGAAGATTACAAGTATGGTCTTGCTATCTTACTTGCAGGGAAGACAACGGATGTCAAAAATATCAGTTTTAAACTGTAATTACTCGGAGTTGTTTGATGTATTCATCGATTTTAAAAACGATACCAATCTAGAAGTTCTGTTTAAAACAAAAATGGCCTACAGGGAATATGTGGAATTTTTGAGTAATGCTTCCCAAGAATATAAAAGTGTCGAAAGAGCACATCTTTGGACGCTTTTATATTACTACCAAATACTACTAACATCCTTTGGATCTACGTAATATGTGTGCAAATCGTTTTATTCAAAAATGAAATACTCAAAGAACGTGTACAGAATCAAACTTACGGATTCTTATCTGGATGGTGTAATAAGGATAACATGTAGCGACAAGCCAGATCTTGAAAAAGTCTTAAAAAAGGGCTCACAGTATCAAAAAACGCATTAAAACATATAAACATCTATGTTAAAACTTCTTTTTTCATTAATAAAGTAAATAAATTGTTAACTTGGAATTACGTTTCAATTAAGACCTAAATAATATTTGCTTGCGGCCCTTGATACCATAACTGAAACGTGTTTATGGCCCCTATAAAAAAGGTTGAGTATGTCTGCTCTGGAATATATAGGAGGCTCCTGCCATCCTTTTCTAACATTTATACTTTTCTTTGTCGATACGTATACACCTTTTCACTCTAGCATTAAACTGTCCATATCTAACACATCGGAATGTCTTATCATGTATTAAAACATTAACGTAAAGTAAAAGGCAGTAAAATGTTCTTAATCCTTTATTCATATCGTATTACATTGCTGAATATTACATTGCTGAATATTATATTATGCATGACTCTAAGTTAATTCTACTCAATTTCACCCAGAAATTAGCATTTATTAAAATTAATTGTTCTTAACGTTTAATCTATAAAAAACATTGATAAAGATTTAATGAGATTATTATCTCGCGTCGCCAACAAGGGTCATTCAATCGGTTATCTTGTTTATTGCTTGTAATTGTTTTACATATCTTGTACTTATTTGTACCACTATTTTGTATTTAATTCAATTTTATACTATGACATTTATTTTAATAGTTCTAATCAACTTTAATATTTGAATATATTTTATTTAAATATACTCTTTGTGTTTTTACACAAGAGCACAGACCAGTGACCTAAGGCCATTCTATTGTATTTATTTTGTGAATAAATTATACTAAATTCTATAATTGTTTCTTAAAATTTATCTATTTATATATTATTATATTTACCGCGCGTAGTCTACGTTACTTGACAGGGGTTTCTCCCATTATGATTATTCCGCAAGAAGAAGCAGAGTATTCTGCTGTAAAGCCGACGTCGTGATAAACAGTATTGCTGTTGCTTTGCATACTTAATTTGTTTCAGCGTTATCGTGTAATTACATCCACTACATGTGTAATTATGACTGGCACGTAGTACGGTATGGTCGAGTTGTGATCGCTCTACGCAAATTGTATAGTGTGTTAATTGCTTATGTGCACTGTTTTACAAGAGCAAAACCGTTCTTAAACTTTTATTGCTTTTTAACTTTTATAACCGTAATCACTTATATTTACGAGATCTAATCATCGCATGTAAAATCTACACCAGACTCATTAGAAAACCTTGGCTTTAACGATTACATTGCTAGCTTGATCCAATTTGAAACTTTGCCCTAAATTCGATTCAATGTTTGAATGTAAAATTTAATTTTCATTTACAATGTGATTTGGTTCGACATTTAAGGTTGTAAACTAAAAACAGTTTTTAGAAATAAAATCAAACGGTTCCAGAGAAAGTAATCTATTTATTTTTAAAAGAACATACAGGTCCTGTTGATGAAGTTTACTTCAAGTGCATGCGCCTCGTTTTAAAATATAAATATCTGTAACAAAAGTAGCATCTTTTAATGGAACTATTATTTCCAGATGTGGCATAGTACGAGCAACTTCACTTTTTTTTATTTTTTTTATTTATAGGATAGGGTGACAAACGAGCACACAGTCCACCTGATGGTAAGTGGTTGCTGTGGCCCATAGACATCAACATCTATCCTCGATTACGAATCAAAATGCAGATGCGTTGTCACCCGTGAGGACTAAGATGGAATGCCTCGTTTCCAGCAAAAAGGGTCTCCGGTTCTCTACACTCACCATACGAAATACAGCAGCATTAAGCTACTATTTCACGCTGGTATTCTGTGAGAGCGTGGTCCTTCACTTATCACACATACACAAATTCTTAGTCATGTTCATGTAAAATTATTGCCCAAAGTTGATACCATGTAAAGATATTTTTAGTACTGTAACCTTTACAAATAAAATCCATTTTATTATTTTGTGACGTGACCTTGAATAACGTTTTTGTAAATTATGTTCATTCTTAAATAAAAAAAAACATTTGCCTCAGTTAAAAAAAACATTTACTAGACCAAACATGTAGGTACTCAAAATTATTACATCGTTTAACTTTTTAACTCACAGTCCTGAAAAATGTTTGGATATTTTAATAAAAGCAGGTTGCAACTTATTTTTTATTTATTTTTATTTTAATTAATTAAACATTATTAAGATGCATGCTAGGCTTTCTGTAAGTCTCACTGCGAGAATGTTCTAAGCAGTAAATGCTGCCCCCGAGACGACCTTCTAATCGAGCAAAACGATTAAGATCCGAACGCAATAGAATAGAATATTTTTTATTCAATGTACATTATGACATTTTATGCAATTAAGTATGAAAATATTTTGCATACCATGGTAGCGATCACCTCATTCCCAGGAGTTATTATCAAACATGTACTATTTACTCATAGTATTTTAATATACATAACCCTTAAAAACAATGTTTGCTTGACTAAAAAAATTATATTTTTGATAGATGAAGCTCCATGAAGAAATCACTATTTCGAGTCTTCAACTATTAAAACTAACTTGTGCTTGTTCCACAAATGAAAATTTAATATATGTAATAGTATTTACAGAATGTACATCACTATTTTTGATAAAACTTATTTTTGTGTACATACATATATTAAATTTTCGTAAATATTCTATGATACCAAAGTTAATATACATATTTCATTTAATTTTTCTCAAATGCTTCCCTCAATTGTACTGAGGTTATAAATCGTTCTTATGGCTGTACTATGCCAAACAAGGATATTTTTATATCAGTCGCATTATCCCATAGCAACATTCCATATGATCCACGTTAGTTCGCTATGGAAATAACTAAAATAAACAAATCTATGATGATCCTGACAATACATATAAGGCTTTTAATCTTTTTTACACAACAAAGGATTAATGAGAGTAGATCTCTGATACCATATGAGATATCCCAATGTGCGTGGAATTGAAGCATAAACAGGAGTATCTAAAATTACACCGAGTTTAACTGAAAGAAGAACTCCACTCGTACCACCTGAGTTGTCGCCATTTTGGGAACAGATCGAGAAAACCGTTTTTCAATAGTTTGAAATTAAAAATAAGTAGAATTAAACGCGATAAAATCCATACAAGTAGTTTTATTCCACGTGTAGTGTTCGCGTAAGAAGTCATTAATTTTTTGTTTGATTTTTAATTAAAAATTGTCATGCGCTAAAATAACAAAGCTTTCAGACAGAAAAATGATATAACGTACATTTTTTTTAAATAATTGAATGCTAACATAAACAACACCTGTGGACTAATGACTAAAAATCGAAAAGCAATGGCTAAATACTTACTGGATTTGTTAAAATACTATAATTTCAAAATATTGCCCGCCTTTACTTTTTCAACTATGCAGCAGATGAACTGGCCAGAAGGGGATCGGCCCTAGCAACTATGGGGCCGGAACCCATAATACCAATCCCCTTTGGCTACGTTCAATAATATTGAAATCAAAAAAAAATTCCAAAACTGAGCGTGTCAATATAATAATTGACACGCTCAGCTTTGGAAAAATTTAGTAGACTGTAGACAAGCTAGGGAGGCCCTGCCTGAAATAAACAGTCGTCTAACCAAGGTTCTAATGAGACTGAACAAGCCACAGATCAGGATAGTAACAAGTGTTATCACAGGACATGGCTCTTTTAACAAACATTTGTTCACCATAGGTGTTACTGACAGCCCCCTGTGCAGGGCATGCATGGGAGAGGAAGAAACGGCGGCTCACGTGTTGCTGACATGTCCAGAAGTCGCTTCATACAGGGCTAAACATCTCGGCACGCCGGGATGGCTCCCCGAAGTTGCTTGCAGCATCAGGGGACTGCTGAGCTTCTTCGGGGAGATATCATGGCTCGAATAAGCATATTATTCCTGCCCACACGCAAAATACGCGCTTAGACGTGGAGTTGCGGAAAACAGCCCGTCGTAAACTAAACTAAACTAAACTAAGCCCGACTTTATTCGCCACGCCCACTATTCACTGTTCGTGCTCCCCCAGGTCTTTAGTCTATTTAGTCTGTAGTTAAAACTGATCTGAAGCTCGCAATTCTAATAATAGCTTTCTGCGCTTACAATAATAAAAGTATTTACTTACTAATCCCGCAATTCCGAGCACAGATGAATTTTTCTTCATTGAAAAATGTCACATTGTTAGAACCGCATACAGGGCTATAAGCCGAAGATGACTCACAATCCTGAATACATTGCTTTTGAGATGGTGTTTCCGAACTGAAAAGTAATTTTAGATTCGTTCAGAATTAAAGTAATTACATAAATAGTAAGTAAACATAAATAATATATTAATAATTTTAAGTCTGAAACCGACATGCGGAGACAAGAGTGTTCCCTAGCTATGTTCAGCATTAGACTTTTGACAGGTTCTTTATCAACATCAAGCGCTGTGAATGCCTGGACTTGTTATTTTATATTTACAACCGTAAAACTAAAGATATACTTTTAGATTGGTTCAATTGGTCAAAGCTAAAAAAAGTATAAAAAATACCCCAAATTATTTTACCACTACTATACATTTTATGAATGTATTATATTGTTTATAACTTTACACGCTCTATTTGAATTACTTTAAAAAAAAAACTTATTTAATTTTAAACATTTATTTACCATTTGTTTGTCAACGCATCGTGAGAAAACCTGTTCAAGATTTAAAAATATTTCGAGGAGTTGATATAGGTATATTCCATGAACACGATCTCTAAGAAAGGAGGGAAAGTATTTTGATTTACCTTGTAGGTTACACGTAAATATGATTTTAATTTTATTTAAGCACTGTTATGTTTAAGCATACTTATGTGTATATGTAATTATTCTGTTACTACTTAACGAACCTGGTAGCAAAAACCACTCGATCCGGATTGGATTCACTCGTCGATATGAGTATAGGTAGTCCTAAAATTGCAGATGGTTCTGTGGTTACATTTTCATAATTTTTTTCAGGTTCATTTTTTATATGCTGAGGTTCTTGATATTCTGTTGGTTGTATTAGTTGGTTGGGTTTCAAAGATGGTTCAGGTAAATTAAAAAAATTATGATTTCTAGTATCACCATAAATATAATCATGATCTACAACTGGATTTGTATTAAATCTGTTTCCTTGTTCATTGTTAAAAATAATGCTTAGAGGAGGATATCTATAGGGCCCATTTCGATAGTTCTTCAAATCATCTTCAAAAACAAAAATTTCATAAACATCTTTATGCGGTGCGATATTTTCTTGATAGATATTTCTTATTCCGTGGTTTGGATAATAGTTACCAACCTGGAAGGCACATTTAAATATTAAAAATATTCGTAATTTTAATATTCGTAAAATAGGGTACGTCTAGATATATTATATAGTATCTTGTAATCTACCAATGACGAAAATTGCAATATATTTATGAAAAAAATAAGATTTAAGTGAAGGCGGTAGTGACATAATGAAATCCATATCCTAATCTCCTCATGTGGGCTTGTAAGGGTTATTTAGAAAAACACCAAAACCTTATGGGCACCGAAACATGGCGTTAGAACGCCTAATAAGTATGAGAGTTGTAGCACATCAGTAAACCCGGCCTGAGTGATGATTACGGGAGATTCTACTAAATAAAGAGGTGTGGTTAGCAGTTTTCTAATGTAAGAAGTCATAATGGTGTAAAATCACAATTTACATACTTCTGTATTACAAAAAAACATTGCATATAAAGCTAAAACTTCACATTGTAAAGAAAATAAAACGAGAAGACTTTGTTTATTTTACGCTTAACGTTACAGCCTCCTCCGTAAATTGCATTATAGGGGGCATTGGCCATAGTCGCCATGCTTGGCAAATGGGTTGGCAACCGCAGTTTTTATTTTTATTCGTTATTAGGAAGACACTACTTCCCGTCTCCTGATCTGTCTCCATACGTCGTCTCCTATGACACCTGCGGGAGTATATGGGTTAGTGGATATTCTTACACCGCCGCTACACTATATTTGTTTATATTTAACATTTATTTTTATATTTATTTTAAAACAATCGAGTACATCTAGAAGTAATTTATGAACGAGTTAGAAAAGAATAAGATCACCTCATCATTAGTATAAAATTGTGAACTTCTTGGGTAATTACTTATTGGACTCCCGAAAACTCCCCTGTTTCCGATTAGATTGAAACCCGGACCAGACCTACCTGCAAAGCCTATTAAAACGATAAACAATTAGATTACCTATAGGTGAATTATACATATAAAATAAATATTCTTATTTTATGTTTGTAGTTTTTGTCACTTCGTCAATCACCATTGATATTATTTGGAAATGACAATTGTGATTTTACAATAAAAATACATTAAATAAATTAATGATTCTTTCGTCTAAATGCATTGTATTGTAGGAAAACAAATTCAGTTCGTTCACGATGAGACTACTACTTAACCATATGAGTTATTAAAAATTTACCATGAACCAACAATATTTTGTCGATAACATAAGAACATAATGGTTTTAGTAGCGAACATCAAATATGTCTGAATAGCGTAAACCAAAAAGCTTAAAAATAAATATATACGAATTGTGATTAATTTGATATTAAATATCATTAATGAAATAAACTAATGATTTATGCTTGGAAATACATTTTGAGACACTCACCAACTATGTAAAGAAATAAAAATGCGAATATTATGTTCCTTTCCATTGCTAACATTCTGTTCTATCACAATTATATTCAAACAAATCACAAAGATAAATAACCTTATTTCAATACTTTGATAAGGTTAGTATGCAGCAACATCGCACTATTAGATTTTATTAGAGGTCGTTTGTCTGTGTTACACGTTATGCCTTCACATGATACATAATTTATTTAAGCATATTAAATTGCGGAAACTGGTTTATAACGAAGCCACTGACGATGTATAAACACAACATATCAAAATGATTTTAATAAAAAAACACGCGCCTAGTCAAATGAGATGATGATGATTAGCGATTCGTAGTAACAAGTCAACCTAATAAGTTGATCAATAAGTTTTTGGAATAGGACACTTATCAATGAAATATAGAAATGCATTCTATTTTCAACGAAACGTAATTTCATTAGTACCCAAGGCCAGAGAAAACTAAATAAAAACTGTAACCATTTTTTTCAAACTTCACATTTGGTGGGTATTTGATTCTGTGCAAAACGGAGAAACTCGAACTTCGTGTGGTTATTAAACATTTCTGTCTGAAATTTTTTTCTACAAAAAGTGTTTTTGAAGAACTGTAGTCTACTTTGACAATGCTCCGTCTTATTTCGCAATAGCATTTGCGCATTGCTGAATATAAATGCGGCAGAACTCGAGTCTCGCGTCCGGCGTTAAGCGAGTAGCACGCGTTCACACGCATCGCTAAGTGTTGACGTACGCTCCTTGTTATTGCTTACTCAGTGGTACTTGCGGGTATACGCAAAATGACGGACGAGAATGAAGAATTTAACATTAATATTATGTATAGCGAAGACGATATTGCAGAATTAGAAGTAGAAGAGCGGGATAGTATTGGTAAAAATACGCCTAGGATTATTAAAAGAATCAGAGAAACGGAGGAGAGTGATGATGAGTGGAAGATTGTGAAGGGTAAAGGGAAGAAAAACGACTGCAAGAGGATGAGAACTTAAGTACAGAAACAGATATCGAGGTATACATTGCATGCAATGAAAAGCTGCCCAAGCAATTTGCTTTGGCACGGTTATTCAAAGAAAATGGAATTACTGATATATTTAGAGTGAAATACTTAAACCCATTTAAAGTAAGGTTGCAATTTTCGAATGAGGAAAACGTTCAAAAATTAAGTACCTGTGCGACATTCATTTCTATGGGATGGAGAATTCAAAAGGCAATGGAGGTAAACTACTCTTACGGAATTATAATAGACGTGGAGTTAGAAATGTCTGAAGAAGAAATTATGAAAAATATATCATGCCCAGATTCTACAGAATTAATATCCGTTAAAAGGCTTAAGCGACGAAGTTACACGAAACAAGAAGGGTGGTGTCCAAGTGAAACCATACAGCTTTGTTTTAAAGGGTCCTCTCTACCTTCATACGTATATATTTTCGATATGAAAATAACTGTTCAGCCATATGTTTATCCCGTTTCACAATGCTCACAATGTTGGAAGTTGGGTCATATTCGCAAGTTATGTCCATTTAAGAAAACAATATGCCCGAAATGTGGGGGAGAACATGAGAATTGTGACACTAAAACATTCAAATGTGTCAATTGTTCTGGAAGTCACATGGCTTTAGCTAGGACTTGCCCTGCTTACCTCAAAGAAAGAAGTTTGCGAGAACTTATGGCCGAGTTTAATTGCACATACAGAAGGGCTTTAACAATCTATGTTGCGCCAACACCACATAGACAAATGTACCTAAAATTTACAGAACAAGATAGCATCCAGCAGGAGTGTAATTATAACACACTGAAGAGGGAAGCGGCTAAAGTCCAAAATGTTCCTACTGTTAAGAGCTTGAGGTTCGTGACAATAAAAATTGCCGATAAAATTACCTAAATTAACACTTTAATTTACTTTACACAAATTAAAGTTAAAAACAATAATAATGAAACACACTAATTCACTTAATTCCGCTCCGAAGCTTCGCTTGTGTCGCCGAGTTCAACTCTGCCCCGATCGCATCTTCTAGCGCCTATTTCTTTAAATTAGCAAAGAAGCATCCCGAATATTCAAGTAAATGCGCGCAAAGGGACGAGTATAGATTTTCTAGAAACTTAGTTCTTCGGATGGCGCTATTGGTTGAGAGATTTGTGATGTCATTTTCTGCAAAGCTCCCCTCGCTCTCGTTCCTGACACTAGATGGCGCTAGTTGACTTATTCACGCAACACTGCCCCCTCCTAAGACATGCTCGTCCCGAGCATTATCGGTCCCATAATAACGCGCCAAGCGATCCACATGGACGATCTTAGGAGTCCCTCTTGCGCCTTTCTGTATCCGGTAGGTTACATCGTTGATCCTGGTTACAATCCGGTACGGGCCGTCCCATTTAGCTTGAAGCTTAGGAGATTTCCCTTTGCTGCGGATTGGAGTGTGCAACCACACTAATGAACCTTCGTTGAACCCTTTATTGTTCATTTTGCGGTCGTACCGGGTTTTCATTTTCTCAGATATTTGCTGGCCCGATTGTCTGACGTGCTCATAAATGCCATTCATTTTGTTCCGCAAGTCATTTGCAAAATCGGTTATACTGCGTGGGGCATCAGGTGGTATCCCGGTGATCAGGTCTGCAGGCAGCCGTAATTCTCTTCCAAAGTTTGCGAAAGCTGGTGTCACTGCTGTACTTTCGTGAACAGAACTTCGATATGACAACAAAAACGGTTGTATGTGCTTGTCCCAATCTCGTTGCCGATTGTCTACAACTTTTGCTAGGTACCTCTCCAATGTCTGATTAAATCGTTCCACCATTCCATCAGATTGCGGGTGATAAGAAGTCATTCTTGTTTTATGAGTACCCATAACTCGGCAAGTTTCCTGGAATATTAGAGACTCAAAATTCCTTCCTTGATCGCTGTGAATCTCTAAAGGTACTCCAAAACGACAGAAGACTTCATGAACTAGTTTATCTGCAACTGTTGAAGCTTCTTGATTTGGAATGGCGAAGACTTCTGGCCACTTAGTGAAGTAATCCATCACAACCATGAAATACTTGTTACCGCTTTCACTCTCCGGAAACGGCCCCGCCACGTCAATTGCTATTCTCTCCCATGGTGCACCAACATTGTACAACTTCAATGCACCTCTACTACGAGTCTTAGGTCCCTTTACAGCCGCACAACTTGTACATTTACGACACCAGTCCTCGACATCGTTTCGACAGTGGACCCAATAAAACCGTTCTCGGATCTTCAGTAGAGTTCGTTTAACTCCCAGATGGCCTCCGGAACAATGATTATGGTACAGCTGTAGAACATCCGGTACTTTAGCTTTAGGGACAACCATTTGCAAATGACAGCTGTCTCCCCTAACATTTTCCCATTTACGGCACAGAACTCCATCCTGAAGCAGCAAACTGTCCCACTGGGCCCAATAGCTTTTAGTGGTCGAACTCATTGCTGAGACGTCGCTCCACTTAGGCTTGGGAGCACTGGCCTTTATCCATTCCAGAATCGGCTTGATGTCCGGATCTTCCTGCTGTGCATGTTGTAAGCTGTCCTTCCATTCGTTGCCGAGGTGGTCCGTCCTGAGCATCCTCACGGATACCTCTTCCATACTCTCTTGCCTAGTACAATGGTTGCAATCTTCAGGACAAGGTCTTCCTGACAATGCATCTGCGTTGCCGTGAGATTTTCCGCTGCGATGTTCGATCTCAAAGTTGTATTCCTGCAGTAGTTCAATCCACCTCGCAACTTGTCCTTCTGGATTATTAAACTGCAATAGCCATTTTAGTGCAGCATGGTCAATTCTTAAGTGAAATTTTCGTCCCAGAAGATATTTGCTAAAATGCTGCAACGACTTTACCACAGCGAGCAATTCGCGTCTTGTGACATAATAGTTCCTTTCCGGTTTTGACAACGACTTGCTGAAGTACGCTATCACAACCTCTTGGTCACCATTCCGTTGAGACAACACACCGCCAAGTCCTATATCACTTGCGTCTGTGTCAACTATAAATTCTTTGCTTGCATCGGGGTATCCCAAAATAGATGTTTTGCACAGACGGTCCTTGAGCTCCTGGAATGCGATATTGCAATTTTCATCCCAGCAGAAATCTCGCTTCTCCTCGGTTAGCTTGTGCAGAGGTTTGGCTATATCTGCAAAGTTCTTCACAAATCGCCGATAATAGGAGCACAAACCCAAAAATGCTCTAACCTGCGTCTTGTCTTTTTAAACCGGCCAACCCTTGACAGCGCGATTTTCTCCGGATCCGTACGGATACCTTCTTCCGACACTACATACCCTAAAAAGTTAACTTGTCGTTTGAATAGTGAACATTTCTTCGGACTCAAATTGAGGTTGGCACTCTGAATCTTCATGAGCATGCGTTCCAGGTTCTGAAGGTGTTCCTCAAACGTACGGCCCACGATGATGATGTCATCCAAGTAGACCAGACAGGCATTGCCAATTAGCCCAGTAAGTACAAGCTCCATCAGCCTTTCAAACGTTGCTGGAGCATTGCACAACCCAAACGTCATTACTTTAAATTGCCACAGACCCTTTCCCGTCGAGAACGCAGTTTTCTCCTTGTCCTTAGGGTCAATTTCAACTTGCCAGTAGCCACTTTTTAGATCCAGCGTGCTAAACCACTTTACTTCTGTAAGCATGTCCAGCGCGTCATCAATTCTTGGCAAGGGATAGCTGTCCTTCTTCGTAACGTCGTTCATACGGCGGTAGTAAACACAAAACCGCATGCTGCCATCCTTCTTCTTCACCAGCACCACTGGTGAACACCATGGACTAGAGGAAGGTTTAATAACACCATCCTTCACCATTCCTTCAATCATGGTTTCCACTTCCTTTTCACGTGCTACCGGCAATCTTCTTGGCCGCTGACGGATAGGCAATTCTTCTCCTGTGTTTATTTTGTGTTGAACTAAGCCAGTCTTTCCTATGTCAGCATCGTTTGATGAGAATACATCGGCGTACTTGAGTAACAACTTCTTCGCCTTGACCAATTCGTTCGGGGAGAGAACACTGCGACAGTCTTCCAAAAGTGTGGTCACTCTCGTTTCTGCATCCTTGCTGGGGGTCCCAGTCGATAGATATTGGCACCGACGTAACCAATCCACTTCCTCACAAGTACCAACCAGTGTGCCTTTTTCTATAATCTGTTCCTGGCCACAAAGGTTCAGCACACGTACTCCTGAGAGGTCAGTGGTCCTGACCAAGGTTCGAGCTACTTTCCATGGAAGGTCATTGTTTACCCTTTCCACAAGTACACAACGGTGAGCTTGCCCAGCGTTTCGAGGAAGACTAACCGGAACAATCGTTTCCGATCTAGGCGGAAGAACAATCTTCCTAATGCTGTACATGTTCCCTGGTAACGCACCTTCCATAAAAAGTTCCTCCTGTCCACATTTCAAAACACCTTGCTTAACGTCGATCTCACAACAATTATTCCTCATAAAGTCTAGGCCTAGGATGCAGTCGTCTATTATATCAGCCACGATGACATTATGCAGGTAGATCACGTTGCCTAGCTTCAACTCCATCTCCTTCTCTCCAATTAATGCGTTCTAGGTTGTATGCGGAGTCCCCAGGGAACTGACTTATAAGTTGGGAACTAACAACCGTACGAGAGGCTCCAGTGTCTATGGTCAGTTTACACGGCATTCCGTTGACCTCGCCCTTGATGATTAGACTGTTCCCATCATGGGTTTGTGAGATCGAGATCCTTGGGGCTCTTTTAACATCAGCCAGCACCCGCCCCGCAGTTCTGGCTTTTACTCGTTTCCCTGCTGCTGCTGGGTGGTGCTGTTGGCCGCACTACCCTCCTGAGATCGTTCACCGTCCCTTTCTAGGGACGGTGAACGTTCGCTTAGGGCAGCTGGATCGGAGATGGCCCTTTTCTCCACAGCCATAGCACCTAGGGCTGTATCCTCTGTTGCGGTCGCGAACTGTAGCTGCTGCAACCTCCCTGACGCGATGGGAACGATGATCCTGCCGCACGGCTTCTACCTCCAGTGCATGGGCCAAGGCGTCCTTAATCGTCTCGTGGTGCCCGAGCCTCACAGCAGCTCTGACTTCCAGGTCACGGATGCCGTCGATGAATGTCTGCACCAGGTTCCCTTCAATGAGCGCAGGTACAGACCGGTATGCTTTTCGCACCAGCTTCTCCACCTCTAGAGCCCACTGCTGCAGGTTTTCGTTGATGCGCTGCACGCGATCTTTAAGCTGCGCATGAAAGACGTGTTCCAGGTGAGCGTCACCATATCTCGCCTCCAATGCCTCAAGGAGTTGCTCATAAGTCACTTCCTCACCGAGAGCTTCCAGAACTGTTAAGGCCTGGTCGCGTAGGCCTAGTGTGAGAGCGGTCATGGCCTGACTTTTATTCCAGCCGTTCGCTTTCATAACAGCCTCGAACTGGATTTTGTAGGCTGACCAGGAAGAAGTCCCGTCGAACGGTGGTACCTTGAACCCACGTAGCGAAGGTGCTGAAGCTACTACGGGAGCTGTAGTTCCATCCCCAAGTTTGAGTTCATCCAGCGTTTTCTTAACTTGGTTGATTTGGGTCTCAGCTTCCGACAGGCGGTTATCATGTTGAGCAACCTTATCCTTCACTTCCCTTATCTCTTTCCCGAAGGTAGCGTGAAGGTCCTTCATGAGAAGCATCTGTTCCTCCTGTCGGCGGGCCTGTTCTGCCTGTCCGCCCCGTAGCTGCTCTTCCAACCGACGGACCTGTTCCTCCTGTCGGCGAGCCTGTTCCGCCTGCTGATCTACTAACCGACCGGCCTGTTCATCCTGTCCGCTCTGCAGCTGCTCTTTCAACTAACGGACTTGTTCCTCCTGTCGGCGAGCCTGCTCCTGCAGCATCACCATCAGAGCACCTAAGTCAGGTGCTGCAGATGTAGGGGCTACTGACGGGCCTGCAGCCGGTGGCTGGCCCTCCGAAGTCTGCGACGTTGCACCACCAAATCTTCTTTGGTCCGTCTCCTGCTGGCGTTGACTGCGGGTACGGACACCCAAGGTAAAATCAGCATGAAAATCCCACTTCTGACACCAATTGTTACGAGCTTGAGGTTCGTGACAATAAAATTTGCCGATAAAATTACCTAAATTAACACTTTAATTTACTTTACACAAATTAAAGTTAAAAACACTAATAATTAAACACACTAATTCACTTAATTCCGCTCCGAAGCTTCGCTTGTGTCGCCGAGTTCAACTCTGCCCCGATCGCATCTTGCAGTGCCTATTTCTTTAAATTAGCAAAGAAGCATCCCGAATATTCAAGTAAATGCGCGCAAAGGGACGAGTGTGCGAGTGTAGATTTTCTAGAAACTTAGTTCTTCGGATGGCGCTGTTGGTTGAGAGATTTGTGATGTCATTTTCTGCAAAGCTCCCCTCGCTCTCGTTCCTGACACTAGATGGCGCTAGTTGCAACACTACTTTTGCAGAAGTGACGGCCAATAGCATATTGCATAACGTAGACAATATTAGCCAATGTGAAAGTAAGACATCGTCGCCCCGCCGGCACCAAATAAAAAAGGAGAAAAGAGGTACAGAGCGTGACACGTCATTACAAAGTAATAGATTTGAATCTAGTACTAGCTATAGTGAGGCAAATAACAACGAATCTTCTAATAAAATATCTTTCAGTGAGCTACTTATGAGGTTAAAGGAAGTAATTTTCTTTAATAATTTTAGTTTGCAAGAGAAAGTTTACAAAGTGATAAAGTTATGTCTTGAGTGGTTAATTTTGGTAACTGTGGACAATATCTCGGAATGGCCAATGTTGAAAACCGTTTTAAACTTATTTAATGGATGAACACCTTAACTGTAAAATAGTAAATCTTAATATCTTACAGTGGAGTGCTCAAAGTGTTAAGCCTAAACTAATTTCCTTAGAGCCTTTATTAACTATGGAAAAAATACATATCGTAGCCTTAAGCGAAACTTGGTTAAACTCTGAAACTTATATTAAAATCAAAGATTATAATATTTACCGTAATGATAGAGCTGACTCTTATGGGGATGTTGCTGTTTTAGCGCATAAATCTCTTAAAACGGTTAGGGGGCATTTACAACTAAGTAATGATGGCATAGAAGCTATTTATATAAAAATTTTAACTGTCAGGATTTAGAGAATATCGTTACTATCTATTGTCCATCGTCAGTGCGCACTTGCCAAAGAAATTGGGATGAATTATTTTCTACATTTAGTTGTAGAACCGTAATCATTGGGGACTTCAACGCTCACCACTCAAGCTGGTCCTACAAGACTGATAACAGGGGTTCACAAATATTTGACGCGCTTTTAGATACTAACTTTGCTATATTAAATAATGGAGAAAGCACTCGAATTAGATTCGTAAATAGAGTCTTACAAGCGTCATCTCCCGATCTATCACTTGTGACGTCGGATGTCGTCCATAAATTTAATTGGAGGGTACTTCGAGAAACTTTAGGTAGTGATCATCTTATGATTAAAATATCAGGTTTATGTCAAAAGCGGTTAGAGTGTGATCTTAAAAGGAATTTTAAAAAAGCAAACTGGGACGGTTATAAGAGTACTCTTGAAACACTTTTTGATCAGTTCCCAATACATACAACCAACCTTCAAAAATGTTACAATACATTTTTGAAATATTTAAATTCAGCAGCTGACATTCATATCCCTTTTATAAAAATAAATCAAAACCCAGAGTCTAAATTTGTACCGAAGTCTTACTGGGACGTAGAATTATCGAAGTCGGTAGCTATTCGTAGACAAGCACTGGCTAGGTTTAGACGTAACTCAACACCTCAGAATTTATCTATACTCCAAGAAAAAATTAGAGCCACACAGAGGTTAATTCGTCAGGCTAAATTACGTAATTGGCAGAAGTTTTGTGATTCCGTGAATGAAAAAACAGCCACTAGGGATATGTGGAATAAGATGAGATGGATGAAAGGTTTTAGGTCACATAATACCCACCATATAGACAAAGAAAAAGCAGAAATACTTCTTCGCAGTCTAACGCCAGATTTTGTTTCACCGGAACAGGCTAGTTTCAGTTCTAGTAACATGTTACTAGAGGAAGAGGTCTCGATTCAGGAGCTTGACACATGTATTAAATTAAAGGATACATCTCCTGGATACGATGGCATAGCATATTCAATGTTGAAACACCTACCGTTTAAGGGCAAATGCATTTTGATCGAACTGTATAATGCTTTTCTTAACAACAGTTTCGTACCATCACAATGGCGAGATATTGGTATTATAGCAATCCCAAAGCCTGGAAGAGACATTAATGATGTATCGTCCTTGCGGCCAATATCACTTATGTCTTGCTTATGCAAAATCTTTCATTCAATTATTAAAGGGAGACTAGAATGGTTTCTGGAAAAAAAGTCTTTTCTTCTAATACGTTCGGTTTTAGGAGAAGCCGATCCTGCTTAGATAGTCTTAGGAGTTTGGTATCAAGGATACAAATAGGGTTTTCAGAGAATCAGTCCACGATAGCATGTTTCTTATATTTAGACAATGCGTATAATAATGTTGACATAAATGCATTACTGTACACTTTAGATCAACTAAATATAGGGAAAAAAATTTGTCAATATCTTAGTAGTTTCCTTAATGAACGACATCTCAAAATGTATGTGGATAACGTGTTTATCAGCAGATTTACGGGGCAAGGGCTAGCCCAAAGAGATCCATTATCTCCTCTTTTGTTTAATATAGCTACTCTTAATGTATGTAAAAGCGTCAAGAATGTTTATATCTCTCAATATGCGGATGATTTTGTTATATATAAAAATTGCGACAGTATCAGTAACGGAGTTATTGATATACAGTTAGCTCTGAATACTCTTACTAGTTTATTTTTTACGTTATGCCTAGAAATATCTTCATCAAAAAGTAAAGTTTGCGTATTTAAGAATGGACGCGTAATGGAAAGCATAAATATAACGGTTAACAAAAGAAGCCTTAAAATCGTTGAAAGCGTTAAATATTTAGGGTTATGGTTAGATCGATCTCTTCGATGGAACAAGCACATAAATGAAATAAAAGAGAAGGCCCTTAAGTTCGTAAATATTTTGAAAGTTTTAATAGGATCAGGTTGGGGAGTACACCCAGTTCAGCTACGTCGCTTATATATAGCTATTATACGTAGTAGATTGGATTATGCCAGTTTTTTATTTGATAATAGCCATAAAACACATTTAATAAAACTAGATGTAATACAAAATCAGTGTATGCGGTTAATTGGTGGGTTTGTCAAGAGCACTCCTATCCATGTAATGGAATCGGAACTGCTTTTACAGCCATTATTTATTCGGAGAAGATATTTAGCTGGTAAATTTTGGTTAAAGTGTAGGTCTATTGATGAAAATATTGTGACAAATTTATTATATATTCTTGATGAACTTAAAGAAAGCTTTTATTGGCGGCGTAGAAAAACGCCACTGCTAGTTACAATCTATAGATTATTTAAGGAAACTCGTACGTTTTCAAGTCCTCACTTAAAAATCTTTTCACTGAATTCGTGGATTAGCAAGTTGGATTTGTTCGATTCAATAATCCCTCAAATAGAATTTGTAAATGCACCTAAACATAAATACAATCTCCATTACCTACGAATTTTATGTCATAAATATTTAGCTGAAAACTTTACAAATTCTTATAAAGTATATACCGATGACTCCAAGGATAAACGAACGAAGGAACGGGTGCTGCATTTTTAGACATTCAAAAAAACAAAAGAATATGTTAAGTTCTGCTTAGGTAAGTAAATTTCAGTTATGCATGCGGAACTCATTACATGCTATCTAAAGTTCGTAAAAACTGCACAGAAAAGTGGTCAGAATACTTTGATGAAAGGTCACTGTCAAAAGGTATTTGGTACAAGACGGTACAACCGCATCTTTCCCGCTTGCTTTGGTTTGAAGGATGCAATATGGGAAGGTAAGAAATCATACAGCAATGAGGCTTCGTTCCGGACATGTACCATTAAACAAATTTGCGTTTGTAATGAGAAAAGTAAATTCACCAAATTGTGACAAATGTGGAGTTGTGGTAGATGTTATTCACATTATGATGTAATGTGAACGGAACGAAGCATATAGAAAGCAATTGGGTTTTGACAAAAATAGTGTTGGACTATATAATAGTATCCTAGCTTTTCCATTGTCGGATAAAGCTAGGGAACTTTATAAACTTGTATTACTAGGTATTAAGAATAGGTAATCTTTTGTTTAAGTTTGATTTATCATTGTCTGATTATGTGTTTGGTTGTGTACCTATGAGGGTGACTTGATCTAGTAGATCTAACCCTCTATAATAAATAAAGATTTAAAAAAAATGCGGCAGAACCGCTTACAACGTCGACACTCGCTCCGGGCGGCCAGAAAACGTTTAAAAAGTAGAAGAAATAGTTAAGGTAGATCGATTTGTGACCATCCGTTTTTAGCTGAAATTCTAAAGCTTTCGTTTGGGACAAATCAGTTAATTTTAACTCATATCTTAAAATATAAAAGGTGGCCGTGCGCTGGGTTTCTCGAGTGAAATCAGACGATCAAAAAAAAGCAACAGTTGACATTTTATAGCTAAATTTAGCAATCATTAAAGAAGCTCCAGATTCTTTTTGCGCTTTTTTCGTAATCGTAGATAAAAACACCGTCTTCCCCGCTATCCAAGATATTCAATGTGTCCGCGTCCGTTGGAAAAATATGGGCCTCTGTCTCCTGGGATGCGGAATGTATAATAATAATCGACTACTTAAGTAAAGGATACACAATAACTGAAGATCATCTACGCATCATTAATCAAAATACTACGCGAAAATCTGTAGGATAAACGTCGAGGAAAATTGGATGGTGGAGTGCATTTTCATCATGGTAATGTCCCTGCCAATCGATCTGATGTTGCAGGCGCTGCCATCTGAGCTGTTGGATTTCAGTTGATACCAAGAGTTTATAATTTCATAATGGTGTTGCCAAATATATCATTAAAAAAGGGAAGAATTTCAAACCGTTTCATCTTTAATTTTACCCCCTTAAAGGTAGAATTGAAAAAAAAACTGAAACACATGTTTCTTAGTTTTTAGACAAACTTTTTTATCGATCCACATTTTAAGCGTAAATATATTTTATAGAGTCCAAAAATATTTATTATCAATACCTATCATAATTTCGTTTTAAGTGTATCCTCACCATCATGCAAGTTAGAAAGTCATTTTAACCCACGCAAACATTATTACCCTCATATTATCAATTTATCGTTGGATTTATGAAAAATTTAAAAATGCGTGTTTCATTTTTTTATCCAAAATTAATTGTACCAGTTGTCAAGTTGTCAGTTAAAAATTCCGATGATTTTTTTATTTCATCTGAGGTTAAAAAAATGATTTTCGGGCATAAAAATACGAGTCCGCTCTTTGTAATCCTTTTTATTAAGGTGCAATAAAGTGTAAATAAATAAATAAATCGACCCGTAAAATACCGTGTCGCACAAACCGTAACACCTTATTTTTAACATCACCTTGGTTTTAACTTCTCAAGAAACCTATCTTATGTAATTATGTAAGTGGCAGAGTCACGCTGCACCCATATTATGGTTGTGGCACAGATGGATCGGCTCGACTATGGCAGAACCACGCCCTCACAGAATACCAGCGTAAAATAAAAATCAACGTTTAATACTCAACCGATACCCAGGGGTACAGCACATGGACCACGTGACCGGGTGCGGCGAGAGCGCGTAGTGAGACGCGCTGAACGAACATTAACAATTCGCGAAACGCGTAGGCATACGAGTAGTTCAAAATCCTTGCTCGCTTGCCCACAGTAATCGTAATCGCAGATCGCGGCAGCACGCGTCTGATCACCGTGCGTGCGAAAGGGATGAAGCTATATTCGATAGCTCTCTCGTCGATCTCTCTCCACGACAGTGTTTTGTTTTAAACATGTGAGTAGTTAGTTATGCAGTCTGGAAATAGCCTTAATATCATAAAACAACCTGTTTATTCCAAATTGTCCTGATTAAAGCTTTTGACATTAGATTACTCATAAACACGATATTTGCAACTACCCATAATTTTACAACATGTTGATCACGAACTGTGCCGATTAAGTTTTTGATATTAGATTACTGAAAATATCTTATAATGTTTAATGTTACAGAAGACGCCGACTCCACTGTAAAATTGTTATCGCTGGTCAAACCAAGGTGTCTACTTTCAGTCAACAGACTATTTTGACCATCCTATATAAGCCGTTGCATTTAGAAAGAAATTCATTGTAGAACTCATCGTAGTCATGTAATCAGTTAGTTAAGGAAGTCAGTATAACACTGAATTAGTTTTAATACATTATCGTAATGTAATATTAATAAATATCATCGAGATATACTAGTAATTTAAAAAAAAATATTCAGCACTGCTCCCGAAACTTAACTTGTTTGTTTATGTTTATTACTTACTACAATTTAGTACTGATCGATCAACTGAAGATAAAATACTGATTGTATTAGTGTCGCACATTAAAACTAAATTGCATAGAAACGAAAACGCGTACAAAATGTTGGCGCCGTGAGTTGTTGCTTGTTGCAGATGTATCCATTACAGTACAAATGAGCCAGGTAATTCGATATGTAAAAAAAACTGGCGATGTGTGTGAAATAAAAGAAAGTTTCGTTGATTTCATAGAAATTACTGGAAAGACGGGAGAGGGCATTTGTCAACAGATTTTAGAAAAATTGGCAGTTGATGACTTAAATGTTGGACAATATCGTGTCCAATCTTATGATAATGGGTCCAATATGGTCGGCATCCATAAAGGAGTACAAGACAGGGTTGCAGAAAGGAATGAGCTGGCCGAGTTCGTACCGTGCTTGGCCCATTCCCTAAATCTTGTAGGTCTATAGGTACGGGTAATCTGTTTAATCCTGGCATGATGAGGCAGCATGAACACATTCTGCCTCATCATGCCAGGAGGCTATTAACCTATTTGGACTGATTCAAAAAGTATATTGTTTTTTTGTTAGCTCCACTACTAGTCAACCTATTCGTGCTACAACTGTAATATAGCTGCAGCGTAGCTCCACCATATACAAATACCACGTACACGGTAATTACTACTAGTACTAGATGGGACATTATGAAAAAATACGTTAAAAAAAATTAAAGGAAGTAGTAAGTAGTCAAATGAGATGATTGGCGAAATATGTTGCTGTGAATACCCCATTAAATAATTTGCCAGAAATAGCGGAAGCCTTAGAAGAATTTAAGCAAACTTTTCATGCTCCAGAAGCTAAGTACGAGGCAGATCACCTTTTAACTGCTATAAAGAATTTCAAATTTAACTTAATTTAGGTATTTAGGCGAATATTCTCCGCGAAATCAATCGAGTGGATATAGAAATTCAGAGAGAAGATATTATTCTTGCCCGTTCCGTCGCACTTATAGATGGTCTGCTCAATGCAAAAAATGAGACAAAATCCAATGGAATATTGGATAAAAGAGACTGGGAAAGTTGTTAAAAAAAAGTGATGTTGTTTGTTTATTATTAATTTGTTTTAAAAGACGTTGTGTTGACCCTATTTTGCAAAACAAACGAATTCCGAAACGTAAAAAACGTTTCGATGAGATGTGAAAAGACCGATTACAAAAACTCCAACCTGTTCAACTACATTCTAAAGAAATAATGATGATATTTAATCAATTCATATCATAAATTAAAAAGAGGTTTGATTATGCTACCATGCTAAATTTGAATTTTGTTTTTCTTAATGGTACTATTATTTTGAAAATGTCAATTGAAGAACTGCAAAAGTATGGAGCAGATCTGGCTCGAAAATACGAGCGAGATTTAAGCGCCGTTGAATTCTGCCACGAACTCTACGTTTTTAAAGAGCAAGCTCCGCTTTTACTTGGTGATATTATAGAAAAGGCTAACGCTTTCTATCTCTTGCTACAGATCGATGCGCATGATTTGCAGAATGCTTTTTCTAATATTTGTATTGCCCTACAAATTTACTCTACGTTTCCTACTACATCCGCAAGCTGTGAGCAAAATCTTAGCAAACTAAAACAAATTAAAAGTTATTTGCGATCTTCTATGAGCCAGAAACGCTTATCGAGTCTTGCTAGCGATTGAAAATTGAATCGTACACGAATTAAACTATGGCAAGGCCATAGATTCATTTGCTAAACAAAAAGCTCGAATGCGAAATGCAATAATACATTTGATTTTTATTTTTACTATACATATTTTCATTTTAAATCCTATCCTGTGCTGTGTATAAAATATATATCCTACACGTTAATGTCTATATATCTGTAAATAAATAAGCTTAACACATAAAAAACAGCGATGGATGCATTATTTCCGGAAGGCCTATTTCCAAATGTCAATTAGTTAGTGGACATCTGATAGCTGAAAGTATAAAGATGAAAGGTAAAAATAAATCGAAGTTGGCGGGGCGGCATTTTTCAGTTTTTGCCCCGCCTAAAAAGATTGAAGATCCGGGACTGATATTTTTCTACAGAACTATTTTGGCAGCTTTCAAATGTGGGGATCATCAGCCAAGGAGATAAGCCCCAGCCCCTTTTACACAAATACAAACACAATCTTTGAGCATCCAAAACCGGCGTAGAAATTCGTTGTCGGGAAATTCCAATGGATTAAGAACTCGATTACGCATCGATCGCAAATCCACGTCCAAAGAACGAGGATAAAATTGTCCCTTTCAAATGTCAAAAAGAGATAATTTTATCTCTTTCCTTTTCCTTTTCTCTGTCCACTCATTATGTCAAACGGGGATATACTTCTCCTTTTCCCTATTGCCGTGCTCTGGCATAGGGATAAGATAATTTTATTTCTTGTCAGTGGATATAATCGGTGGATAAAATTTTTGTCTCCTGCCCGTGCTAGCCCGGGAAGGATGACAACGCCTTTGCATTTTGATTCTTAATTGAGAATAAATGTGGATCTCTATGGACCACAGCATCCACTTACCATCAGGTGGACTGTATGCTCGTTTGTCATCCAATGCTATAGAAATAATTATGACTAAGCGCCAAATTACACGAAGGAAGAAACATTAGAGAAAATTACTTTGGACGGCATACAAGGCAATGGATAACTCCGACTATGTGCACTGAGGTGGCGGACATATACATGACGAAATGACGAAAGCGTGACTAAGTCGCAGCTTCAAACTATCTTGAGGAAACGTTATCTATCGTTATGTCCATTGTGATGGTGGTAAGGTAAGCAGAACTATTTATAAGTAACTACTTAGTTACTGTTTATAAGTACTATAATATTTTTATTGAGAAGTGTTGAACGTAAAACTGTTTTGTTGGCGAAAAACTGACTTACAGTTTGGCAAAATTAAAAAAAGTGAAGAATGTACACTCTTTGTAAGGATAAAT
Organism: Parnassius smintheus behrii; assembly: GCA_036936625.1. Taxonomy (NCBI): domain Eukaryota; kingdom Metazoa; phylum Arthropoda; class Insecta; order Lepidoptera; family Papilionidae; genus Parnassius; species Parnassius smintheus. The sequence continues at coordinate 29,625,717 of JAUPFT010000008.1, forward strand.
AAAAAATGTGAATCAGTCACTCAGGATATCCTCTTTTATGAAAGAATAAGGATAATTTTATAATTCCTGATACAATGAAGATAAATAAACTTAGGAATTTATTCAAAAAACAGCTTCTATTAAGGGTGTCTGATGTTCTTCCGTGGTAGCCGAAGTAAAACAAAAAATAGAAACCAATTGTGAATTAGTTAATCTATACATCCGCGAACATATACAGGATGTCCAGTAAATAGCACGACATACTGCAGAGGGTGATAGCTAGGGTCACTACCTATCAATACAACACAATATATGTTCAGCAAAATCTTACGGATTTACAGTTTTACAAAATTTTCCGAAATACCGAAAAATCTCTACCTTGAAACAGATTTTTAAGCATCTCGTAATAAAAAAAATCCTTTTCTAGTACTTTTTTTACATCAAATTATTCGTGAATAGTTACTTTACTCATTGAGAAGTCTTTTTTCTATCAAAGACAAGAATGTTTGCAAGAAATACTATTTTTTGTTTAAATTTGCACGGAACTATTTTCTTATCACTTAAGTTTAACCTACAGTGGTGAAAAAAAATGTATGTGGCAGTTTTGTACAACAAACTTAAAAAATAGCTTGTTTAATGGTGATTTAGGAAAGATACAATACTAGTGCATTTTCATTAAAAAAATACAAAAAAATGCTATTTTAGTTCCAGAGAAGCTGATTTTGTTGAAAATGTATTTAACGTAATTTTGACAAAAACCACTATGAGAATAAGTAATAGCTGCTCATTTACGCGAATTATTATAAAACTAGTTGTGACACGTAAAATGCGACATGCACGCGTAATGACTTACGCCCGAACTTAATAACGTATCTCTATTTTAAGATTAATGGCAATCCGAGATTGTACCCTATACAAAGATCGATCCAAATCCACATCCAAATAACATAACTTAACAAGTCCAATCTTTTTTTTGCGGCGATCGCAGTCGATTATCGGATCGATCCGTTTCCTCTCGACTGTTTCGTTTTATGCATAGCGACTATTGCTTCTTTCAAATAGTTGTATTAATATAATAACATAAAATGTAATTTTAGATTTATAACTATTGACTTTAATTAGAAGTTACTACATTAACTCTCTTTTTCTCCCTAAAATTATAAAATGATTATATTTTTATTTAAATCAATGTAACTATGGTTTGAAAACAATCACGTAACGGAACGCGGCGGCGTCAGTAGCGGCCGTAGCGTCATCGGTCATCGCTCATCGCGTCGGTCAAATCAAAACAATTATCAAGTTTCACTGCTTCGGTTCGATCATTTGTATTCGTAATTCTTGACAAGCATTTTTATATGATACAAACCTTTTTTCGAATCAAACTAAACTTTGAAACAGAAATATTTACAGCAAATACTTTTTGAATACTAAAATAATGGAGCCACAAATAGTAAGTTTAAATTGTAATACATTAGATATTGTATCATTTGATGCTTGATGTACAACTACATAAATCGCTTTTTATTTCAGATAAAGAGCAAGCCACTTTCAAAATATGAAAGCAAAGCCTTACTCGAACTTATTGAAATGAGCAAAATTATAATATCTAAAGCCACAAACGCCAGCAGCAATAAAATGAAAGATAAAGAGTGGGTACGAATAGCCGAGCAGTTTAATGCTACAGCAACAAGTTGTCCTCGGACACCACAACAGCTTCGGCTGAAATGGGAGAATTTAAAGAAGAATGCACGTAAACGTTGCACTAAAATAAGAATGAACAGCATAAAAGTTAGTTTCGTTGTTTATTTATTTTTAATCTAAGTATAAATAAATGATTATCCATTTTATTTACATTCTTTATTAATTTCATCTTTTTGATTTGCAGACTGGAGGTGGTGTTGGTGAGTATATACCCCCTGACGAAATACTGGATCGTGTTACCAGCTTATTGGGGAATACAGCTAGTGGATTAGTTGTTCCTTATGGGGGAGATAAGGAACCCGAGCACTTTGTAGTGATTAGTGATGGTGGTGGTATTGTGCCAAATGGAAATAGTGTAGAGGAATTAGGTGGTGATGCTAGGGTCAATCTAGAAATCCTAGAGTTTCAGGACACACCAATGCCAGATCTGCAAAAGGAAATGGTTGTGACCCCTACTTCTCCACATTCAGCAATGGCTCAGGTTAACACCTATGCTGTTGCTGAACAAAATAAAGTTTCGGATACACCACGGAGAGTAACATTCAATGTTCCTAAAACAGGTAATGGTTATTTTGATGTTGATAGAATTTTAATTTATAAGATAACAATTTCACATGGTGTTCCATTCGCTGAGGTGGTGGTATGGTCAAACTTGTAGTCCGCTTTAGTTTAAAAGCAGTGTAAATTGAGGTAAAATAGTAATAGGCAAAAGATATACTCCTTTTTTATTTTAAAATAGGCTAACTTGTAATTTAATAAATTAAATTAATTTGTATTTTACAGGTAAAAGGAAATTGCAGGGTGATGGGTCCAAATCTGCTAGAGACCGTGCCATTGCAGAATATTATACTTTTAAAAAACTGTGCCTGGAGTCAAAATTAGAAAATATATAATTAGAAAATAAAAAACTTAAATTAGAAAATGAAAAACTTCTATTAGAAATAGAAAATTTTAAGAAATAGTTATTTGTGTAATAGTATGTAAGTGTAAAAAATAATTAAGTATTCTGATACATAAAAGACAGTCATGTCTGTAAGTAGTTGTTAATAAATTCAAGCTTTGTATGTATTCATGATTTGTAATATTAGTTAATAGTAAATAGTTATATAGTTTGTATTTGAAAATCTTTTAAACTAATAAAATATGTATGTAATAAATGTATTAAAGTTAGATTAATGTCTTAGTAATATAGTAATTAAAGAGTAAAATCATTTTTATTGAATATTTGTTTTATTTTTACAATTAAATTCACAAAATATAAAGAAAAGTAACACTTGTGATCTCTGAGTTCTTTGCCTGCTAAATAGCCTATAATATATAAATATTATTATTAGCAACTCCTGTTTAAATTGAACAAAAATTTAAAAAGGGTACCTAAGTATTTTTACTTACTTGGAGACTATTAAGTGGATGATATGTGGTATAAAAGGAGGAAAAGGTAGTTACAAATTAAATATTTTTTTATAAATATCTAGGTATTATAGTAATAAATAATTAATAGACTTAAATAATTTTTATTGATTTTTTACAATTAAATTTACAAACTTTAATAAAAAATTAACAACTGATTCTACATCCAATTTTTAACCTTTAACATCAGTGCAAGCCTGCATCACATCACATTACAATTTGAATACATATTATTTGCACCCGCATCTCAAAACAGTTAACAAAAAATAGTTGCTTTATGCAGTTCGTAAGGAGACCGATGAGCTCCATCGTTCATAAGCTTTGAGCTTGAATTTTTCTTTAAATAAAATACATTTAAAGAAAAGTACCACTTGTGATTTCTGATTTCTAGTTAGTCGCCAGCACACAGTTACATGGAGACTATTATAAAACATAGAAGGTAGTTATAATTATTGACTTCTTTTATATAAATTTATCAATATTATAGTAATTAATGTACATTTTTATAATATACATTAATTACTACAATAAAAATTAAATAAATTAATAAATATAATTAAATTCACAAACAATTTATAAAGAAAAGTAACACTTAATAGGAACTTCACAGTTTATTTCAATTTAACAATATTTTAAAAAGATTAAGTACTATTTACTCACATATGTGGTATAGAAGTAGTAGAAGGCAGTTATAATTTAAGTTCCTTTTTATAAACATCTCAGTAGTATAGTAATATAGTAATTAATGTGTATTTTTAATAGAGAAATTAATTTTTAATACTTGCTTTATTTTTTACATTTGAATATAAAACTAAGAAAATACTAACAATTTAATTTCTAACTTATTCTACATAATTGTTTTTACCTGTAATGTTAATTAAGGGAGTTATTTGTCCAATGAGTGTCAACGTTTCTATAATGTCATAAAATAATTATTTATCAAATCAGTTCTATGGTTTGTTGGAATATCATTAACAACTACATTATGAGGCATTGTACTATTGTCGATAGATGGTAGTTCTACTTCAGAGGGGATTTCTGTGAGATTGTGATTTCTGCAAATATTATGTAGGACTGTAGTTGCTATTATTACTGCCTGCATATTTGGTATTGACAAACGTAGTGTAAGAGCTACAACAGGGAACCTACGTTTCCATACTCCAAATGCTCTGTAATACAAACAATTTGTTTATTAAACACCAGTATTCCCATAACACATTTTATCTAATAATACTGTTTTATTTAACATACCGTTCAATGGTATTTCTAGTTTTAATGTGTGCTTCATTGTACCTATGTTCAGCTTCAGAAACTGAATTCAGAACAGGTGTTAATAAATATGGCCTGTTTGGATAGGCACTATCTCCAAGTAACCAGCGATTTCCGAATTGCCCTGCATCACATTCAGCTGTTATAAAAATAAAGAATATTAGGCTCTGACAGTAAATATTCAAATTTATTACAATTTGAATACATATTATTTACACCAACCTCTCAGAATAGAGTTATTAAATATAGTTGCATCATGCGTTGAACCAGGCCAACGAGCCACAACATTTATAAATTTTAAGTCTGCATCACAAACACCTTGAACATTTAAAGAAAAGTAACCCTTCCGATTTCTGTATTCTTCGCCTATTAAATGACCTAAAATATATAAACATTATTATTAGCAACTTCATAGTTTATTCATATTTGCCAAAATTTTAAGAAGAGTTGAGTATAGTTACTAACATGGAGACTGTATGCGGATATGTGTGCCATCAATTGCCCCAAGCACGCGAGGAAATCCAGCAATTCTATAGAATTTGTCTGCACTCCTTCGATGAACATAAATATATTTATCATATAATTGGGTAATTGCTGATGATGTGTCTCGCACTATTCTGCCTGCTGTAGATTTTGAAACTCCAACAAAATCTGCTACGGATATCAACATTGTGCCTAGTGCATAAAACCGTAGGGTCAACAAAAGTTGATGCAATGGTGATACTCCGTAATTTCTGCAAAGGATTACATAAAATGAAGTATATTATATACTTAGATTGTAAAAAATTATCTAATTTGCTATAGACCAGCTTTGCTTTACCTCGTGGATGTTACTCGTAATAATGGGGTTATTTCTAATAATAAAGAATTGAACGCATGTTTGTTCAATCGAAACCTAAAGGTAAAATCACCGTCATCGAGACTTTGCGTATAGTTCACTCTTCTGATTCTCTTTGGAGTGCGGCGTAGGGTTTCATCTTCATCACTCGAGTCAGATAACTGAGCTAGCATTTCCAAATCACTGTCACTGTCACTAGATAGTAATGTTAAATCCATTTTCGCGCAAATAAAATAAAACAAAATACGTAATCGGTTGGAACTCGAAGGATTAATCCTAGGCTTTTCTCGGATTGCGAATTTGGATTGTTTACACCGATCGAACTAAACGTCAAAATTGACAGATAGGTTATTGATACACACAAATTGTCATTCGCCCACAGAGGTCTATCTTTTTTTGTAATCCGACCTCCCGAGGATAGCTTGCTTCTACAGATTGTAATTTTAATCCCTGGATTGGTTGTTGGCACTGTCTAACCATAAAATGGATTGAATTATCAATCTTGGATAGCTAAAAATAGATTAAGATCGAATATTAGGTTCGGGCGTAAAGGTTTTTACCTGCTCGCCGACCGACCCGACCCGACCGGTTACTGTCTAACAAAATAAGCGCATGTGCTATCCCGCTCTTTCTTGCATTGTGATTTTGTGTCTCACTCTCAACCTTATTTGCGACACTTGTCAGTAGACGTGGGTCGTTACGTTATTTTCAAGAAACGTAACGAAACCAGTGACTTGATCGGCGTCACCTGTTTCAAAACTAGTGATTTTTGTAACTGGCTATTTTTATTCGGCTACTGTTAATTATTTGCATAAATATCACCACCAACTGTACAGTTACATACGAAACGAAACTAAATTTAATCACAATCTGTGTTTGTAGCTATACAGTAACTGTATACTGTTAAATCATTAAATTAACTTCCCTTCATACTTTATTCAGGTTTAGGACAGACTGCATTAAATGTATATATGATTAATTTGCGTTTACTATGACACTAATATTTTCATAAAATTATTAATGCAGGCATATTTACAATTCAATTTGATTGTATATACAATGATTATTGATATTTACAGTTTATTTACACTTTTTCAACGTTTTCACTGAAATTTGTTTTTGCACTTTTATTTACATTGTACAATTAATTTGTTTGTTTGTTTGGCCATTTACACACAGTTTTTAAGTTTTATAATATTATAAACATTTAAATTTTTAATTTTTATACACATTTCTTAGTTTTATTTTAATTTTATGAATAAACGAGTTCATGACTCCGTCAAAAATGTTTAAAAAATTATTTTAGTTAAATTCAATGTGACTCGCTTCCCGGAATCGTAAACCGTTGAAAATATTTACAAACAGAGATTACTATATTTTATTGTCTATGTCTATAGTCTTACGTATGAAAATTAAACGTACAGTAATACTGTTACTTACTGTTACGAGCTTGAGGTTCGTGACAATAAAAATTGCCGATAGAATTACCTAAATTAACACTTTAATTCACTTTACACTAATTAAAGTTAAAAACACTAATAATTAATCACACTGATTCACTTTATTCCGCTCCGAAGCTTCGCTTGTGTCGCCAACTCCAATACTTCCCCGATCGCATCTTGCAGCGCCTATTTATATAAATTAGCAGCGAAATATCCAGAATATTCAAGTAAACACGCGCAAGGTACTGAGAGTTCGTGTTTCGACTTCAAGATGTTTAGTTCTTCGGTTCTAGACTAGATGGCGCTAGTGCCGTCGACTTGAGCGCGTAACACTGCCCCCTCCTAAGACATGCTCGTCCCGAGCATTATCGGCCCCATAATAACGCGCCAAGCGATCCACATGGACGATCTTAGGAGTCCCTCTTGCGCCTTTCTGTAACGGCTCCGCAATGTCAAGGGCTGTCCTATCCCGTGGTGCACCAACATTGTACAATTTCGGGGCTCCTCTACTACGTGTCTGAGGTCCCCGCACGGCCGCACAACTTGTACATGTACGACACCAAGCCTCGACATCGTCACGATAATGGACCCAGTAAAACTGTTCTCGGACCTTCAGCAGAGTTCGTTTAACTCCCAGATGGACTCTTGAACGACCATTATGGCACAGCTGTAGAACATTCGGCACTTTAGCCTTAGGGACAACCATTTGCAAACGACAGCTGTCTCCTCGACTACTGTCCCATTTACGGCACAGGACTCCATCCTGAATCAGCATGCCGTCCCACTGGGCCCAATAGCCTCTAGTGGTCGAACTCATCGCTGAGACGTCGCTCCACTTAGGCTTGGTAGCACGGGCCTTCATCCATTCCAGAATCGGCCTGATGTCCGGATCTTCCTGCTGTGAATGTCGTAGGCTATCCTTCCACTCGTTACTGAGGTGGTCTGTCCTGAGCATCCTCACGGATACCACTTCCTTACTCTTTTGCCTAGTACAATGTTTCCAATCTTCAGGACAAGGTCTTCTTGACGATGCATCTGCGTTGCCATGAGATTTCCCGCTGCTATGTCTGATAGTAAAGTCGTATCCCGGCTGCTGCTGGGCGGTGATGTTAGCCGCACTTCCCTTTTGAGATCGTTCACCTTCCCTTTCTAGGGTTCGCTTAGGGCAGCTGGATCGAAGATGGCCCCTTTCCCCACAGCAATAGCACCTAGGGCTGTATCCTTTATTGTGGTCGCGAACTTCTGTAACCTCCCTAGCGTGAGGGGAGTGATGTTGCTTCCACCGCCAGGCGGTGCCGTTAGCTGCACTACCCTCTCGAGATCGATCAACTTCCCTTTCTTCAGTTCGCTTAGGGCAGCTGGATCGTAGATGGCCCTTTTCCCCACAGCCATAGCACCTAGGGCTGAATCCTTTATTGTGGTCGCGAACCGTAACTGCTGCAACCTCCCTAGCGCGAGGGGAACGACGATCCTGCCACCGCCAGGCGGTGTCGTTAGCTGCACTACCCTCTCGAGATCGATCAACTCTCCTTTCGACAGTTCGCTTAGGGCAGCAGGAGCGAAGATGGCCCCTTTCCCCACAGCCATAGCACCTAGGGCTAAATCCTTTGTTGCAGTCGCGAACTGTAGCTGCTGCAACCTCCATGATGCGATAGGAACGATGATCCTGCCGCACGGCCTTCACCTCCAGTGCATGGGCCAAGGCGTCCTTAAGCGTCTTGTGGTGCCCAAGCCTCACAGCAGCTCTGACTTCCAGGTCGCGGATGCCGTCGATGAACGTCTGCACCAGGTTCCCTTCAATGAGCACAGGTACAGACCGGTATGCTTTTCGCACCAGCTTCTCCACCTCTAGAGCCCACTGCTGCAGGTTTTCGTTGATGCGCTGCACTCGATCTTTAAGCTGCGTACGAAAGACGTGTTCCAGGTGAGCGTCGCCATATCTCCCCTCCAGTGCCTCAAGGAGTTGCTCATAAGTCACTTCCTCACCGAGAGCTTCCAGAACTGTTAAGGCCTGGTCGCGCAGGCCTAGTGTGCGAGCAGTCATGGCCTGACTTTTATTCCAGCCGTTCGCCTTCATAACAGCCTCGAACTGGATTTTGTAGGCTGACCAGGAAGAGGTACCGTCGAACGGTGGCACCTTGAACCCACGTAGCGAAGGTGTTGTAGCTACTACGGGAGCTGTAGCTTCATCTCCAAGTTTGAGTTCGTCCAGTGATTTCTTCATGTCAGCCATTACGTTGTTAACCCGATTGTTTACTTGATCGATTCGGGTTTCAGCTTTCTCGATTCGGGTTTCAGCTTTCGCGATTTGGGTTTCAGCTTCTGACAGGCGGTTGTCATGCTGAGCAACCCTATCCTTCACCTCCTTGATCTCATTCCCGAAGGTAGCGTGAAGATCCTTCATGAGGAGCATCTGCTCTTCCAACCGACGGGCCTGTTCCTCCTGTCCGTCCCGCAGCTGCTCTTTCAACAGATGGGCCTGTTCCTCCTGTCGGCGAGCCTGTTCCTCCTGTCCACCCCGCAGTTGCTGCAGCATCACCATCAGAGCACCTAAGTCAGGTGCTGCAGATGTAGGAGCTACCGACGGGCCTGCAGCCGGTGGCTGGCCCTCTGACGTCTGTGGCGTTGCACCACCAAATCTTCGTTGGTCCGTCTCCTGCTGGCGTTGACTTCGGGTACGGACACCCTCCGTTTCCTCCTTAGGTAAAATCGGCATGATTTTATCCCACTTCTGACACCAATTATTACGAGCTTGAGGTTCGTGACAATAAAAATTGCCGATAGAATTACCTAAATTAAAACTTTAATTCACTTTACACTAATTAAAGTTAAAAACACTAATAATTAATCACACTGATTCACTTTATTCCGCTCCGAAGCTTCGCTTGTGTCGCCAACTCCAATACTTCCCCGATCGCATCTTACAGCGCCTATTTATATAAATTAGCAGCGAAATATCCAGAATATTCAAGTAAACACGCGCAAGGTACCGAGAGTTCGTGTTTCGACTTCAAGAAGTTTAGTTCTTCGGTTCGAGACTAGATGGCGCTAGTGCCGTCGACTTGAGCGCGTAACATTACGATGGTTTGTTTATTGTTGTATGCCACATGTGCGCTTTGCGCTCGAGCGACCGACAGTCGACTCCCATCTCCCGCCATCGATCACTAATAAAAACGTTCTTTATTAGTGATCGATGCCTCCCGCAATAATCATGGTTAACAGTAATCATAATCACGCATTTGCAAAAATCACTACTTGTAACATGACTCGAAACGAGTGATTCGGTTACATGCCGCGTAGCCAGTTACTGTATCTAGTGACGTGAAATAACGCCCACCCACATCTACTTGTCAGTACGCTACCTTAAACCGTGCGCAACGCATCTCTGTGTTCACAAATTATTGTTTCGTACTGACGACTGTTTTGTGCCTTCGACCCCGGACTTTGTTTGCCTTACGATTTGGATTTTTTATTGTGATCACTACGATGATTTGGCGACCACCTGGACTTTTGTGTTTTATAACATGGCCAACCGCCGCGTTTTTCCTGGTTATACGCAGCGAGAGTATGCTGAGATGCACCTTATTTACGGAGAAGCTGGCCAAAGTTCCCGAGCTGCAGCCACCCTCTACAGGGAAAGGTTTCCCGATGGGAGACATCCACACCATGAAATGTTTACCAGAGTGCATAGCTCCTACATGGAAGGCAGACTCCCTGGTCAACGTGGCGGTGGACGGCCTCAAGTTGTTGACGAAGACATAGCGCTTCAGGAACGAGAACAGGACCCGACAACTTCGGTTAGGGCGACACAACGGCGCACAGGGATACCGAAGTCCACTGTTCATTCAGTACTTAAGAGGTATGGATACCATCCATTTCACGTACGACGCGTGCAAATTCTTTTAACTAGAGACTACCTACCGAGAGTTCAATTCTGCCGCCGCATGCTTGAAATGCATCGGGAGGACCCAAACTTTTTTAATAAGGTGTTATGGAGTGATGAGTCAGCCTGCAGAACGGACGGCTACTTGAATTTGCATAATTTACGTAGTTGGCAATTAGAAAATCCGTATGTGTCAAGAGAAGACAGGTCCCAGTACCAATTCAAAATAAATTTATGGTGTGGGATTTTTAATGGCCAGATTGTGGGTCCCGTCGAGCTTCCACCTACATTAAATGCCAATAATTACTTGGAGTTTTTACGAGAAACCCTACCCACGCTCTTTGAAAATGTTCCGAGTGAGCTAAGAGAGGTGATGTGGCTTCAAAATGATGGGTGCCCTGCTCATTATGGCCGGGAAGTAAGAGCCTACTTAGATGAAGCTTATCTAGGCAGGTGGATTGGGCGACTGGGACCGATATTATGGCCACCTAGGTCTCCGGACCTAAACCCCCTGGATTTTTTTTTATTGGGGTGCCATGAAGGACAAAGTCTATGAAAAACCGATCTAAAATAACAATGAATTGAGAGCAAGGGTTAACATTGCAGCAAGAAAAATATCGGAAATGAGCCTGAGAAGACTCAAAAGCTCATTTTTAAGAAGATGCCGAGCGTGTATTAGGGCACAAGGGAAGCAATTTGAGCATTTATTGTAATTTATTTAAATAAATGTTTATTAAAGTTAACTCCTCTGTTTTTTTTACTATCACCTTATCCTTCAAGATGTCATTTACAGACCGGCCGGCCGGTCGGCTGTAGATTAATTATTATGTAATTCGAACCGTAGTACGACCTTACAACGATTCGAATTCAAAGTCACATTACTTGCATTTAAAATAAAATGCTCTTATTAACTAAACTAGCTTATTTTTTGTATTTTTTAATGAAAATGCACTAGTATTGTATCTTTCCTAAATCACCATTAAACAAGCTATTTTTTTAAGTTTGTTGTACAAAACTGCCACACACATTTTTTTTCACTACTGTAGGTTAAACTTAAGTGATAAGAAAATAGTTCTGTGCAAATTTAAACAAAAAATAGTATTTCTTGAAAACATTCTCGTTTTTGATAGAAAAAAGACTTATCAATGAGTAAAGTAACTATTCACGAATAATTTGATGTAAAAAAAAGGTACTAGAAAAGGATTTTTTCATTACGAGATGCTTAAAAATCTGTTTCAAGGTAGAGATTTTTCGGTATTTCGGAAAATTTTGTAAAACTGTAGATCCGTAAGATTTTGCTGAACATATATTGTGCTGTATTGATAGGACCCTAGCTATCACCCCCTGCAGTATGTCGTGCTATTTACTGGACACCCTGTACATCTGTCTGCATTATCGAAATAACTACATGATGTTGATCTGAGTGGGCTATTGCATGCTATAACAACTTGAGTAACCATTTCTAAATTTTTGTGCCTATTTGTCCGTCCGAGCTAACCTTCGGAATGGTTAAACCGATTGTAATGAAACTTTACAAACAGATAAAGTGTAGTGCCAGGCACTCCTGGGCTAGGGCTATCTAGGCTGTATTTAATCCGATAAACAAGGATTAAAAAACAAACATCATAATAAATATAAATTTATTATAAATTGACGGCCTTAAGCACAAAACTGGTAATATGCTAACATGGAGTTTTCACTATTATGTCAGATTCGTAATCAAGAACATTTCTTACCTATCGGTTATCGGATTTTCAAGCTTTATGCCCTGCCCCTTGCAAAGTTACCATTATTATACAAGACCCATTTTCAAGGTAGTAGGACTTATTTTCTGCATTGCACTGCTGTATTCTGGTCTGAAGGGTTTAGAGAGCCAGTAAAGGCTAAGGTTGAAATATACATTGTTATTTTTTTTTTCACGTTTTTTGCTAGCTTTATTTAGAGCGATAACAAATAACATTCTTCTTGTATGGAAATTTACAAGCCAATCACCATAAAAGTATCGTTACATATCAAAACGAAAACATGTTTTCGTGTTTGATTTGGTAAATTACTATTATCGCAGTATTAGCGTAAACAAATAATGATATGGTACTTAGTTAATGCGAATACTGTAATTTTGTAGCTTTATTTTAAGGAAAATCAATGAAGTAGTAGGATTTAAATTTATATTATAAGGATTTTAATGTATTTTAATTATAATATGATTTAACATTTACGTATAATTTATATAATATTGTTGTAAGTCCGACAGTTTGTAAGGCATAATATCATCTGTTTAACCTGTTCCTGTTTAATCTGTTTTACCGTTAAAATCATCATCATTGCAGCCCTTCACAGGTCTACTGCTGAACAGAGGCCTCCCTTAAGAAACGCCAAAAAGCACGGTCCCAAGCCACCTGCATTTAGTGGGGAGCCGCCTACACTTTATCTGCCGGTACAAGACTGGGTTGAAATTTAGAATCTTTTGGCAGGAATTTGGGAGAGTAAGGTATTTTATTTGGTAGAGGTTTGGTCCCCGATTATAATAATACCACTGCCATTAAAAGGTAATATACCGTTCTTGAGAAAAGTCAAAAAGAAAATCCCATAGAACTAACCTCAAAATGAAAACTCAAAATGAATTAAGGGGGTTGGAGGTGGTGGAGAGGGAGGCGAGGGAGTTGTAGAGTCGTCCCCCATTTCCACATGCTGCCGGATGCTTAGTTTTTTTTTATAAATGTTTAAAATTCTAATTTCGAGGTTATGTTTTTGACTATAAACCTGATTTATGGAGGAGAGAGTTGGGAGAGGGAAGCACCATGTAGCGCAGTCGAGGAAAGCTCGGTCGACGGTCCTACTTCTAAGTGGTTTCCAAAAAATAACCACGAAGGGAATGGCGGGGTCTATTCACTCGCTCCTCTCGCTCACTCGACCCCGCCATCCCTGTAACATAACCTGTCCAAGTCGGAGTGCCCTAAGTCCCGAGCTCGCTTCGCTCGCTCTTGCACTCAACAAAACGCCGATATATTAGCTTTTATAATTACTTTAAATTATAAACATAATATATAACGGGCGGGCGGAGGCTGCTCTATCGGCGACCAAACTCTACCAAATAAAACACCTTACTCCCCCAAATTCCCGCCAAACGATTCTAAATCCAACCCCAAGACTGATACTCGAGAACCTTGCTTCCCCATCAGTTATCGGATTTTCGAGCTATATCGAAGGTCCATTGCCACTTCAGCTTACTAATCCGTTAGGCTATGTCGGGTGCTCTGGTTCTACTGCGGATATCCCCATTTCTAAGTTTATCACGCAAAGAAACCCCGAACATAGTCATCTCCATAGCTTGCTGAGCGACCTTGAGCTTCCTCATATGGCCAGTTGTATAGGGCCACGTCTCAGATTTAGAAGTCATCACTGGCAAGACGCACTGGTTGTAGGTACAATATTGTTTTCAAGTTTTGAGGTATACCTGAAAAGAAGATATGTCGTAACCTCCCATGAAATCACTTAATATGCTCATATTATCAAGAAGACTCCTTCTAAATCCACGTATTGTGACGGGAAACTACGGAATCTACATTCCCAAAAATACTTGCATAGAACATTGATCCGTAACTATATACTGAATAAAGATCACAATCGCGTACAAAAAATCTTCCGAACCTTTAAAAGTTCCAACTTTCAAGCTTTGTTGGAAGTAAAATACTTGCATAGAACATTGATCCTTAACAAAATATAAATAAGAAGCAGAATCCCCCAGCAGAATCCAGATAATCAGAATGTCGAGGACTGTTTATTTAAAAACAATATGCGAAAATTGGAGGCGATACGTCAAGACATTTCGTCGATGTTCAGTGCCTAAACCGAATCTTTCCAAAGACGAATTTATAGCGTTAAAGAACCTACGCAATAAACCAGAACTCACGATTCTCCGCGCAGATAAGGGAAACGCCACGGTAGTCATGGATACGTCAGATTATAATTCTAAATTACAAGAACTTTTGGATGGATGGATTAACGGATGTAAGTACTTATAAAAAGGTTAAAAACGACCCAACAAATAGTACACTAAAAACAACTAGTGACCTCCTAAATAAACACTCCGAAAAATTAAATCTGGACGTAAAATGGATAATACCTACGTGCGCCAAATCACCACAGTTTTATGGGTTACCAAAAATACACAAGCCCAATGCTCCATTACGTCCCATAGTGAGCTAAATCGATTCACCAACTTACAGATTGGCTCAACACTTACCGAAAATACTCTCGCCGCTCAGGGGACATACAAGAGCACACATAAAGGATTCCTACCATTTTGCCAGCGAGATTAAAGACATCTGGCAGACAATGAAACTATGGTCAGTTTTGATGTGCAGTCATTGTTTACACGCTTACCTGTTGAATACTGCATCTCAATTGTAACTAGAAGGCTGGAAGAAAACAACATGCCTGTAGAATATGCAGTATTACTCAGACACTGCCTTACATCTGGCTACCTATTGTGGAAGGAGGAGTTCTACAAGCAAGTAGATGGTGTGGCGATGGGCTCACCTGTATCTCCCATTGTCGCCGACATATTCATGGAAGACTTTGAGGAGAAGGCCCTGCTACTTCTCCCATAAATCCGAGATTCTACAAGCGGTACGTAGACGACACTTTCACAATTCTACCTTTAGTTAAAATAACTGCATATTTGACAATCTTTGAACAACTTAACTCTCGACTAAGATGTGTTAGTAATTAGGAATCCTGATAACACCTTGAGCCATACTGTGTATAGAAAAAGGACCCATACAGATAGAAATTTAAACGGTGATTCTCACCACCATCCTTCACAGTTAGCTACCGTGGGTAAATCTTTGTTTCAGAGAGCACGAGGGATCTGCGACAGTAGGCACCTGGCTGCCGAGCTCCACCATGTCAAGCAAGTTTTGCATGACAGCAAGCTTCGGGTCCCGCGCCTGCGTCATAGTGAACGAGTGAAGCCGGCCACATTCGAGCGTGTACATGCTGTACTGCCATATGTTAGAGGAGTCACTGACAAGATTGGCTACATCTTGAAGCGCGCTTCCGTCAAAACATACTTCAAGCCGCCGAAGAAGATTGGTCAGTTTACTAGTTACTGATCGTAAAGTCAAGTGTAACGTCCCTCTGCAAGATGCAGGAGTGTACAAGCTTGATAGTGAATGTGGTCTCTCCTACATAGGAGAAACTAAAAGATCAATCAAAACCCGCGTTAAAGAACATATATCTGATGTGAAGAATCGACGCTCCGGGAAGTCTGCAGTCTGTGAACACGTACAGGATCGCCGCCGTCATTGACAGCAGGAGAATATTCTAAGTTGTAAGTAAATACCTAGTTTAAAAAACTGGTCCTGTAAATACGCACGCACCTTTCCTACCATAGACAGAGAAACCTAGTCTACGTTTCCTACTCTAGTCTATGTAGGCATGTCGATTCATTCTTAAAAAAATCGATTTCTGAATCGATTCGAATTGAACATACTAGAATCGATTACCGGTTAATTAGCACGCCATAAACATCAGTAGGCACTTAAATTTTAACATTTGTGAACACTTGAATCATAAACATTATAACAAACAAAAACAAAAATAGGAAACAAAACAACAATTTGACAGATAAAACATTTTAAAAGTATGTATACTTATAGATTATAATATTTTAAAAAAATCGATTTTCGATTAATCGCGACATTTTCAAACATTTGGTTTCCAGAATTTGCGATTTTTTTAATTGAACTTTTATTATTACATTTACGTTATGTTTTATGTATAATTGCAGACTATGAGGAATTCCATCTTAGTTGACAACGTATATGTAGCCATTGTTGTCTGATGTTGTTAAAATTCACATCAGACTAGGCTGTATTGTTTTCAGACCTTTGCCTACCTTAATTGGTAAAAACTACAACTATAGTCAACTTAGTTTAGTTCATGAAATAATATAAGGTTAGAGAACAGGAGAACGATCACTACGTACTAAAGCATAGCCCGCCTGTCCTTGAAAATTGTAGAATTTATAGCGGTGCTGACGTCGGTGTGTAGTGACTGCAAAGTTAGCTGTTTATGAGTACAAGTAGATGAAGTTAGTTTTTTTTTTTTTTTTTATAGAAGAGGGGGCAAACGAGCATGCGGCTCACCTGATGTTAAGTGACTACCGCCGCCCATGATCAACCGCAACACCAGGAGAATTGCGGGTGCGTTGCCGGCCCTTTAGAAAGGAGTAAGCTCTTTTCTTGAAGGTCCCCAGGTCGTATCGGTCCGGAAAAATCGCCGATGATAAACTATTCCACAGAGAGGTTGTACGTGGAAGAAAACTCCTTGTGAAACGTACAGTGGTGGACCGCCAAGCATCCAGATGGTGTGGATGGTATCGGGACGTTTGCCGTGTCGTGCGTTCACGAAATTTGGCGGCTGGGATTAATCCGAACAATTCCTCAGAGCACTCCCCGTGATAGATGCGATAAAATACGCAAAGAGATGCAACATCTCTTCGCAACGCCAGTGAATCGAGCCGATCGGAAAGCACTCGGTCGTCGACGATTCGAGCCGCTCTGCGCTGGATGCGGTCAAGTGGAAGGAGCTGGTACTGGGGAGCCCCAGCCCAGAGATGGGAACAGTATTCCATGTGCGGCCGAACCTGCGCCTTGTAAAGTTGCAGGCGGTGTGCCGGCATGAAATACTGTCCCGCTCTGCTGAGCACGCCAAGCTTTTTAGAGGCCAATTTGGCCTTCCCTTCCAAGTGACCACGAAACTGCACGTCACTCGATATGTCGACGCCGAGGATTCCGATACTGGCTGAGGCAACAAGGGGAGTGCCTTGAAACTGAGGGGATACGACAAAGGGGTTCTTTTTAGCGGTTAACGCGCAAACTTGTGTCTTCTGGGGGTTAAACTGGACTAGATTTAGTCGTCCCCAATCCGAGACTCTGTTCAGCAAAGACTCGACTTCAGACACAAGTTTGTCCCGGCACTCGGAGACGTTTTCCCGAGAAATATTGGCTCGGCCGGTGTAAAGAGCATCACCAGTGCTGTCATCTGCATAGCAATGAATGTTACGGGTATGCAACATATCATTGATATGCAGAAGAAACAGCGTTGGCGATAGCACGCAGCCCTGTGGAACACCAGCATTAATAGGCTTGCAATCGGAGCTTGCACCGTCTACAACGACCTTGATGCTCCGATCTGCAAGAAAGCTGGTGATCCAGTCGCACAATTTCTCGGGAAGCACATAGGAAGGGAGCTTCGAAAGAAGCGCTTTGTGCCAAACCCGATCGAAGGCCTTCGCAATGTCCAAACTAACGGCCAATGCCTCCCCCTTGAACTCTACTGCCTCCGCCCATCTGTGAGTGAGGTAGACCAGAAGATCACCAGCTGACCGACCACGGCGAAAACCGTATTGGCGGTCACTAATCAGCTGGTGATCCTCAAGGTACCTCATGAGCTGGCAGTTTACAATTGACTCCATTGTTTTGGAGAACAAGGAGGTGATGGCGATTGGCCGGTAGTTGGACGGGTCTGAGCGGTCGCCTTTTTTAGGGATCGGGTGGACGAAAGCCGTCTTCCACGATTTTGGGACTACGCCTAGGGAGTAGGAGTACCGGAAAAGATGCGTTAAAACCGGTGCCAACTCTGGAGCACACGTCCTCAGCACAATTGGGGGGATTCCGTCAGGCCCACTCGACTTGTGGATGTCCAGGGAGAGGAGTGCTTTGCGAACCGAGCGCTGTGTGAACTGCACTTCCGGCATGGAGCACTCACACCGCGGGATGGTCGGCGGCGTACTCCCCCCGTCATCGAGAGTCGAGTTAGACGCAAAGAAGGAGCCTAGAAGATCGGCTTTCTCCTTTGCAGTATGGGCCAGTGAGTCGTCCTCCCTGTGCAGAGATGGAAGAGATGGCTGACAGAAATTCCCCTGGACAGCCTTGGCGAGAGACCAGAATGCACGGGTTCCAGAAGGAAGGCGAACTAGTTTCTCGCCAATTCTGCCTATGTGCTCTGACTTTGCCTTGGCAATGACTCTTTTGAAGGACCTAGAGGCGGAATTATACTTCTTTTTTAGAGTGCTGGTGTTTACATCCCGGGACGCTGATGCATCAACCCAGGCTTGGTAGCACTCCTGCTTATAGCATGATGCTATTTTACAGGAGCGACCAAACCATGGCTGAGATTTGCCTCCAATGGGCACCACAGAGGAAGGAATAAAAAGTTCCATACCCTGAAGTACCACATCAGTAACAGAATCCGCAACAACGTTGGGATCATCCGGCGAGAAGCAAACCCGCCCCCAAGGGTAGGATGCAAAGAAAGACCGCATCCCATCCCAATCGGCTGACCTATAGTGCCAAACACGGCGGCAGCCTGCAGAATGCAACCGCGACTTCAGCGTGAGTGGCACAACACTCCGGATCAGACAATGGTCCGAGGAGCCTAAAGGGGCGTCGACGGAAATCTGATATCCGTCCGGGTGAGAGGTCAGCAGAAGGTCCAACAGGGAAGGTGCATGATCCTCCACATCTGGAATCCGCGTAGGCGAAGTAACCAGTTGTGTCAGACCATATGCCAAGGCAAAATCATGAACAGATCTTCCCGCATGATCGGTTAAACGTGAACCGAGCCATTCGGCGTGATGGGCGTTAAAGTCGCCGAGGATCACGATCTCTGCGGAGGGGATCTGCTGTAGCAACGAATCTGCAGCCATTTGGACGTGGTCGAAGAGTCGGTCTGTTTCGGCATTACCGCTGTGGGACCTATAGAGGCACCCGTAGACGCGCGGATGGTCGTCGCTGTCTACGCGTAGCCAAAGGATGGACAGGTCCGAACCTTCAAGTCTGCCGAGGCGTCGAGAACAGATGTCCTCTCTGACGTAAACGCAAACTCCAGCCCGAGGCAGAAAGGAGTGTTCCAGTTTGTACCCCGGGTAGGAGAGATACGAAACATCAGCCGGAGAGGACACCTGCGTCTCGGTCAGAAAGAGCAGAGCCGGTCTCGCCGTCTCGAGATGGTAGTGGACGGCGTTTAGGTTGGAGTGAAGTCCCCTGATATTGCAGAAATTCACGGACAGCGTGGCAGGGGTCGCCTTGGTCTTGTTGCTCCGTTTGCCCCGAGCAGTTGTAGTCTTGAGCGGAATTTCGCCCCCCCCAGAATACGCGGGGCAGCCTGAGCACCCACGCTCAGAAGTGGAGAAACATGGTCGTGGATGCTCAGCGAGGGATTCTCCAGGGGTGCTGGTACCCTCCTGGGGTAGTCTATCTTTATTTAATTCCGCTACCATGTTGATGAGGGGGGGGGGTATTTGGGCCTCCGACCACCTGCACTCACCAGACGAAACGCGGAAGCAGAACTTCCACTTCACGCCGGTATTCTGTGAGGTCGTGGTACCACCCCGGTTTGAGCCGGCCCATACGTGCAACAGCAAAGCTGACGCATGGCTCTACCACTGTTAAATATAATAGTTGAATAATGTACAAATTTTCTAGTAATTTTGTAATTTTTGACAAAAAGAAACATTAAAAATTGGAGAAATATTTTACCGTGCGTGGATGTGCAAGTTGTTTAGGATCTGATCAGAAAAATAGACTGAAAATAACTTTTATTGACCGAACTTAGGTATGCCGATATAAAATCGTATAATTGAAAAAATCGATTATCTGGAGTAAACTAACCGATGTTTTGGATCGATTCTGAGCACCGCATTTTTTTCCTGACAATGAAAAAAATCTTTTAGGGACACAAAGTGTTTATTAAATAGATAAATATACTCACTCTCCAAAATACTCTTGTATTTGGTGTTTATTTAATGGTGGCAATGGGGTATTGCTGTTAATATCTTTATAAAAATCGTCTTTTGGTATGATCATAACTTCGCCTTGTACTGGTTCTGGGGAATACGATTTATCAGTGAAGTTAAAATTTCTATCATACGCCTCTAACCTAAAAATGAGAAGACAGCTTAGTATTTGTTTTTCACAAACAATAGACGAAGTGGATATAGTTTCACAGAAATATGGTCAAGAGTTTAATGCTAATCAGTAAAAACATTCACCAAAAAACTATAAAACACTGCAGTAATTTTTGACTTTTATTTACTAACCTCTCTACAAGGTCTGCCTTCCTTCCACTACAGGAAGCACCTCTTTTCTTTAATTCTTCTTTGAGCTGGTTTAATTTCAACGTAGAATACATCGTACAGGTAAAAAGTTAATACTGGTTTTAAAATATAAATTGTACAATGGATTAAAAACGCCCATACGAAAACATTTCTCATGAACAGTTTCGAACCACAGAATGTAAATAGATCATACGCGTGGCGCCCTCTGCTTACAAAATCTTCCCCATTCGATGAATCGATCCAAAAACATCTCGAATCGGACTGATTCATCTGGTTCAAGAATTAGCGATAAAGTTCACAACTGGTTGGGGTAAGATACAACAGTTTTTTTTAATTTTTTGCAGTTGGCGGATGCAAAAACAACCGGTCGTACTTGGTTGATAATTTGAAAGCAATATGTATTTGAATAAAATAAATATGAACGCATCCAAAGATATTGAAAAGTTGTAATTTCATTTTTGGCTCACTGAAGTTAGCCCCCCAAAATTTTTAATTTTTTTATTTTTCAAGTTTTGTTATCACTAGTGATAAAATTCATTTTTGGCTAGAAAATTATATATTATATTAAGCGGCTTCTAGAAACATATTTTTTAAATATAAATCCCAGGATTCCAGAAGATACGCGAACACGAAAATAGTGTGTATCATGGTGAGGAAACGTCGTCTCTAGCATGTGGTATTTATTTAAAAAAACGAGGAGATTACATAATTATTAATGTGTATTTACTTGAAGATAATTTTAAGCTCCCCATCAATTTATGAGTACTCGTATGTTGTGTGTAAGAGGATTAGTAGGCAGTGGGTGTTAATTAAAAAAAACAAAGAGGAAGTTATTATTTCTAGAGATTTTTTATATATATAAAAGTTAAAATAAGTAAATATACCTATACCTAATTTAATTCTATTGCAAAAAATAACTTAATTTTTCGATTCCGAAATCCCGGGATTTTTTCGATACAAAAGTAAAGTGCATTCCATAATGGCCAACACCGACACTTTAGGTAAATATGCATCCGATCACTAGTTATCACATATTGTTAGTTCGTGGTTTGTTCTTGATTGTCTCTATCAATAATTGTTTGTTCGTCAATAATTTATTTATAAAAAATTATTAAAAATCTGCCTTATATAGCCCCCTCCCTCCAATTTACAATTTCTTTCGTTATTATTGGTCTTTTTATATTAATTAATGTTTGTTCTTTGATAAAATACGTATGTTATATCAAAAATATATCTATTTTTTAGTTTAATTAACAATTTATAAATAAGTACGTACCTATAAGTAAGTACTCTATAAATACCTAGATACTTTAAACAAATATTATATGTTGAAGTTTAAAGGGGTTTATAATAATAATAATTTCTACCGCCGGATACCAGCTAGTATTGAATAAAATTATATTAATAAACTAATCCATGATTTCATAAAATCATGGCATCTAGCGTCTTATGTACGTACTGCCTTGAGAGTAAATCAAAGGATAATAGCGAAAAACTATTGATAGAATTATTAAGCATTTAGTTATGTCACCGTTACAGATATCAATAAAATTATTTATTTTATATTATATTTTATCTAGTCAAGCGTAATGCCTTCCGAAATCTAGGAAAAATTCATCATACCAAATTTAAAACTAAACCATGAAGGTTAGAGAACAGGAGAACGATCGCCGTAGAAAATAGTAACCCAGAAATATGGACACCATAAGTGAAGCGCTCTTATGGTGTCTATATTTGGCTCATAGGCATGCCTACATGTCTATGAGCCAGTGATGCCAACTTAGCAACTTTATAGCTAGATCTAGCTATTATTTGGTGACAGACAGCTACAATTCAATAAAACTTGTAGCTAAACTTTTTAGCTACTTTTACTAGCAACTTTTCATTTCATCATGAGACGTGAGTCTATCGAAATTCGTCGAGTAGTGCCGAGTCGAAAGAAAAAAATCTATGGTCATAGATGCTACGGTAAGTACAGGTCGACGCTGGCTGGGAATTCCCCGTTTCCTCTGCGACAGAATACTTAGTAAACTAAAATAGTACGCGCTATTCGTATTTTACCTTGCGTTGTTTTGTTTTATCCATATAAAACTAATTTAATTTAATTTTAAAATGGATTTGCCTTTAAAAAAAACCTACGCACAGAAATACAGACCGGAGTGGGAAAATATGGACGAATTTAAAGGTTGGGTAAAATCGGCAAGTGGAGACTCAAGCAAAGCATTTTGTACAAATTGTTTCTATGAAATTTTAAATGCAATACGACAACGCTGCTTTACTGCAATTATTTAAGGAATTGCAACAAAGGCTTCCAGACAACTACAAGCAGCTAGAATCAATGGCGTTGCTAAGTCCAGAGGAGGCAATAAAACCAATCAAATCCACATTGCTGAAATTTTGGGATTTACACCAGAAATAATAGACAAGATAATGCAACAGTGGCACATTCTACATATAAATAAGTGGTATTCTGAAAAAATAGTTCATATTTGGGTCAAAGTAAAAAAATTTAGAAATTCTTCTGGTGACAACATATATCAAGATATAAGTACTCTTGCTTTAACTTGCCTTTCACTGCCACATTCTAATGCAGAGGTAGAAAGTTTATTCTCTCAAATGAATTTAGTTACAAATAAGCAAAGAAACAGAATGAGTTTGAAAACTCTGAACTCAAACCTCGGCATTAGAGCCTTAAGACTGCGTACTGCGTAAAATGGGCACCGTTGAAAAAAATTCGAAATCAATGAAAGATACTGAACCCCAGCCATCGACATCTTTCTCTTTAATTGATTCATTTTATTTTTTATTTTTTATTCAATTGCGTACACCGAACTTAATTTAACTTCTCGTTGGAATTAATGAATAAAAATGATTATCAGAAACTGGCATTTTATTGTAACCTACTTATCTATTGTAACATTTAGCAACTTCTAGCAAATTTTTAGGGTAAGAAAAACTGGAAATCTAGCAACATTTTGAAAATGTCTAGCTACTGGGTAAAGGTAAAGCTAGCAGTTGGCAACACTCTATGACTTTTGACTTTTTCATCGACGGTTCGACGGTTCTACGGTGGACGCTAAAGAATATTCAAGAAAAATACAGGTAATTTCGCTTTTTTTCGTGTAGGATAAAATAACTTTAAAGGTAATAAAATCCTATTATCCTACACATTACCTAACATTGCAATCGTTAGATTATATATTCTATATTTTCTGTTAATAAAATAGTATTACGACTTACATCTGTTTACCGGTAGGTCAACAAAGATGAGTTGCCCCTTCAATGAAGAGCAGTTGTTGCAGTTACAAGCATTTGTAGAGTTATGCAAAACTCAACCACAAATTATACATCATCCGAAACTGTCGTTTTTTAAAGATTATCTGGTGTCACTGGGAGTCACTTTACCTACAGCTACATTTGGCACTAAGCACTTTACTGCATCAGGAGACGGGTATGATTTATATGTTTTTAATTATTTATAGTCTCATATGTTGATGGGCTAATGATAGTGCTATAAGGTGTTTAATAGATAGTTTCTAAATAAAATAAAAATACTATATTTGTATTTACTAAAATTAATAATCATCGGAAGAAGTTTAGATTAACTACCCCATAATATAAAATAGGTAAACAGAAGAGCATTATATTGATAACCCATTGAAATGGGAGGATTGATGAGGAAAACATTCCTGACACATTTTTGCCCTCAGAAATCATATTTTTTTATAATTTTTTGCAAATTTCATAATTACGTGGCAATTTGAAGAATTTTGGTACAAATTCAATTAGAAATGTAAGAGGGAGAAGGGAAAGAGAACTCTTTGCTGTAGCCCTTTAAAAATATCACATTCTTATTGTAATACCTGTTAAAACTAGTTTAGAGAAAATCTGCAGTGCACTTTTACTGGCTCTTTTAGGAAAAATTAGTTTTTTGTTAGCCCAGCAAGATGAATCAGATGTTTGCTGCTTTAGAGTGGCTGGAAGGACTGATATACATGTTCCCAAAAGGTAACCCCATAGAGCAACACAGGAGACCGGTTGACTGGAGGGGAGTAGTCATAACATTTTTGCCCAATACAGAACTGTCTGTAATTTTTTGCAAAAGGAAATCTGCATTCAAAAACTATCATCTGTCACTATGAAAGTCACATAGTTATATGTGTATTAAAAGAATACATAAACACTCACGCCTGTCACCCAGAGGGGTAGGCAGAGACTACAGACTTCTATTTGGCACGATCCTGACACACCTCTCTTGCCTCCTTCACATCCATACTCCTACGCATACATGCTCGTCGGTTAAGGGTACTCCTAATTTGGCCCGTTTTCAATAAATCGCCAATTTGGTTGATTAATTTTCGTCTAGGACGTCCCTTTCCGACTGCCATTCACTTCTGCAACATAAATTTTCTTTGTCACTCTTTCCTCATTCATTCTTTCCACATGACCAAAGCACTGAAGCATTCCTTTCTTAATCCTGGTCACAACATCATCTTGCAAACCACACTCTTCTCTTATTACTCAATTTCTTACCCTGTCATTCAGATTCAGCCCTAACATACTCCTTAACGACGGCATTTCTACTGCGTTCATTCTACTCTCGTGCTTCTTCTGCCACACCCAACTTTCACTACCATACGTTAAAGTAGGGACCAACACAGGATTGTGAATTGCCATACGTGCCTTTTTCAACACATTTTGACTCTTTACGATAGAGTGTAGGGCCCCATTATTCTATTTTCTGCATTCACTCATCGTTCTATATCCTTACAGTGACAGTCACAACTTGAATAAAGACATGGATAAGTAGCTCAGCCTATCTGCATATTGTATGAGGGCGAGCGGCATATGTTGGTAAATAGTTCTGAAACAACACTACCATAATTATTGTAATTTTTAATTTAAAATATAGTAAATAGCAATAATGTGATTAAAAATTACTTATGGAAAGGTAATGCCATCTTTTTGAAAATTTGATATGGCAGATTTCTTTTTGCAGCAAAAACAGAACAAATTGGCATCTTTTTAGGATGTTGATTCAGCCATGCAACTAGAATTAATAAGCAGTGCAACTGGAAGTAGTTTTATTGTATGCCTTATATTTTGACAGAGGGGAATGTCTGCATATGGCTACACCCCTCCGATACATTGGTACTCTTAGTTGCTCTGGGTAATCCTTACAGTTATTACATGATTTTAATAACTATCTTACGAAATCTAGTTTAGCCAAGGAAATAAATAAACAACAAATGTAATGAAGTGAAATAATTAACCTTTTTTGACATCAATGTTTTGATAGATTGACACAGTCTACATATTGAATATCAATATTGGCTAGTCTTCATATTGTCATCAATAGGGCCCGGATTAATATGTATATATAATATCAAAATATGTACATTTAATATGGACTTAAAATCCTAAAATATGGAAAAAATATGTGTAATAAAAGATAACGACATTGTACATTAAAACGATTTCCTATTAAGAAAAAACAAAAAAAATACGATTTTACTTAGCTTAGGTTCATTATTATTTAAATTACAGTATATAATTACGTGTTTCCTTAAATTTTCTGTTTGGACGAAATAATGCTTTATTCTAGCTGAATGATTTTTCATCATAGGATGTGATTGGAGCTTATTTAAATTTGCATAATTCTGCAAGTGAGTAGGGCACATCTATGGTGCCTTCTAATGTTCCACACAGCATGCTGTTGATTTTCTTTAGGATCCTTTCCTAAAGAAAATCAACAGCATGCTGTGTGGAAATCCTTTGTTTTTTTTTCAGTACATAGAGTAATTTTTGCCTCGCTACTTCAGCAACGGGACCTTCTGATTCTAAAAATATTTTCGATAGTCATCAAATTATCATTTAGAGAAGTGGAAGAATTTTCGAGTGCCTTTATATGGTATGATAAAAAGCAATAATTAGTGTTTATGTACATAAAGCAAATAGTTACGTAGGGTAATCTTGGAGAAGTTCTTTTGAGATTGAAATATCAGCAGCTTTATTCTCCAATTCAAAGATAATCATTTTGATTTCAGTGTAATACTGGGCATAGTATTCATTTGCTCTCAGCTAAGTTCCCCAGCGGTTCAGCACTGGCTCTAGCGGTAAAGAAATGTCGGGATACCAACTCTTTAAATTTTAAGATCCTGCTTGCTGCTTTCAAAAACTTTTTCTTTACGTTTCATACTAAACTGTCAGCCTTTTTAAACTGAGACCTTATTCATTCAGCAAATCTATTCATACCATGAGCCAAGCACTTCATATGAATAATTTTTGGATACAAAACTTGTAGGGAATCTACAGCTTTTACCATACAAGGAGCAGCATCACTAAGTAGCAAGACAACTTGGTCATGTTTAACTCCATAAGGCCACAAAACTCTCATTGCATCATTAAAAAGCTTTACTGACGTTTGGTGGTTGCATTAAAGAAGTTCTTCACACGCCAATAAAAAGGATTTGCTGGCATTTTCGTCATCTAAAACTAATTTTTAGTCATTTCACATACCTTCTCATCAACCTAACATAAAATAATGAAGATATGGATAAATTTATTTAATTTCTTGTGGAATATGGATTTATACTTGAAATATGGAAAAATATGGAAAATAGAAATTGCATTTTCTTGATCAAAATATCATAATATATGTAGAAAACATATTCAAGAACAAAAACCATTTCAATTAAAAATATGGATTTACATATTAATCCGGGCCCTAGTCATCAATATTAAACACTTGTTGCATCAACAAGACTAAATTCCATATCATAATTTTTGTTTATTTGAAGTGAAATTTCTTTATCAACATAGTGCTGTATTAAAAAAACCAAAACATGGTAATAATGGTTAATTAAATTATAGTGGATTGAAGTGGAACAGTAGAGGACAGGGGATGTCTTACACCAATAGAAAGTAACTTCAAACATTGGTACAGATACAGTAAACTCCAACAGATAATGCAATGACACACTAGGTATCGTCCAGGAAATGAACCTGCATATTTGGATTTTGTATTATCAAATTACTACTTGGATAAAATTTAAAATCGTTTGTCAGAAATTTGGGGGAATAAGGTATTTTATTTTGTAGAGGTTTGGTCCACGATTATAACAATACAACCACTCGCATTAAAAGGTAATGCACGGTTTTCGAAAAAATAAACTTATTACCTTTTTGAAAGTTAGATCATTTGGTAGGAGATGGGAAATTGGGGAGTATCCCCTAATCTCAGACACCTCTGCCATCAAAATTATACATTGTTCTTGACAAAATCCCATAGACCTAACCTATAAATGATAAAAATTATCGTCTCCGACAGGAGTGGGAAGGGAAGAGGGCATATACATATGATTATAACACAATAGAAACTGCATTATACACTGGAGGGTACACACTTACGTAAAAACAGCAACCAACGGCGGAATGGATAAAAATTAGTATGTCATGCAATTTAAAACTTGACAGAATTTGTAGACCACAAAAAAATTAAAATACCATAAAAATATAATAATATGACACTAGTCTTTAACATGGTCTTACGTCGTCATACTCACACAAAATTCTGTATGCTATGCAGCTTTCACAGTAATATTGTATATAATTTTCCATGTTTTACACATTTTAGGTTATAATAGTTCATTCTTATTTTCTCAAAATGGTGCATTACCTTTTAATGCGAGTAGTATTGTTATAATCGGTGACCAAACCTCTATCAAATAAAACACCTTACTCACCCAAATTTCTGCCAAACATATATTGTATATGTATATATATATATATATTGGTAAAAGTGATCATACCTGCTTATTGGCTACTGTAGAGTTGCATATGCTGAACCATCAAATGCAACATAAAACCTGACAACTTTTTCCGCGCTACCTGAAAATATGGCAAACAAAAGTTGTGTGAAATCACAATTTGAAACCCTTTATGGAGCGCTGATGGAAGTTATAAACTTGTATGTACCATGGTTATGGTATTGATCATGGTTAGAAATAAAACCTCATCAATAACAAAATAGCCTTGTGGAACAGATATGTGCTGACTGGACTAGTACAGCATTATAGAGACTACAGAAAAATAAACAACCAATTATTAAATCAAAATAGAAAAGCCTGAACAACCTACCACAACCAAACAGAACCGTATGACCAACTGCCTACATTAGACCTGACACTTCGAATAGAGTGTCAGTGAACCAAGTCATTTCAGAAATGAAAACAGATTTGTCTCTGGGACCAGACGATATACAAATATCCACTATTTAACAACTATGCAAACATCGTACGAGACAAGCATCTTACTTGACTTATGGAAAACAGGTCACACACACCCGTCAGCATGATCTGTGTAGTCTGCGAGGCTATGAAGAAAGTTATAGACACGCATATTAAATCTTCCTCTCCAAGCATAAAGTTATCCCTAAAGAGCAACATGGTTTTTGTCAACATTGTTCCATGATTTCTTATTTATTAATTTGCTTATCATTGTAGACCAAACACTTCAACGAGAGAGAGCCTATTGATGTAATTTATCTCAACTATGAAAAGGCCTTTGACAAAGCCCCTGCGAGAAGACTCCAGAAACTGGAATATGTTGGATCGAGTCTTTTTTTGCATGGGAGAACCCTACAGGTAGTGTTCTCCCATCCCATCCTAGTGGAGTGCCATTTTGTATACTTTGAACTTCCCTATTGCCTACAGTGTAATGTGAGCATCTTTGCAGATTCTAAAATATTTACAAATCCACTAATTGACCTCTTTCTATAGTTTTAGCCTAATAAAATGTGAACTAATTCAAAAATAAATTAGATAATAATTTTCTGATCGACAAAAGGAGTAAATAGTCCAAACAAACAGGATACAGGCATTGTCAGTTGTCTCAGCTGCTTGCCTGCTAATATATAATAGAAATGTCACCTTTTCGTAATGTAAGGGTTCACCGCCATGGCTGCATGAGTACGATTAGTTAACATATTTATGTAATGTAAAATATAAAATAAAGGAAGAATGATATGTCATAAAGAGTTTTCACTTCATACATGTGTATGCAATTATATGCACATATTTTTTTTATATTGTTATCTGCATTAACATTTTTTATATTAGAACACTACATATTAATGTAAGTAAAATTAAATTTCAAAGATTTACTTTATTTAAAGATTACCTCATAAACTAGTGTTTCCACAATTTAATACAGGACTAGACTAACTATAGGATATAATTCCTTATAAACATTTTACCCTAAAAATTAATATTAGGCTTTGTATTTATACAGTTGGGCCTTTGTGCTTGAGATGTTGGCTTTAAAATGGGCTGAAGTAATGATGTGCTGTGAGAATGTATGTTTCTATTATAATATAGTTAGGTTAATGTTATTGCATGAAAATAAACCTCCCTACCCCTCACACAGGAATGGCTGCCAATTTCCATGGAGACTAGCCATCTCAGCACAGAACAAGATTATAATGCATGAATATTTAAGCAAGCACAGGTCCACTCTCATAGACAGATGGGATGACAATCCAACATGACCAGTTAGATACAGGACCACCAGCTTTATACTTTCCAAGGCATGAAGTATTACACTGCCAACTCCTAGGCTGCTATTGAGAACAGATTTTTTATTTATTTTGGCCATCAAGTTTTAATCCCAGAAACTAATGATCACCAGTCGTGCTAACGACCACTTAAACTAACGAAGCAGTTAGTCATCATTACATACATAAATTACACAAGGACAAATATCCAGCTCTGAAAAAATTATTTGTAAGCCATACAAATACTTTGATTTGAAATTGTGGCGCTGCAACTCTGCTAAGCCACTGTGCTACGCAGCTGTCAAGAATGTACCAAAAGTCTAACAGATTGCCTATCTTCACCGTTCTGAGTTAGACACTTTGAAACCACAGAATGTATTGCTCAGTATATCTGTAACCCTCTCAAAGTACTTATCTATATAACATTATAAATTGTAAATTATTAATATGTCGTAGGCCACATTACAAATGCAAAAAATTGCTTATTGTATGTCTTCGAACGTTGACATACGAGGAAATGGAAATAATACTGAAAAAATAATATAAAAAGCTTAAAATTTGTATTAATAACAGACACACACACACACACACACACACACACACACACACACACACACACACACATATTATATAGCGTTCACAGAATCAAACATAAATCAGTGAATAATGTTTTAGTTTTCTGTAAGTAATACATAAAGATGTCTATTATTAAATTTTAACATCTCGATAAATGTTAGGCATGAGGGTAAGAGTGAAACACCCCAACATGAGTATATTACTCTGTGTGAGTATGTATATAACTGAGGATGTTTCACCTCTAATTTATGAATAAGTTTATTGAGAAATAAATGTATTTTTATTTATTTATTGCTTGCACTGATAATGCTGTTACATATCATGGGGTTTATGAAATTCGATTTTTACATATTTGCATGTATTTTTCACGGTAAGATCTGATAAGACTATCCGGTATTCGGCCTATCCTGCCTAAAATGACTATCTGACCGGGTAAGAAACAGCTATCCGGCCGGATACCGGATTTAAAAAAAAACACAAAATATCAGACTTAGTTAAGTACTTCATATATGTCATTTAACAAATATAATCAGTAATCACAAAATTTTCATTTTAAAACTTACAAAATTAGTGCTTGTACTGCACTAAGGCACAGAATAAATAATAGTACTAAGTAGCTAAAGGCAAATTATGGTGAATAAATACTAATTTCTCTGCATTAAAAGGTAACAAGCGGTTTCGTCTGTCTTCATAAACAAGGCCAGCTTCAAAAAAACTCTTTCGCTGTACATACTGCTGCAGGGTACTGAAAGATAGATTTTGGCAAACTTTCATAAACTTGGGTATTGTGTAGCAATAACTGCCCACCAAATATAAGGGTCACGATCGCGAACCGTTTGCACTGACTTTATTTTTCACTTCTTGCGATGCAACAAACGGCAATGTTCGGCAGAATATCCGGCGGCCGGATATCCGGCTATCCGGCGATAAGACTAGCCGAATATCCGGTATCCAGCCAAACAGCTATCCGTTTCATCTCTAGTCTAAACACTTCCTTAGCAGAATACAACATATTTTAATGATTTTAGAAAATTGTCATGTATCTTTTGCACTTTTATATTATTATAAAAAAATGTTTACTTTTATTTTTAGAGCTACAAATGAAAATCAAGCCGCTGAAAATGATCAGTCTTCTTCAGAGGAAGAAGCTGAGCCAGAATCTGATGTTGAATTGAACATGGAAGGTATACTGCCCATTTTTCATTTCTTATACATGGTAAACCGTGTGGTACAAATGTAACATTGAACATTACATTATGAAATTTTTTGTAAAATATTGTTTGATAGAATAGTAAGTTATAAATGAAATTATATATTACAAAAACTCCACTACTGTAATTTTAAATAGGGAGGAGCTGAGTTTATACCACCATTTTTCTTGGAATCACACTCCATGCGAAGCTTCAATGGCGCCTCCATATATCAAAATTAGCAAGCAGACTTAGTCCTGCAGTATATCTTGTCAAAAAGATCAGATATCCTACCAGTATTGAACCAGTTAGACTAGTTTACTTTAGCTATTTCCATAGCATAATATCATATGGTATTTTGCTATGGGGGACACCAACTGATACTGGAATTATATTTATTTTATAGAAGAGTGCCATAAGAGCAATCCATGATTTAAAACCTAAAGAGTTGCTTAAACAAAATTTAAGGAATTTATTATATTAATTTTGCCCTTTCAATACATGTATGAAAATGTAATGTAAATACACAAATATAAAAGTAGAATTCCAAAAAAAAAAAGTGATATTCATTCTGTAGATACTAGGAACAGAAGCTAGTAGTACCAGCTACTCGACTCCACCGAGTCAGTAGTTCATTTTTGGGTCAATGTATCCGCTTTAACAACAAATAAAGTGATAGAGCCATTCTGCAGTAATATTTTAGTAGTAAAGTTGTAGCATGAATGGGTCAGCTTGACGGGGGAGGACCACGCTCACAGAATACCAGAGTAAATGAAGGCAGGCAGGAAATGAGGCATTCCATCTTAGTCCTCACAGGTGACAACGCATCTCCATTTTGATTCGTAATCGAGGATAGATGTAGGTAGGCCACAGCAACCACTTACCATCAAGTGGACTGTGTGCTCGTTTGTCACCCTACCCTATAAAAAAACCTAATTAATAAATGGCATTCAATATGTAACTTAAAAAACCGGCCAAGAGCGTGTCGGGCCACGCTCAGTGTAGGGTTCCGTCGTTTCCCGTCCGTCACAATAAGTGTTCCCACTTATGAGTTTAAAGGTGTGTCCATTATGTTCGCGCTCCAGCAGAGCTCCGCGCTCCTGCAACTGCTCCCGGTAGTGGGTACTGTTGTTTCCATCCAAGTTCAAAATGATTTTCCTAGAAAGTCCTTATAAAGTTCTACTTTTCAGATTTTTTTCATATTTTCTAAACTTATGGTTCAAAAGTTAGAGGGGGGGGGGGGGGGACACATTGTTTTTTACTTTTGGAGCGATTATTTCCGAAATTTGTGATATTATCAAAAAATGATTTTAGTAAACCCCTATTCATTTTCAAATACCTTTCCAACAATATATCACACGTTAGGGTTGAAATTAAAAAAAAAATCACTTCCCACTTTACATATAGGGGGGCTACCCTAATAGAACATTTTTTTTCCAATTTTTATTTTTCCACTTTGTCGGCGTGATTGATACACATATTGGTACCAAATTTCAGCTTTCTAGTGCTGACGGTCACAGAGATTAAGCGAGGACGGACAGACGGACAGACAGACATGGCGAAACTATAAGGGTTCCTAGTTGACTACGGAACCCTAAAAAGCTGTGTTTACTATCCCAATCTGAATATGCTGTGAATGCGGTGCCTTAACTCTCACAACTCGATTGTAGAGAAACCTATTGCGCACAGATTATTTGATTTTTAACCCCCGACGAAAACATAAGGGTTTTATAAGTTTATAAGTTTGTAGCGTGTGTCTGTAGTCTGTCCGTGGATTCATAGCTCTTGAACGGATGAACAGATCTTGATTATGTTTTTTGTCTTAATCAAGAGTGTTCTTAATCTTATTTCAAGCAAATCTGTCCAGACCTTTGAAAATCATCAGCTCCTTTTGTTTCAGAGGTTTTCAGCTATTTTAAACCAACTCATATATATTTTGTCATTTCGTTATTATATGTATATATGTTTTTTTAGTGTTCAATAAGGGGTATTGTATTGTATATGTTTTTAGAGGAACTATTTATAGTAGGAAGAGTAATTTAGAGGAACGCAAAAAGAGCGAATAAAAAAATATCATGGACATTTTATTTTTTTCTATTCGGGACCCCTGAATAGAAAAAATATTGTTCTTAACCCCAATATTTTGAAAGGCCAATCCAACGACAGCCCACACGATGAAATAGACGGGTTTTATTGGCCTCTAAAAAAGATTGACGTGCTTTGTAGAACGGGATAGTATTTTAATGTCGGCACACCGCTTGCTTATTTACAAGACACAAGTTCGGCCTCACATGGAATACTGTTCTCATCTTTCGGCCGGGGGCGATGGACATTACTCATCGGCATTGCGAAGAGATATTGTATAGCTTTATATATTCCATCGCATCTATCACGGAGAATGCTCAAGGGAATGGTCGGACTAATTCAGGCCGCTAAATTTTGCCATCGCACATCGCGACAAAACTAGTGATGTCATCCACGGTTCACCAATATGCTATTCACTGGAAGTGGTGTTAACAATTTAAAACTCAATTTTGTCACATACTATGAAATTTAATACAACTGCTAGAGTTTGTAATTTTATCTTCATCAATTATGTTTTTGACCTCATGTTTTATATATAAATACGCTCTTGAACAGGTATAAATTTTGTAAAATATTTTGAAACAGGTGTAATTGAAGGAGACCCAATCGACAATGATCAGATCATGGGTGACCAAACCAAAGAACCTACAGATGAAGAACGTGACCAATCTGATGAAAAACGTACAGAAGCTATGAAAGCTTTTTCTGAACAACAATATGAAAAAGCTATCAAGCTATACACTGAAGCTATTCAACTTAATCCCCAAAGTGCATTATTATTTGCAAAGAGAGGGCAGGTAAGACTTCTGAGAAGAGCATTACAGCCATTTCAAATTCAAATTCTATCATCTTCCTAATTACAACTCCAGAGGTGCGCCAAGCGAGAAACCTTTGGCAAATATAAAAACGTAAAGTTAAAAGCAAAAAAAAAAATTCCAAAGATAATGAAGTCATGTAGTAATTAATTAAATCCATTTGGATGCTAAAGATAAAAATAAATTTGACGGCTTAGAAAAGCTGATCACTAAGTAGACAATGTTTTGAACTCGAGAGATTTTCATAAAGAAAAGTTGTGTAAATTTAGATTTCTTTGAGTTGAACTTTCTCTGGAATAACACAATATCTCCGAGTTTAATTAACGTAAGCATATTTCCTTATTTTTCTTATGGAAACATTATAATTCCAGCACAGTAGTCAGTTATATCATTATGTTTTTGGTTTTAAAAATCAATCCATAATAGGAATTTACCCTATTCCATGAAGACATTTTACATTATTATTGAATTTGGTTTATATTTTTTTTAAATATTCCAATTGTAAGTATTTTGCTACATTATGTTTTAATATTCCAGGTTTATCTTAAATTAAATAAACCAAATGCTTGCATTAAAGATTGTACCCGCGCCCTTGAATTAAATTGCGACAGTGCAGCTGCATACAAATTTCGTGGACGCGCTTACAGGTAACTATAAATTGTGGTCAAAGTAGTGTAAATAATTATTTACTTTTTGCCACCCATACAGTATCTTCTCATGAAATAGACAACAAATTATGGTGGTGGTGACAATTATGTATTTTCAAAATTAGGCTTTCAAATATAACAAACAACAAGGTTGGTGCAAGTTAACACGCATATATTAGTAGGTTCAAATATAACTGACAACAAATTGGACATATTTTTGATACAAGTGACTTTTTAATCCACTATGATATTCTTAAAAGTATTGAAGATCAGTATTCACTAAAAGTTGACTTCAATCTACTTTTGAACTAAACTAATTACATATTATTATATGTAATGGTTATAGACTACAGACATCATAATACAATGAGTCGCAAAATTAACGAATCGAGGCATACTCAAGCCCACTTGCGTTCGTTGGCTTCATATCGGATTTGGCAAGGCAAGATGCCCTGCACCTTTCCAACCTATGAAACAAGTATACAGATGAACAATTGCTGCGGTCAGATTATGTAGGATTAGCATGGGACGCAAAACCTATATACCTATAGAAAACTTTGTGTATTGATACAAAGTAATCCTATGCTAATGCAAAATGGTGGCGCCGAGTCAGTTGCAATAAATTAGTTACATTTTTGTTTTGAGTGAAGAGTTGAATAATAGCAAAAGCGAAACTGGTGTTTAAATTATTTGGAATTTTAATAAAGTTGTGTGTTATAACTTATAATGATAGGAAATCAGTAATCATATAACTCCATCGTAAACTGAATTTTTAATATTTATGTAATAAAGATGATCTAATAATGCATCTTACACCATCTTAAATTCTAAAGTTCTTAAGAATCGACGTTCCGGGAAGTCTTCAGTCTGTCAGTACGTTCAGGATCACCCCACCACGAGATTTGTGGTCTATCATAACCACCAACGCAATAAAACATCGATTCCTTCTAAGGATGATTCGCGAGGCTATTGAAAGAAGAAAGAAATGCATTTTATTAAAGTTTAAGCATGCAGCATAACAAGCAAAAAGTAGATATAAGCCAAAAGATAAATACAACTAAATTAAAAGTAACTTAACATTATTATAAATTTAAGAAAATATTTTAAAAATACCCTGTGCTGCAGCGTGAAACTGTGAAACGGACCGGACTCAGTGATAGCACTGGTTTTCAGTCCAGCCCTTATACCCAGAGGCAGCTCGGGCGGCTGAGTGCACGCTCGCTCTAGATGCCCGAAAATTCATTATTGGAATCAAAAAACATTCTAATTTTTAAAATAATGCTCGTTTTACGTAGGTCGCTCCAAAAATCAATAATTTTAAAATGAATATAGCCGCGGCTAACTATGGCATTAGGATGTCGAACATCTCAATTCCCTCGTTACCGTGGGTGCTGTGAAGTACTCGAAATTTTTCTTGGTAGGTTTTGTTATCATTTTCCAATGACAAGTTTGACTAAAGGTATAGAATGTACTAAAACCACATATCGCAACATGTTTTTGCAGTCTTCACCGGCGGTATAAGTATAGATAGCGATAGTGTGCAAGCGATAGAGGAGATGCCATTTGAATCCCATTCTTTAACCCCACGGGTGGTATGTGGTTTTGGCATTAGAGATTTAAACTTGGGTCCCGCATGCCTACGACTCTAATAGCCAGATATTCTCAAAACTAAAACATGTGATTGTGCCTACGTAATTAAATTGTTTGGGATAGCACCAAACGGCAATAACAAGTCAATGATGGCTTATTTATCACTAAACTATTTTTTTTTAATGTTAAGATTGTTGGGCAAATTCGAAGAGGCATCACATGATCTTTGCGAATCATTGAAAATTGATTATGATGACCAAGCTAATGAGTGGTTAAATGATGTAAAGCCAAATGCTGAAAAGCTGCGTCAACATAAACTCAGCGTTCAACGCAAAAAAGAGGAGAAAGAGGTACGTTTAGAAAAAGTTTTATACTTAGAGTATAAATAAGCAAGTAGAGCTCGCGTATCGCTCACTATCCATTATGCAAAGCGTCAGCAGGTATTCTACAGATCGATCTATAATACATAGTTAGAACAGTTTAATAGTGATACGGCAAGAGTGTACGCCTATTCGCTATTATACTTAAGTTATTCATATAATTAAAAAGTTTTTCTCAATATGTATAAAGTAGTTCGGTAATTATAAAGTAGGTTGTAGCAGATCAATAAAAGACAGGTATCTACGTGTTTATAAAACGATGTTTATTAATGAAACTCAAAAATCTAATTGATTTACTGTCCCTTAAAAAGGGTTAACTTATTAATTGTAATTTTGATTGCTTGATCGCAGTTTTACGTACAAGATATTTCAATCTAATGTCGTCAGTATATTGTTTAATGACATCCATAAGTTTCAAAAATTAGGAACATTTACACATAATTACGTAGATACTTACATAAATAACTGCCGTAGTTAGTTTTTAATCACCTTAAAATAAGAGTAATCTTACTTCAAATTTAAGCACTGGTATCACACCTCCAACCAGCTTGCGCAGTCCACCCTTCCTTTAAAAAGTGTACGAAGTACTAAAATGGATGAAGCAATCGAAATTTCTGATGTTGTGCTCTCAGTTTTTGGATAACATTAGCTTTTCAATATTATAACAAACAAATTTTACAAATAATTTTGGAAAATTCGGCCAATAACCGCCAACTATATGTGTTGTGTGTTAACAAAACCGTTTAAATCAAATTATAATTGCATTAGAGCCCTCTCACTTAATATTCATCAAAAGTAATTGTTATACTTTTTATTGTTACCACTCATTTATTTTCCAGCTCACGGATAAGTATTTTAACCGTATTTATTTTATATTTATTATGTACCTATAAAAAAAGCTTTTCAAACGTTTTATTTTAGACATTTATCCATATAGGTTAGGAATAAATAGAATAAAACCTGAAATTCTAATGCTATAATTATATTATAACTATTATGAAAGAAATCATGTTATTAAAAAAATATTCTGGTATAACGTGGCACAATACTAGCACTGATTCGTTGAAAACCAGAAGCGTGAGCCGCGCGGTACGTGCTGTGTCACGCCGGCTGCGCGCTTCCCTAAGTAATTTTGTTAAAATCAGTGTTTTCTCATCGAAATATTACGTACCGATGAAAAGAAATATTCTTACTTGTTTGCTCCCATGAATCGATTTTGCAGCTTGTCGCTGCACATTTCACCAAGTTAAGGTGATACCTCGAAAATTTGGTGGTTTTTCTATTTAAAATATTTTTTTAAGTTTTATAGATTACAAACCAAAATTTTGCTATATAATTTTTGACTATATCACCTTGGTTTGCATAAAAGTAAAACACGATATCTTGTAATTTTCTCGATAGAAAAAAATTGCAAAGTAGGCTCTTAATTTTTTTACATTTCTTGATGACACCACAATATTTTTACGAATAATTTCATGGAATTATTTTTAAAGCATAGTAAATAATCACATCTAAGTTTTCGTGAACCAGTTTTTTAACACGTAACGAAGTTTTGTTAAAATAAATAAAAATGTTGTTTGGCGCTTACTTAGTTTCTTCCGAGCGCTTGCTCGTTATGGCTATCTCATAATTTGCGTACTATGAAGTCATTGCATCATTTTCATTTTGACACTCCCGCAGTCGTCCGTTAGCTTCACCGACAAAGGAATAAGCCACGCCCCCAAAACTTCGATTCATTTTCAAGGTATATCCTCTTAACTTAAAATTTAAATAAATGCGTTCAATTTATCGCGTGACGACTAACAACGTCGTCCTTGCCATTTCGAGACTGTTCACACCCGTGTTTACCGTTCACTCGCTAACGCGCACTCTGTAGCTTGCTTATAAATACTCTAAGGGCTTATAACGTTTTAAAGGTAAATTTTAATTTGAATATGTGAGATTCCTCCATTATTTTATAATACTTAAATGTTTATAGCTGGCGCTTGTGTATTTATTTAAGTAATGTGATAATTTTAGCAGTTATCTGTGATGAGTGTTGAATGACTATTATATTATACTTCCAGCATCGAGAAAAGCTACGTAGAATACGCAAGGCTCAAGAGGCTCGCTCCAACGCGGCAAAGGCACAGGCTCAGGCGCATTCACAGGCACCGCCTAGTGGTATGCCAGGTGCCGGAGGTTTTCCTAGCGGAACCTCTGCTAACGACTTCGCCAGTTTATTAATGGACCCTGAGATTATGTCAGCATTCCAGGTGAGCATATGATTAAGAGTAAAAAGTTTACAACAGCCTATTGGCAAATGATTTCCCTCATTCTGATAGATTTTGAAGATGTGTCTGCCATGCCACCCCATGCTTGCCGTGCATTATATCATAGCAGATGTAGCAAGGCTTTTAAACTGTTACTAAATAAGACCTAACATCAGCAATTTCATTACTAATAGCAGAGATAAAAATCCTGTCCCTCATCAACTATAAAATTTAAAGCAAGCACTTATCACTGCTCTCTGCATATGATTATTTTATTCCCATTGGTTGTTGGTACTTTGGGATAAATGACTGCACTCGCCCCTTATTTATTTGTACGTTATTTCCAGATATACTTAACAGTTCCAAGAAAAACAACTTTCCTTAAATGTTACCACTGCTGGATACAGACCTACTCTCATTCTAAGATCTTATATAGCATAAAAAATAATAATAATGCATAAGAGCCATGGTAGCTCAGATGGTTAACGCTCGCTGTAAATATAACAGAACGTGTAACTCGGGTTCGATCCCGCCGGCACCAATGAAATTGTTAATTGCAATTTTAAGTGCTGATTTACCACGTGCTCGGCGGTGAAGGAAAACATCGTGAGGAAACCTGCATGTCTGAGGAATAAGAAAAGAAAATATTTCGAAGACATGTGAAGTTCGCCAACACGCATTGGAGCAGCGCGGCGGACGCTTCCTTGCCCTAAAACCCTCTCAGAAATAAGGGGAGGCCTGTGCCCAGCTGTGGGACGTATATAGGCTGTAACTTTAACTTTACTTTTATATAATATGTAACGTAATTAACACACACCCTCAGACATCCCAATTAGTATATTATGTTATAATCATAATACATACACTGAATTTTTGGTTAAACATTTTTATGCACTGATTATTAATTAGTTATACTAATTCCGGAAGAATGTTGTGGTCACAGTGCAAATCCACGAACGCAAAGACTTTAACGTGCTTGAAATAAAGTTCATTTTTCTTTATTTTTGTTGAATTACAGAATTAGTAATAATACAAACAAAACTGTACTCTTAAAAGTCTTATTGCCTTAAGTTACGGTCCATTTCAGTTTGTTTTGACTGTACAGATTTAGTGTTACTGTAACTTACGTAGTTTTAATTATTTTTGGGATAAAAAATTACCTATATTAAAAATCATAGGAATCGATTCAGTAAACGATTCTGAACAAACTACTTTCTCAAAGTGCGTTAATTATGTTACATGTTGTATATCATATAAGGTCCACTTTATTACTCCACTGTAAATCAATAGATAATTTGGAACTTTTATTTAATTGCTCAGACATGCACACAGTAAATCAAAATCTGCGATTCTGATAAATAATTTTTGTGTAAAAACCATTAGGTGGAAGATCAAACTGGTTGCTTTTGCATACCATGAAAGTTAACAGCAGTTCCAGTTCCCATGGGAAAGATTTTCGTTTATGTGACATTTAATATTATAATAACTTTTTATTTTTTCATAAATAGGATCCAGAAGTCATGAATGCATTCCAAGATTTGTCTATAAATCCAGCCAACTTTATCAAATACCAGAATAATCCCAAGATTACTGCTGCTATACAGAAACTTCAAGCGAAACTTGGCAAGGGTGGTTCAATGCCTTTCGGTGGTGGCTTTCCACCAGGTTTGTAATAACTTTTATTTAATAAAATAGTTCTTTTCACACAATATTCTCTTCAAGATTATGTTATTGGTGTCTGACTCAAGATCAGTTTTAGCCGAATTAATTATTAATTAATTGAAACGACAACAAAGGGTACAAGTACCTTCACTGCCGCGAAATTCAGTTATATTTAACCAACGGTGAGATAATTTGAGTCTTTTCGGAAGTATTCGGTTATCTCTGCCAACATAATCCATTTGCTGTATGATGATGCAATAACTCAGTTTGGGTCTCGCACTCGCGCATGATAGCCCCGATCAACCTTAATTACTATGCGATTCAAATAAGTGACCTGGCGCCATATTGTGACGTCATAGCTGACATATAATAATTCAAACAAATTAGGTAGGGTGAGCAAAACAGATGTTTT
Source organism: Parnassius smintheus behrii (assembly GCA_036936625.1). NCBI lineage: Eukaryota > Metazoa > Arthropoda > Insecta > Lepidoptera > Papilionidae > Parnassius > Parnassius smintheus. The sequence goes on from JAUPFT010000008.1 coordinate 29,667,527, forward strand.
TTGAAATAATATTTATATACATATAAATGCAAAGGAATCATGAAATCATTCGAAAATATGATGAATGAATATGTTTCAGAATTTCGCGAAAAACACAAGTGGCTTGCGACCGGTCTTCGCAGGAATACTCACATTCTTTTTCTTTTATACTGTGCTTTATTCAACCCCACTTCGTCCAGCTTACCTTAAAGAGCGGTTTGTACTTCTTGGTGACACCCACTGTCGCTCTCTTCGCTGTGATTAAAAACCTCAACTTAAAAATTCTGTCCCATAATACTGCCTTCTATTCTAAATCCTAAAATTTTCTATTGAAGCAGTTCGGCATTAGAAGTGCGCAAGTTTAATTTAATACTGAAAAGTTTAATCTTGTCAAAGCGCACTTTTTCCCCTTAAATAATCATTTCTCTACCTCTTATATAAATACATAATACCACGTATAAAAAGCGGGTTTTCGTTACTACACACGATGAATAAATAAAAATTGACAAAATAATAGGTTTAAGCAATGGACAGACTTTTGTAGCTACTGCTACGTAGGTCACTCAATAAGTTTTGAGATGCTCGAAATTTAAAAATGGAACGCACCCGTGTTATGTTTCTAAAAAGCAAATTTATTTAAAAATAGAACTCCATAAGCCAATTGCTCAATATTAAAGAAAAACGTAAATTAATAGAACTACTATTAACTTTCCTCCAACCTTAACCGAATCTTAACCGTGAACATTCGCGCGCTTTGATCTATTATGATTTTTTTGTGGTTTGCTGTATTCAAAAGGGGGTAGGTAAAATTAACCTTAAAGATGACCAAAGAACCGAGGTCCCGCAAACAGCAGTAACGGCAGAAAATGTATGGGACTACTGAAATGTTGGTGCGAGAAGACCCACTAATCATATGGACATCGAAAAGATTGTAGACATTAGTTCGGGGAGCATATTCATACCATCCTACATCAACATCTTGGAGTGAGGAAGCTTTGTTGTAGATGGATCCCTTGTTTGCTCTCCAAAAGCGAAAAACAGACTCATGTGGATTGGTGCCATGAAATGCGTCTACGTTTTAAAAACCGGCCAAGAGCGTGTCGGGCCACGCTCAGTGTAGGGTTCCGTAGTTTCCCGTCCGTCACAATAAGTGTTCCCACTTGTGAGTTTAAAGGTGGGTATCCATTATGTTCGCGCTCCAGCAGCGCTCCGCGCTCCTGCAACTGCTCCCGGTAGTGGGTACTGTTGTTTCCATCCAAGTTCAAAATTATTTTCCTAGAAAGTCCTTATAAAGTTCTACTTTTCAGATTTTTTTCATATTTTCTAAACTTATGGTTCAAAAGTTAGAGGGGGGGACACACATTGTTTTTTACTTTTGTAGCGATTATTTCCGAAATTTTTGATATTATCAAAAAATGATTTTAGTAAACCCCTATTCATTTTCAAATACCTTTCCAACAATATATCACACGTTAAGGTTGAAAGTAAAAAAAAAATCACTTCCCACTTTACATATAGGGGGGCTACCCTAATAAAACATTTTATTCCAATTTTTATTTTACCATTTTGTCGGCGTGATTGATACACATATTGGTACCAAATTTCGGCTTTCTAGTGCTGACGGTCACAGAGATTAAGCGAGGACGGACAGACAGACATGGCGAAACTATAAGGGTTCCTAGTTGACTACGGAACCCTAAAAACGGGGCATCTAGGCGTGTTTCAGAAACCGTTACTGGTGACGAGACATGGATCTATCAATATGATCCGGAAAATAAAAGGCATTCATCGGTATGGGTCTACTCAGATGGACAGGTACCTACAAAACTGCAAAGACCTCGCAACGTCGTCGGCAAAAAAATGGTGGCTATTTTTTTTTTTCGCGGAACGGACATTTGTCTACGTCAATGCTGGAAAATTGTAGGTCAGTCAACTCTGAATGGTATACTACGGTTGCATTACCCAAGGCTTTTCAAGCACTGCTGGAGAGAAGACCGGGCTTCGGGGAATCATGCTGCATCACTATAACGCCTCTTCACACACCTCTCTTAGAACAAAAGCATTTATTGAGGAATCTGTTGTTGAAACTCGTAAGTTACCCACCCTACAGCCCTGACTTAGCTTCTTGTGACTTCTTTTTGTTCTCAAGAGTCAAATAAAAAATAAAAGGCACGTTTTTTCAAGCACCGAAGAAGGCGTGGCTGCCTACGAAGAAGCGATTTCCGACCTGTCAGATCAAGACTGGCAAAAGTGTTTTCAGAGTTGGTTTAGGTAAATGGAACTTTGTTGTAGAGCATGATGGAGAATATTTTAAAAAGATGTAATATAAATATTAATAGCATCTAGAATACTTTTTGTATATCTCAAAACTTAGAGTGTCCTACGTAACATAATATTATCGTTAAAACTCTTATTTTCTATTTTCGTAAAATACAGAGTGTTGCCATCATAGTTTATGAAGTGAAAATTAAACTATTTTTAAATAAATATATTTTGTTACATAAAATAAATATACAAAAATTTATTTCCTGTTAACTAAATCAGTCTGTGATGAATAATAATCATTATATTAAGATGTGTAAAGGATTTTATCAAATGATTTAAATATTCAGCTCAATCTCAACACGATTCTGAATATATTGTAATGTTATATAATCTATAACTAGTATTTATCAAAATATTATACTAAATAAATGCCAAATAAGTCGAATCGAAACTTGCTACTTCGTTGCAACTGTATGCAGTTTTTATACAGTAGTGCCTCACACAACGAACTTAATTCGTTCCAGGAGCAAGTTTGTTACACGAAAAGTTCGTTGTGTGAAACGCGTTTTCCTATAACAATACATGTTAAAAAAATAATTCGCTCTGTAGCATAAAATATGCTAAGATGACATAAAAAAAAATTTTTTTGTTAAATTTTTTTGGTATTTTTATTTAGATACATACATCTAAAAACATAATTATTTAAAAAAAACCACACCCTGCTGGCTTTGAATTCTTCTTTATTATCTTGATTGCTGCTACTTTCAGGTACGTTTTTCTTTAGATCGTCATAAATTATCTTGGCTTTGTGTCAGATAATATCTTGGGTTGTTACGTCACCTATCACCTGCCTGTCCTTAAATCCAAATCGCTAATAGCCTCTCCATTTCCTCGTGGATTGAAGACCTATGTTTTTCATTAAATAGTTTTGATACTACTTTGGTTGATTTGATTGCATCCTTATTTGTCAAAATGGTGGTCTTGCTGAGGCCAAACTCTGACGAGGTCACACTGTCTTACCCCACATTCACTCTTTCTAATTATTTCCAGTTTCATTTCAACAGAAATCATCTTTCTGCTTTTTTTAGAAGCCATGATATAAAAAACAAATATTGAGTTTAACTTAAAAGGACGACTGCCGTGATACGTGCGTAAGTTAATCGCAGTGCCTAACGACTGCAGTGCCTGCGCGGAAGGTTGCAATACATCGGCAGCGATCGCGGAGGCTCCGGCGACTTCGTTGTGTGAAGCGAAGTTTGTTGTATGAATTATGAAATGAACGAATAGGAAGTTCGCTGTGTGCAGCGTTCGCTGTGCGAGGCGTTCTTTATGCGAGGCACCACTGTAAAATAAACTGGTATCACTGCAACCGAAAGTACTGCAATGTAGTGATGCTGTGAGTACATCACAGCATTAGCTATCGATAAGTTAACCATTCGGGTTTGTCTGCCGAACAGGTTTTTATTTTTTGTTTGGATTTTATAATAAAATGTTACAAAAAGCAGTACATTTTTCTACTATTGGTTTAACTTTACATATTTCTAAGAGATCCTCTTAGGCGGCAGACAATACAACACAATCCAATGTAGTTTGTAGAAATCATGAATCTTGGAAAAAATAAATTAGACCCACAAACATTTTTAAAATAAACTTTATGAATTATTTCTGTAATTTCTTTAATACAGTTATAAATTTATAAAGTACGTAATAAACCATATTAAGATTTTTTCTGAATAATTCTTATTTATAATTAAATAGAAATATAAGAAAAATCTTAAATTTTCAGGCTTTGGGGGTGCCGGTGGTCGGGGCGCAACAGGACCCGATGATGATGTTGGTCTCGACTAAAGTTTTAAATTGTAATTCCAACATTTATTGAAAGTTATTGTTAAATGACTTTCTCAAATTATATTCCTAGGTTTAATATTTCAATTTCAGAAGTTCGTCATCAGTCAGATTCTTATGTAGCATAATTTAAGACTTTTATTGCTGAAATATATTTGTATCATAAGATATTTTCAACGGTGCATAAAATTTACTCAACTATAAAACTACAGAGTGTTGCATTTTATATAATCCACAGTTTGTTTTTATTTATAAAAATGTTCCAGTGTGATAAAAAAATACTATACCAAATACATTTTTCTTTCATCTTAATAAATAAATAACGCTTTTAACTTCCCATTAATTTACTAAGAAATTAAATATATTTCTCAAGTAAAATATTTAATTTAATATTCAATATCGACATATTTTAGTAAAGATAAAAATTTAAACGTTTGTGGTACATCTTTAATTTACATGCCATTGATTTAAAGCTTTAGAAAAAAAAATGATAATGATAATTAATATTATGTTCATATATTATACTCCTACTCTTATTGATAGGCTTATATCATTTGCTGAATATTATTCATTATTGTAACTGTTATGTGTTTGAGTATAGAGTCGTTTTATTTTAAAGCTTTCTTTATAATATTTGGTTTTGTAAGAACTTAGATTAGGAAGTTTATTAATTCTAGTTTAAGGTATTATTTTCTTAGCGTTGCAACTAGAGACTGATGGTTTTCAAAATTGGTATTGAGAATACTGATATAATTATCAAATTTAATAATATATGCTGTGCATGGTTTTAAGCAATTTATATGAAATAAAAAAGGCTATGCTTTTTTCCTAAGAAAGTTTCCTAAAATGTAAATCTAACTTATATAAACTGTAATATAATTGGTATATTTTCAGCATTCAGTACGTTCTGGCAGTTTACTACAATACAGAGTATAAACATTTATTTACTATTCATTTTGTAGTCTGAATTTATAAATAGGAGCATATAATTACGCTAAGAGTTTTATTAAATAAGTCTGATTGTATTTTAAAGGTGAACTGGCTGATTAAACTTATAATTTTATATTAAATGGTTAGTAAAAATTGTCGTTTATTTTATACAAATGTTACGCCGCGCTCAAATCAGCGCCATCTAGTATCAGGAGCGAGAGCGGGGGGAGCTTTGCAGAGAATGACATCGCCGATCTCTCGACCAACAGCGCCACCCGAGGAACTAAGTTTCTAGAAAATCTATACTCGAGCTCTCGGTACCTTACGCGTGTTTACTTGAACATTCCGGATGTTTTGCTGATTTAAATAAATAGGTGGCGCAAGATGCGATCGAGAGAGAGTTTAACTCGGCGACACAAGCGAAGCTTCGGAGTGAAATTAAGTGAATTAGTGTGTTTAATTATTAGTGTTTTTTTACTTTAATTTGTATAAAGTAAATTAAAGTGTTAATTTAGGTAATTTTATCGGCAATTTTTATTGTCACGAACCTTAAGCTCGTAACAATTGGTGTCAGAAGTGGGATTAAATAATGCCAATTTTACCTAAGGAGGAAACGGAGGGTGTCCGTACCCGAAGTCAACGCCAGCAGGAGACGGACCAGAGGAGATTTGGTGGTGCAACGCCGCAGATGTCTGAGGGCCAGCCGCCGGCTACGGAAGCCGGTCCGTCAGCAACTTCTACGTCTGTGGTACCTGACTTAGGTGCTCTGATGGTGATGCTGCAGGAGCAGGCTCGCCGACAGGAGGAACAGGCTCGCCAGCATGCGGAACAGGCACGCCAGTTGAAAGAGCAGCTGCAGAGCGGACAGGAGGAACAGGCCCGTCAGCAGGCGGAACAGGCTCGTCGGTCGGAAGAGCAGATGCTCCTCATTAAGGACCTTCATGCTACCTTTGGGAAAGAGATAAAGGAGGTGAAGGATAGGGTTGCTCAACATGACAACCGCCTGTCGGAAGCTGAAACCCAAATCAAGGAAGCTAAAACCCAAATCGACCAAGTGAACAATCGGGTTGATTACGTGGTGGCTGATGTGAAGAAAACACTGGACGACCTCAAACTGGGTGATGGAACAACAGCTCCCGTAGTAGTTACAACACCTTCGCTACGTGGATTCAAAGTGCCGCCGTTCGACGGTACCTCTTCCTGGTCAGCCTACAAGATCCAGTTCGAGGCTGTTATGAAGGCGAACGGCTGGAATAAAAGCCAAGCCATGACTGCACTCACCCTAGGCCTGCGCGACCAAGCCTTAACAGTTCTGGAAGCTCTCGGTGAGGAAGTGACTTATGAGCAACTCCTTGAGGCATTGGAGGCGAGATATGGCGACGCTCACCTGGAACACGTCTTTCGTGCGCAGCTTAAAGATCGTGTGCAGCGCATCAACGAAAACCTGCAGCAGTGGGCTCTAGAAGTGGAGAAGCTGGTGCGAAAAGCATACCGGTCTGTACCTGCGCTCATTGGAGGGAACCTGGTACAAACATTCATCGACGGCATCCGCGACCTGGAAGTCAGAGCTGCTGTGAGGCTCGGGCACCACGAGACCCTTAAGGACGCCTTGGCACATGCACTGGAAGTGGAAGCCGTGCGGCAGGATCATCGTTCCCATCGCGTCAGGGAGGTTGCAGCAGCTACAGTTCGCGACCGCAACAAAGGATACAGCCCTAGGTGCTATGGCTGTGGGGAAAAGGGCCATCTTCGATCCAGCTGCCCTAAGCGAACCCTAGAAAGGGAAGGTGAACGATATCAGGAGGGTAGTGCAGCTAACGGCACTGCCTGGCGGCGACAGGATCATCGTTCACCTCACGCTAGGGAGGTTGCAGCAGTTACGGTTCGCGACCACAATAAAGGATACAGCCCTAGGTGCTATGGCTGTGGGGAAAGGGGCCATCTTCGGTCCAGCTGCCCTAAGCGAACCCTAGAAAGGGAAGGTGAACGATATCAGGAGGGTAGTGCAGCTAACGGCACTGCCTGGCGGCGACAGGATCATCGTTCACCTCACGCTAGGGAGGTTGCAGCAGTTACGGTTCGCGACCACAATAAAGGATACAGCCCTAGGTGCTATGGCTGTGGGGAAAGGGGCCATCTTCGGTCCAGCTGCCCTAAGCACACCCTAGGAAGGGAAGGTGAACGGTCTCAGAAAGGAAGTGCGGCTAACAGCACCGCCCAGCAGCAGCAGGAATACGACTTTGAGATCGAACATCGCAGCGAGAAATCTCCTGGCAACGCAGATGCATTGTCAAGAAGACCTTGTCCTGAAGATGGTAACCATTGTAGTAGGCAAGGTAAGGAAGTGGTATCCGTGAGGATGCTCAGGACAGACCACCTCAGTAACGGGTGGAAGGACAGCCTACGACGTGCACAGCAGGAAGATCCAGACATCAAGCCGATTCTGGGGTGGATGAAGGCCCGTGCTACCAAGCCTAAGTGGAGGGCCGTCTCAGCGATGAGTTCAACCACGAAAAGCTATTGGGCCCAATGGGACAGCTTGCTGCTTCAGGACGGAGTCATGTGCCGTAAATGGGACAATGGTCGAGGAGACAGCTGTCGTTTGCAATTGGTTGTCCCTAAAGCTAAAGTGCCGAATGTTTTACAGCTGTGCCATAATGGTCGTTCAAGAGTCCATCTGGGAGTTAAACGAACTCTACTGAAGGTCCGAGAACAGTTCTACTGGGTCCATTATCGTGACGATGTGGAGGATTGGTGTCGTACATGTACAAGTTGTGCGGCTGCGAGGGGACCTCAGACACGGAGTAGAGGAGCATCGAAATTGTACAATGTTGGTGCACCACGGGATAGGACATCCCTTGACATTGCGGAGCCGTTACGGCAAGGCGCAGGAGGGACTCCTAAGATCGTCCATGCGGATCGCTTGGCGCGTTATTGTGGGGCCGATGATGCTCGGGACGAGCATGTCTTAGGAGGGGGCAGTGTTACGCCGCGCTCAAATCAGCGCCATCTAGTATCAGGAGCGAGAGCGGGGGGAGCTTTGCAGAGAATGACATCGCCGATCTCTCGACCAACAGCGCCACCCGAGGAACTAAGTTTCTAGAAAATCTATACTCGAGCTCTCGGTACCTTACGCGTGTTTACTTGAACATTCCGGATGTTTTGCTGATTTAAATAAATAGGTGGCGCAAGATGCGATCGAGAGAGAGTTTAACTCGGCGACACAAGCGAAGCTTCGGAGTGAAATTAAGTGAATTAGTGTGTTTAATTATTAGTGTTTTTTTACTTTAATTTGTATAAAGTAAATTAAAGTGTTAATTTAGGTAATTTTATCGGCAATTTTTATTGTCACGAACCTTAAGCTCGTAACAATTGGTGTCAGAAGTGGGATTAAATAATGCCAATTTTACCTAAGGAGGAAACGGAGGGTGTCCGTACCCGAAGTCAACGCCAGCAGGAGACGGACCAGAGGAGATTTGGTGGTGCAACGCCGCAGATGTCTGAGGGCCAGCCGCCGGCTACGGAAGCCGGTCCGTCAGCAACTTCTACGTCTGTGGTACCTGACTTAGGTGCTCTGATGGTGATGCTGCAGGAGCAGGCTCGCCGACAGGAGGAACAGGCTCGCCAGCATGCGGAACAGGCACGCCAGTTGAAAGAGCAGCTGCAGAGCGGACAGGAGGAACAGGCCCGTCAGCAGGCGGAACAGGCTCGTCGGTCGGAAGAGCAGATGCTCCTCATTAAGGACCTTCATGCTACCTTTGGGAAAGAGATAAAGGAGGTGAAGGATAGGGTTGCTCAACATGACAACCGCCTGTCGGAAGCTGAAACCCAAATCAAGGAAGCTAAAACCCAAATCGACCAAGTGAACAATCGGGTTGATTACGTGGTGGCTGATGTGAAGAAAACACTGGACGACCTCAAACTGGGTGATGGAACAACAGCTCCCGTAGTAGTTACAACACCTTCGCTACGTGGATTCAAAGTGCCGCCGTTCGACGGTACCTCTTCCTGGTCAGCCTACAAGATCCAGTTCGAGGCTGTTATGAAGGCGAACGGCTGGAATAAAAGCCAAGCCATGACTGCACTCACCCTAGGCCTGCGCGACCAAGCCTTAACAGTTCTGGAAGCTCTCGGTGAGGAAGTGACTTATGAGCAACTCCTTGAGGCATTGGAGGCGAGATATGGCGACGCTCACCTGGAACACGTCTTTCGTGCGCAGCTTAAAGATCGTGTGCAGCGCATCAACGAAAACCTGCAGCAGTGGGCTCTAGAAGTGGAGAAGCTGGTGCGAAAAGCATACCGGTCTGTACCTGCGCTCATTGGAGGGAACCTGGTGCAAACATTCATCGACGGCATCCGCGACCTGGAAGTCAGAGCTGCTGTGAGGCTCGGGCACCACGAGACCCTTAAGGACGCCTTGGCACATGCACTGGAAGTGGAAGCCGTGCGGCAGGATCATCGTTCCCATCGCGTCAGGGAGGTTGCAGCAGCTACAGTTCGCGACCGCAACAAAGGATACAGCCCTAGGTGCTATGGCTGTGGGGAAAAGGGCCATCTTCGATCCAGCTGCCCTAAGCGAACCCTAGAAAGGGAAGGTGAACGATATCAGGAGGGTAGTGCAGCTAACGGCACTGCCTGGCGGCGACAGGATCATCGTTCACCTCACGCTAGGGAGGTTGCAGCAGTTACGGTTCGCGACCACAATAAAGGATACAGCCCTAGGTGCTATGGCTGTGGGGAAAGGGGCCATCTTCGGTCCAGCTGCCCTAAGCGAACCCTAGAAAGGGAAGGTGAACGATATCAGGAGGGTAGTGCAGCTAACGGCACTGCCTGGCGGCGACAGGATTATCGTTCACCTCACGCTAGGGAGGTTGCAGCAGTTACGGTTCGCGACCACAATAAAGGATACAGCCCTAGGTGCTATGGCTGTGGGGAAAGGGGCCATCTTCGGTCCAGCTGCCCTAAGCACACCCTAGGAAGGGAAGGTGAACGGTCTCAGAAAGGAAGTGCGGCTAACAGCACCGCCCAGCAGCAGCAGGAATACGACTTTGAGATCGAACATCGCAGCGAGAAATCTCCTGGCAACGCAGATGCATTGTCAAGAAGACCTTGTCCTGAAGATGGTAACCATTGTAGTAGGCAAGGTAAGGAAGTGGTATCCGTGAGGATGCTCAGGACAGACCACCTCAGTAACGGGTGGAAGGACAGCCTACGACGTGCACAGCAGGAAGATCCAGACATCAAGCCGATTCTGGGGTGGATGAAGGCCCGTGCTACCAAGCCTAAGTGGAGGGCCGTCTCAGCGATGAGTTCAACCACGAAAAGCTATTGGGCCCAATGGGACAGCTTGCTGCTTCAGGACGGAGTCATGTGCCGTAAATGGGACAATGGTCGAGGAGACAGCTGTCGTTTGCAATTGGTTGTCCCTAAAGCTAAAGTGCCGAATGTTTTACAGCTGTGCCATAATGGTCGTTCAAGAGTCCATCTGGGAGTTAAACGAACTCTACTGAAGGTCCGAGAACAGTTCTACTGGGTCCATTATCGTGACGATGTGGAGGATTGGTGTCGTACATGTACAAGTTGTGCGGCTGCGAGGGGACCTCAGACACGGAGTAGAGGAGCATCGAAATTGTACAATGTTGGTGCACCACGGGATAGGACATCCCTTGACATTGCGGAGCCGTTACGGCAAGGCGCAGGAGGGACTCCTAAGATCGTCCATGCGGATCGCTTGGCGCGTTATTGTGGGGCCGATGATGCTCGGGACGAGCATGTCTTAGGAGGGGGCAGTGTTACGCCGCGCTCAAATCAGCGCCATCTAGTATCAGGAGCGAGAGCGGGGGGAGCTTTGCAGAGAATGACATCGCCGATCTCTCGACCAACAGCGCCACCCGAGGAACTAAGTTTCTAGAAAATCTATACTCGAGCTCTCGGTACCTTACGCGTGTTTACTTGAACATTCCGGATGTTTTGCTGATTTAAATAAATAGGTGGCGCAAGATGCGATCGAGAGAGAGTTTAACTCGGCGACACAAGCGAAGCTTCGGAGTGAAATTAAGTGAATTAGTGTGTTTAATTATTAGTGTTTTTTTACTTTAATTTGTATAAAGTAAATTAAAGTGTTAATTTAGGTAATTTTATCGGCAATTTTTATTGTCACGAACCTTAAGCTCGTAACACAAATATAAACGGTATTCACCAAACCCGGGAGTGAAGTTTAGAGGAATTTGCTAGATATGTGACAAAAATGTTTATGTTGATCAATAGTGTATATCGACATTTTCTTTTATAGAATTATTTAAATAAATTAAAATTTATAATTTTACATCCATACATAAATTAATAAACATTACACATTAACTTTGTCAATTCGTGATCACATTGATGTTGTGAGATATTAAAAAAAATGTTAATTAAAACAAGCACTGATAGTAATTGATCACAGCAATTGCAGGTGCGTTGCCACTCCCTAGCCGTTTAGCAAGAGTGGGTATTTAAGTCTTCGGTCCATAAAACCGCTGGCGACAGTAAATTCCACAATGTGGTCCTGCGACGCATCGAATACCGTGATATCTTCCTAGCACATCCCATTCTCAATTTTTACGACACTGAACGAAATGGGGTGATAGATTTTGTAATTTTGAAAAGTTTGCATGCTGTATCTTATGGCTAAATAGGTCTTTAAGCAACTTATTTTAATTGTAAAAACCTAATAAGTCGAACCAATAGATGCACGCCCCCTAGTAGATGAACGAAACGAACAATTCGTTTAATTTTAAGAATTGAGTGATGCCTTACCTATAGTGGCATTTTTTTTGAAGCGACAACGGTATACCTTTCATTAATAACCAATAAACCGTCACGCAACAGTCAGTCGCGTTCTAGAAGCTTATTTAGTGCACACGTGTTTCGAAAATTTGTATATTGTATGGAGAACGAGCTAAGGTGAGTTTACCAGTTTCTTAAGCATATGAGTGGATTGGCGATTCGTTGATATTATTAGGCCCCAATTATTACTTTCTTTGCAATTAAGACTATTTTCTCAAGTTCAAAGTCAATGAGAATAAGTTATTTTTAATAACAATTTAGAGAAATTTAGTGTTCAATTACTGGTCTAAAAAAGAGACATAAATCTTGTTTGTGAACCAGTGTTTAGAATTAACTCCGCCCTGTAAATTTTGTTTTGATATTGTTACGCCGCGCTCAAATCAGCGCCATCTAGTGTCAGGAACGAGAGCGAGGGGAGCGTTGCAGTTTATGACATCACAGATCTCTCAACCGACAGCGCCACCCGAAGAACTAAGTTTCTAGAAAATCTATACTCGAAATCTCGGTACCTTGCGCGTGTTTACTTGAACATTCCGGATATTTTGCTAATTTAAATAAATAGGTGGCGCAAGATGCGATCGAGACAGAGTTGCACTCGGCGACACAAGCGACGCTTCGGAGCGGAATTAAGTGAATTAGTGTGTTTAATTATTAGTGTTTTAACTTTAATTCGTGTAAAGTAAATTAAAGTGTTAATTTAGGTAATTTTATCGGCAATTTTTATTGTCACGAACCTCAAGCGCGTAACAATTGGTGTCAGAAGTGGGATAAAATAATGCCGATTTTACCTAAGGAGGAAACGGAGGGTGTCCGTACCCGAAGTCAACGCCAGCAGGAGACGGACCAGAGGAGATTTGGTGGTGCAACGCCGCAGATGTCTGAGGGCCAGCCGCCGGCCACGGAAGCCGGTCCGTCAGCAGCTTCTACGTCTGTGGCACCTGACTTAGGTGCTCTGATGGTGATGCTGCAGGAGCAGGCTCGCCGACAGGAGGAGCAGGCTCGCCGACAGGAGGAACAGGTCCGTCGTTTGGAAGAGCAGCTGCGGGGCGGACAAGAGGAACAGGCCCGTCGGTTGGAAGAGCAGATGCTCCTCATGAAGGACCTTCACGCTACCTTCGGGAAGGAGATAAAGGAGGTGAAGGATAGGGTTGCTCTGCATGACAACCGCCTGTCGGAAGCTGAAACCCAAATCGCGAAAGCTGAAAACCGAATCGAGAAAGCTGAAACCCGAATCGACCAAGTAAACTATCGGGTTGACAACGTAATGGCTGACATGAAGAAATCACTGGACAAACTCAAACTTGGAGATGGAGCTACAGCTCCCGTAGTAGCTACAACACCTTCGCTACGTGGGTTCAAGGTGCCACCGTTCGACGGTACCTCTTCCTGGTTAGCCTACAAAATCCAGTTCGAGGCTGTTATGAAGGCGAACGGCTGGAATAAAAGTCAGGCCATGACTGCTCTCACACTAGGCCTGCGCGACCAGGCCTTAACAGTTCTGGAAGCTCTCGGTGAGGAAGTGACTTATGAGCAACTCCTTGAGGCATTGGAGGCGAGATATGGCGATGCTCACCTGGAACACGTCTTTCGTGCGCAGCTTAAAGATCGTGTGCAGCGCAGCAACGAAAACCTGCAGCAGTGGGCCCTTGAGGTGGAGAAGATGGTTCGTAAAGCATACCAGTCTGTACCTGCGCTCATTGGAGGGAACCTGGTGCAAACATTCATCGACGGCATCCGCGACCTGGAAGTCAGAGCTGCTGTGAGGCTCGGGCACCACGAGACGCTTAAGGACGCCTTGGCCCATGCACTGGAGGTAGAAGCCGTGCGGCAGGATCATCGTTCCCATCGCGTCAGGGAGGTTGCAGCAGTTACAGTTCGCGACCGCAACAGAGGGTATAGCCCTAGGTGCTATGGCTGTGGGGAAAAAGGCCATCTTCGATCCAGCTGCCCTAAGCGAACCGTGGAAAGGCGAGTTGATCGATCTCGAGAGGGTAGTGCAGCTAACGGCACTGCCTGGCGGCGACAGGATCATCGTTCACCTCACGCTAGAGAGGTTGCAGCAGTTACGGTTCGCGACCACAATAAAAGATACAGCCCAGTGTGCTATGGCTATGGGGAAAGGGGCCATCTTCGGTCCAGCTGCCCTAAGCACACCCTAGGAAGGGAAGGTGAACGGTCTCAGGAAGGAAGTGCGGCTAACAGCACCGCCCAGCAGCAGCAGGAATACGACTTTACTATCAGACACTGCAGCGGGAAATCTCACGGCAGCGCAGGTGCATTGTCAAGAAGACCTTGTCCTGAAGATTTCAACCACTGTAGTAGGCAAGAGAGTAAGGAAGTGGTATCCGTGAGGATGCTCAGGACAGACCACCTCAGCAACGGGTGGAAGGACAGCCTACGACATGCACAGCAGGAAGATCCGGACATCAAGCCGATTCTGGGATGGATGAAGGCCCGTGCTACCAAGCCTAAGTGGAGGGACGTCTCAGCGATGAGTTCAACCACGAAAAGTTATTGGGCCCAATGGGACAGCTTGCTGCTTCAGGATGGAGTCCTGTGTCGTAAATGGGACAATGGTCGGGGAGACAGCTGTCGTTTGCAAATGGTTGTCCCTAAAGCTAAAGTGCCGAATGTTTTACAGCTGTGCCATAATGGTCGTTCAAGAGTCCATCTGGGAGTTAAACGAACTCTACTGAAGGTCCGAGAACAGTTTTACTGGGTCCATTATCGTGACGATGTGGAGGATTGGTGTCGTACATGTACAAGTTGTGCGGCTGCGAGGGGACCTCAGACACGGAGTAGAGGAGCATCGAAATTGTACAATGTTGGTGCACCACGGGATAGGACATCCCTTGACATTGCGGAGCCGTTACAGAAAGGCGCAAGAGGGACTCCTAAGATCGTCCATGCGGATCGCTTGGCGCGTTATTATGGGGCCGATAATGCTCGGGACGAGCATGTCTTAGGAGGGGGCAGTGTTACGCCGCGCTCAAATCAGCGCCATCTAGTGTCAGGAACGAGAGCGAGGGGAGCGTTGCAGTTTATGACATCACAGATCTCTCAACCGACAGCGCCACCCGAAGAACTAAGTTTCTAGAAAATCTATACTCGAAATCTCGGTACCTTGCGCGTGTTTACTTGAACATTCCGGATATTTTGCTAATTTAAATAAATAGGTGGCGCAAGATGCGATCGAGACAGAGTTGAACTCAGCGACACAAGCGACGCTTCGGAGCGGAATTAAGTGAATTAGTGTGTTTAATTATTAGTGTTTTAACTTTAATTTGTGTAAAGTAAATTAAAGTGTTAATTTAGGTAATTTTATCGGCAATTTTTATTGTCACGAACCTCAAGCGCGTAACAATACTGTAAATTTTGTCTTTGATTTTTGATTGATGTTTTACGTTTTTCTTAATTGCTTTGAATACGCAATTCTATAAACCAAAATATGAACGGATGTTAATTACAGAAAAATCGTTGTTTTGATATGTTATTACTTCAGCTGTTCATGATTATCCCAAACGTTGCATTTGTGAACTAAGAATAGTATTTGTTCACAATTAGGGATTTAAAACCTAATTATGAACTAATAATGATTTTGACAATGTTTCAATAAAATTGTTGTGTAAATTTATTAGGGTTCTTCGTGATTAACAGTAAACGAATTTACTATCAAAACAACAATTTGTTATTAGTTATATTATAAAAATAGTTCAAATAGATAGGTATCTACTTACTTAGCTTTTATAAATAGGGTTCAGTAGTGAAATAATAACTTGAAATTTAAATGGTTTGAGGTCTAAATCAATAAATTATTGAAATGTGCTTCCAAAATGCTAGTATCCTCATCTAAGTAGACTTAACTGCGATCGATTATGTAGGCAGTTAGTGCCTATTTTAAATGTTTCAGATGTCGGCTAACGAGAGCGCTTCTTTAACACATTCAGTGCCACCGACTCGCCCGGAGAGTTCACGTAAATCTTATTCCAGTGACGACGACTCGTCTGGCGAGTTCAGTGTTTTTCACTAATATTTCCAAAATGCATCCGTATTTTCTGCTTAAAATTAAAGTTTAGACTAAATATATGCTAAACTAAAGATTTACGTGGTGGGCCCGGTGTGGAGACCCCGTTTAAATTTGAAAGGAAACAAACTATTCTGCAATGCCTTGAACTCGCTAGGCGAGTTCCCTGACATAGATCCTCAACCTTTGACATGTTAGACAACGACGTGAACATAGTAGCATGGACTACCTACATACTTGTGATATGGAAATAATATACAACAAACTAGTTTCATTGAATAATTAGGATCGTGCCAAATGGAAGTCCGTAGTCTCTGCCTACCTCGCTGGGTGACAGGCGTGAGTGTTTATGTGTTACTTATCGAAAGTCACTCTTGTTTGATTACGTATTGATACACCACCAGTTTGAAATAAAGCCTCTGTCCTAGGAAGAACTATCAAGACATTATTTTTTTTTTAAACAAGCTTTAGAAATACAAAGTTATCGTAATATTTGAGATAACATATCTAGCAGCCATATTATAAATCTTGTATCTTTGTAATAGGGTTGAAAATAAATAAAAAAAGGATCGGCATTGATAAAACAGCCGACAAAAAAACACCGGCGCGCCGTTGTATTTGGAGAACAAAAGTACTGATAACATTGTTTTTTACAAAGCTTGCACTTGCAACTAAATATTTCGTCAATTGTATTCCTATTTGTGACGTCGTTGCCTACTCTAGTAAACTTCTGTAAACTTTGTTTTCAATATTAGTGCTTTGTACGACCCTTTCGTCATCGCATGCGTTTATCTGTTCTCTACCTTTGTGACCTGGCTTACGTTTACTGGACTCCCGTGTTTTGATTACCTTGGCTTGCGATTACTGGACTTGTTTGAGTGCTGTTTCGACTATACCTTTACTTACTTTGAGTACTGAAATGATATAATATTTGCGTTTCGTTATATGTAATTTAATTAATCAAAATCAAGTACCGGATGTCCTAGCCAACTCGATATAACCTCAAAACTTTAACTATCGATATCTCGAAA
This sequence comes from Parnassius smintheus behrii, assembly GCA_036936625.1. Classification (NCBI taxonomy): domain Eukaryota; kingdom Metazoa; phylum Arthropoda; class Insecta; order Lepidoptera; family Papilionidae; genus Parnassius; species Parnassius smintheus. The sequence continues at coordinate 29,684,429 of JAUPFT010000008.1, forward strand.
AATAAAGATTTCAGGCATAAAAAGCAGCTAAATGGTAATCAATAGCATCATTGCCTGTCATCTAAAGCTAAAATAGTCACTTAAATCGTGCAGCAGATTACTAAAGCCGACCCAAAATAATACATTTTAATCTGATACCATATTCTTAAAACTGAAAGCCCGTATTAAATTATTTCAGGGTAAAATTGTCTATTCACAAGTATTAGAAATTCAAAATATAACCTTAACAATAACCACAATTTAAAAGGTTGACAACCACTGCTCAAATTACGAAAAAACTTACCTTTTATTTTATCCAAAGAGTTTTTTGCCATTTTTACAAGCCGAATAGTCCGGAAACACTTGTTAATTGCGTAAACACGTTAAGTACACTGTGACGGCCACAAAAATTACAAAACATATAATTTAGCCTTACGTAGTGACAGTGAACTCGCGTGGCGAGTCGATCAATTTATATTGCAGTGCCGGCGACTCGCCTGGAGAGTCAACCGTAAAATGTAGGCGGAATCCGAGAAGACATCATGAAAATCGTAGGGGTGATGAATGTGTTAACAAATATAAGAAAATACTCAAGAACAGTTGGAGCGCCTATCCTAGGCTAGTAAAATATATCGAATACCTAAAGGAACATTACACAATAAAATAAATGGCAAAGTACCAGTAGTTGCAAAAAAGGGGCCAAAACCGTTTTTAACCGATGACGAGGAGCTAAAACTAGAACAATGGATCATACATAAATCTAGTTGAGGGTATCCATTGCACTCGAATGATGTAAAATGTATGGTGCAGTCATTGTTGGCCACCACTGCACGTGAAAAAACAGTTCCAATTGGTTTTCCTGGAGAAAAATGGATGAAATTGTTCCTTAAACGACATTCGAAAATTACTAAGCGGACAGCCGAAGTAATTTCAAGAGCACGAGCTGCAATGACAGAAGAGTCTCTCAAAAATTGGTTTGACGAAGTCCACGAGCATCTTGAGTCCGAAAATCAACTAGAAATCTTAAATGATCCTACAAGAGTGTTCAATCTTGATGAAACAGGTGTGCAACTTTGCCCAAAAACTGGAAAAATTCTTGCTCTGAAAAATTATCGAAACACTTTTGATGTTGCGTCAGGTAAAGAAAAAGTATCTGTAACTGTACTGTGCAACTTCTCAGCAGACGGAACTACTACTCCGCCTTTCATTGTTTTTCCGGGAAAAAGACTTTCAAAGGATCTTATAAACCAAGTTCCAGAACACTGGGCTATGGGGCGAACTGATTCAGGCTGGATGGTGGCAGCTACTTTCGAAGAATATATGAAAAATATATTCCACCCATGGCTAGTTGAAAACAAAATTAAATTACCGGTGATCGTTTTTATGGATGGTCATAAATCTCACGTGGGCTTGTCACTCCACGAGTTTTGAGCGGAAAATAAAATCATTCTGTATTGCCTACATCCAAATGCTACACACTTGATACAGCCATGTGATGTATCGATCTTCGAAGCAGTGAAAGTGCAATGGCGAGAATATGTTCGTAAGTATAAGCATGAAACCCAAAAAAGCTTGACAAAAGCCGCGTTTCCGGCACTTTTTGCAAAATCGTTTGAGAAATCAGTTAATCCGACTATCATCAAGAATGGTTTTCGCAGATGTGGACTCTTTCCGTTTGACAAAAACGCAGTGGATTACACAAAATGCATATCGAATAGGTTGAAAGAAATCCGGAACAAGAAGATAACCGATGCTGTCAATATTGATGACTATTTTTCCACTATAAAAGTACTAGAAAACGAAATTGGATCAGAGTGGAAAGATTTTGTTGAAGCTAGGAAAAAAATCAGAACCATGAACATGCTTTGTTTAAGCTCTGGAATAAGTGCAAGAAAGAAGTTGAATATCTTAGTAATCAAAATTCTCGTTCACCTTCGAGTGAACAAGCCTCTAGATTGGAGGTCGAGGTCGATGGCGATGCAGTTGAGAGAAACATCTACAATATACACATACATACATATTTTTATAACCTGCACAAAATGTTATAGAAGAAGCTTTGATCGGGGATCTAAATATTGACATGATAGATACATTCGTTGTTGACGGAGTTGTGCACAGTTTGATGGATAATATGAGTATGCTGGGCTCGCCACCAATTATTTCAACCCCCATCGACTTCAATGAAAGCACTAACCCAAGTCCAGAAAAGCAAGAAGATCGAACTCAAGCTCGTGTCACAATACAGATTGGAAAAACCGCATCTCGAATAGCGAAAAAAAACATCCTTGAAATAACTTCGAATAGAAATGATGCCTTGATCAACAAGTCACTTACTGACGCCGGAGATGTATATCCACTTGCTATACCATTGCCATGGTACCCAAGATCTGTTAGTGTAAATGAAGACATACCGATTACTCCTGCTGCACACACCTTAAGTTTAAATTTTATGCCAAGTACATCATCATCAGAAACACAGCCCAAATCAATAAATACAGCCACACATCGTTTATCACCCAAAAAGAAGGGTAAGACCACAATTGATGATTTTCTTACGATGCCAAAGTTTGGCAGTAAAGCTTCAGTAACAAAAACAAACAAGCGGCATTCGCGTATTGCCATTAGCAATAACATCGAAACGTTTTAAAGAATACATGGATGAAAAAGAGCGTCAAAAGAAGGAACAAGAAGAAGCTAAACAAAAACGAAAAATAGAAAGAGAAACGAAGAAGAATATCAAGTTACAACAAAGTAAGAACAAACTGCAAAAGAAAAAGAAAATTTGTAATATAAATGATGTTCAAACAAAAACAAAGACTAAAACGGAGCAAATTGCAGGTGAAATAAATCGAAATTATTTTAATTCTGGTGAAGTTACTGTTGGTGATTATGGATATGTTACATTTGAAACCAATAAACTAAAGCATTATGTAAGGTGTGGTTACAAAGATCAACAATAAAGACAACAAAATAAAAGTTGATTATCTGCGCAAAAAGTCTAGCAAATTTGACAACAAATTGTATTTCGTGGAACCGTATGTAAAAGATGTCAGTGAGATTTGTATAAAAGACATTAAATACATATTACCAAAACCTCAAATTGCCAGAAGAGGAATGTTGAACTTTGATTTTCCAGGACAAGATTTTCAAGGAATAGAGAATAAATTAGTAGACATCATTTCAAAATTTGATTAGTTAGGCAACGCCCGAGTTAAATTTAAATTAAGTACTCAAAAAGGTATACTTATACGTTTACCTACTTGCAATGTCAAAAAAAACTATTTCGTGTATATCATTCAGTTATAAATGAATCGCCAAAGATGCAAAATATATGCACCTGACCTGTACTTTAACACTATTTGTGCATTTATATAGACTAAATACAAAATTTGCTGTAACGCAAATAAAATATGTGATATATAACGTACCTAATGGTTATGGTATATTATAGGTTAAAACTTAAGTTTCTTAGATAATTTTTGAGGTTTCTAAAGAAAGCACCATATTTGGTTTGGAATTATTTCGCTGACTTACTGTTAAACCGTTAAAATTAAGATAAGTAAGCATTATGTGCAGACTGATTTTTAATGTTTTAAAGCGACAGTAGCCTAGTGGCAGGGCGGGGACCGCGGGGTGCGAAGTCAGAAGTCCTCCACGTGTGCCTGGCAGTTGCGGGTCCCTCTCGATACGTCTGGAGGGAAGAGCAGCTACTGGGCCGGTGCACCCTGGGCGCGGCGGTAATCTTCCTCGAGAAATGAGAAGAAATTCTTATTCCTTGGGGAATGTTGCTGCCGCGGCTAATTATTCTGACATGGGTGGGGTCCGTCCCGGACCAACAGTGCGTTCCTCTGCGTGACCCTCTGATCAGCAGAGGGCATAGCAGAGGAGCGAGGGCGGGCTCGGTGTGCACTTACCCTGCCTCCGGGCAGACAGTGAAGGATTCATCCTTTGCTGTCACCGCCGGTCTCGTAGTCCCAGTATCGAAGTGTCGTGGATCATGGCTTTGATAGGGACCGAGGGTCTTGGCTTAATCGCCCGGACCGCGAGGGAGAAAACCTCTATAAAAAGTTACTCCAAATCCCAAGCGGCGAAGCACCGCGAGGGGATGGATGGCTGACGGGGTTCTATGAACAAATCAGTCGCTAGTGTGCTCCTCGCCAGGGTATATATATATATATATATATATATATATATATATATATATATATATATATATATATATATATAATCGGAATATAAAGGTATAGGATAACAAAAAAATCTAAAATGTTTATTTGTCTGTGTATTCCAGCTAATCTCAGAAATGGACTCTTGAAATCTTTAACCTCATTTTAAAGTGGCGCTGGACCTGGTATCAGAAAAATTCGTGGATGTCTTAATTTTTTTATAGGATAGCGTAACAAACGAGCACACAGTCCACCTGATGGTAAGTGGTTGCTTCGGCCCGTAGACATCTCTACATCTATCGTCAATTACAAATTAAAATGCAGATGCGTTGTCACCTAAGACTAAGATGGAATGCCTCGTTTCCAGTAAAAAGGGTCGTCTCTACACTCACCATACGAAACACAGCAGCATTAAGCTACTATTTTACGCTGGTATTCTGTGAGAGCGTGGTCCTTCCCTGGTCGAGCCGAATTATATTCTATTGTATCTATTCAAATCCTATTAAATTCAATATTGCACGGCTGTGACCGATGTAGTGGCGGCGTCAGAATATCCACTACCCCTTATCGTACCGTTGGCATCGTAAGAGGCGACAGATGATTTGTTACCCAATCAGGAGATAGGCAGTCTTAGTGTTGTCTTACAAGACAATCTTAGTACTGTCTCGAGTGGGTAATATTAGCGTTAACTGTAAAGTTCATATCCCCATGTCTAAATAATTAGAAACAAACTGAAGCTATTTTTTTTATATATATATAATAATAATATTCCACAACTATCACACAACGCCATCTAGTCCCAAGCTAAACAGAGCTTGTGTTATGGGTACTAGACAACTGATAAACATACTTATATATTTCTAAATACATAAATATTATAGATAAATTACACCCAGACACAGAACAAATGATCGTGCTCATCACACAAACATTTGTCCTGGGTGGGAATCGAACCCACGACCTCCGGCATAGCAGTCAGGGTCACTAACCACTAGACCAACAGGCCTGTCATTTCATAAATATGTGTAATATCACTGCTGAAGGTGTAAGAATCGACAAAGGCAATATTTGTGGAAAATCGAAATTGCTAAACAGCACTAAAATAAAAAAAATATCTAATAATTTAACAAAAGCCTTAAAATAGATATGGAAGAAAAATAAAAACAATTAATCAGAACTAACTTTTAATTAATAATTTAAACATCATTTACTCTGCCCCAGCCTAATCTTATTTTCTTCTCATGCAGTTTTAGCCAAGATGGCATCTCCTTTGGTAAGGGATGAGCATTAGGGAATCTTAAAGGTGCAGGTGGTCTCTTGAAAGGATCCTCATTTTTAAGTTTCCGCAGTAAATATTCCTTGTTGATCTGTTTAGGATCTCTATACTTGTCCATATATAGATTGAATGGCCTTCTAAGGGGGAACCATTCTTGTGGTCTTATATAAGGTGGTGGAAAATCATATTTGTATACTGAAACAAATCATCAACAGATAAACATAATATGTACTTTATATGAATATTTTGAAGTACATATTGCGCTTTTAAAAAAAATTACTGTCTATTTTTGATTGGAGACAAATATAGTGTGGTAACTTCCTACAGGCAGGGTATGAAGCATGCTATATGAAGTTTCACCAAATTTTCGGAAGTAAATGATTGACATACCTTAAAATACTTATTAAATAAAATATAAACTGCCTGGAAAATATCCAGTAAGTATATACCTATATCCGCCACCAAATAGCAATAGTTGCAATGCCGTGTTCCAGTCTGAAGAGCATGGAGAGTTTGTATAATTATATAATAATATTCCACAACTATCACACAACGCCATCTAGTCCCAAGCTAAGCAGAGCTTGTGTTATGGGTACTAGACAACTGATAAACATACTTATATATTTCTAAATACATAAATATTATAGATAAATTCCACCCAGACACAGAACAAATGATCGTGCTCATCACGCAAACATTTGTCCTGGGTGGGAATCTAACCCGCGACCTCCGGCATAGCAGTCAGGGTCACTAACCACTAGACCAACAGGAGTGTCAGTTTGTATAATTATAGGCTATGAGGCATTCCATTTTTGTCCTTAGAGGTATCTATACTTCCATAACATTCTTAGTTTAAAGTTGGCTGCAGGTGCCGATGGACTGCAGTAGCAACTCACCATGTAATCAGTTTTATATAAAAAATATGAAAATAAAAATTAAGAGGTAATATGTTCAGTAAACAGTCTTAATTTTGGACACACTTATCAGTGTGTGAAGGATTTCGGCCATAAAACGTTTGTTTAAAAAGGTCTCTTGCAAAGAAATTAAATATATGCATTTTGCATTTTAGAATATTTTAAAGCACTTTAAATTTCTTTTATTTAAAGATACTTTTAATCAAACATTGCAAATACATCATATAATATTGGCTCATTCATATAATAATGGGTACTAAACACTTATTTGACAGTCCACAATATTTATAATCATACCTGGTTCTTTTTTGTTCAACACATTATGGAAATAATCCTTTACAGTGTGATCCCAATCGGACTGATAGAAAGCTAAACCAACAGGAGTAATGTTGTCTTGGTACTTTTGGTACCAATCTCTAGTGTAAAAAGTCCTGTCTTCTAGAGGCGAATTGAGGGTAACTGAAATAATAGTAAGATTAAACTGTGGTTATAATTGTAAGGTAATTCATACCACTGTTTCATATTAGTATTTTAAGATTTAATCATCAACAATAAATAAAATGTTAAAATCTCAAAAATACGGTAGTCACCACAGAATGGTAGAGTAACCTTTTTTCATTCATCATTGTCTAGTTGCCACGCTTGTAGCACGAGTTGACAACCAGTTTTTTATTTTCTAGGAAGATGCTGCCAAGCTAACACGGGCATGAGACAAAAATTTTATCCCTCGATTATATCCACTGACATGAGATAAAATTGTCTTATCCCTATGCCAGAATTTTATCCACAATGCGAGCATGGGCTTATGGTGGATATAATATCCACAGTAGATAAAATATGAGATAAACTTATCCCCGCGTGCACAAGGAAGCAAAGCAGAAGGCCTCTAAACTGTGACGCTCCCGTAGTTAAAAATTCGAAGTGGTAAAATTTTTAATCAAGATTTAAGTGTTCTTCTAGTATCAAAATTTGCGCATTAACGTGGCGCACCTAGTGGTGTAATTTTTTTAGCCGCAAAAAAGTTTTTAGTGATTTTTAAAGTTAATAACCGTTTTTTCATATTAGCAAAACAGTAAATCGCGTGTAGCGCTCGATTAGTCGCCAAACTTGCTATTTTTTTAGTGATTTTTGTGCGCCACCGGAGGACACATCATCCTCTAAAACTTTGGAATTTTTTGATAAATGACACCTGAGTTATTAGAGGAAAACCGAAAACCAAGGGGTAGGTGATTTCGCAAACCAGGAGTCTGTGGCTGGAATTGAAAGTGTCGCTCGCGGCGTCTCGGAAAGCTCTTTCCGAAAATATATGCATCATGAGACGGAAGTGTATATCCTCGGAATAACACTTTTGCAGTTGGTGTCCCACATCTTGCAAATTTGGACTCTAATAACTTTTATTTTTGAGGGACGACCCCCCTTCATTTTTTTGTATATAGAGGACAAACTCATGCCCTTACTGTGGGTGAAATTTCAAATTCTTCAGTTAAGCACTTTTTAATAGTGAATTTTTTTGTAAAACATATTCCTTTTCACCATTCCGTGGTAAGTTTGTTTTGCGTGTAGTGGCTAGCTAGACCGTAAATGCTAGCTCAAAAAAATGAAATTGTCATTCACTTTAATAGTTAAGAATACATGGATTTATATCCATTTTATGTTGTTAATTTTACATAATAGATTTAGTGTAGCTATAAGGTCCACTTTTTTATTATCCTATTTTAATTATTAAGTACTCTATCATCACGTATCGATCGCCGATGTAATTTTCTTTCGTGTTTTTTAATTTCTGATACCAAAATGTAAATGCAGTTGCATTAGGCTAAAGACATCTTTTTTTAAAGGTTTTGGTTTGGACTTGGGTTTGAATCAAATAAATGATATTCTTTTTTATAGCTTAGAAACATCACCATTTAAAAGCAAAGTATGCATTTACAATAATAAAATAATATGAGAACCCTTTAAAGTAATAAGATACATGGTTAGAAATTGTCTATAACAATACTTAGGACTTTGACTTGACAGGAAGCTAGCACAAACAAATAAATATATTATGAGAATGTTTTTGAATTCTTTTGAATCTTTTTTTTGAGTGGTTATCAAGTAGATACAGCTGTATGTTTCTTTTATTTCCCTCTGTCATCTCTTACGACACCAACAGGGTCATACGCTTTTGAACATTTTATAAGAATTAAAAAAAAAAGTAATATATATATAATTTATAAACTAATCTTACCTTTTTGAAGATCATATGACACTTTTTCATTTTGCTTATATAGTACAAAAACATATCTATGATATCCAGTTCCTTTAAGTGGAAAAGGATGCAAGTATTCCACAATAGTATCTCCCTGTTCCATGGAGTTACCGGGAATATTAGCTACTAGCCAGTGGACATATTCTTTATCATTTTCAGTTAAATGCCCATCGAGATTTGTTAAGACTAATGTCCACAACGAATTTTCATTTGATTCATATGTGACTAAAGGTTTTTCAAGTGCTTCTGCTGGTTTAATAACATTGCCTGTATATACAGGTAAAAATGAGCCATTTTTTAAATCATAATGTACTTCTAAATTAACATAAGGTATGAAATATCCTTCCCCATATAGATGCTCATAAACACCATAGTGATCAGCTATTTGTTTTTTTTGTTTTGGGCCTAATGTTTGTAACCACTCTTTTTTTGCCTCTTCCAAATTTATCTCCAGTTTATGATTACGGGCCAATTGCTCAAGTTGTTTATCACTTTTCAGTTTTTTCAAGTGCTCCAAACGAGCGCTAAGAATGTTAGCTGGTTTTCTGAAATAAAAAAGGCTCAGCTTTAGAAATAACAACTCCAAATATTGCAATTATGTTTTGTGTCGTAGAAAGGGTTAATAAAGTACATAGATCCATAGTTTTTAAGATAAAGTACAACCTTGATATAACAAATTTGAAGGGGATTAGAAAATATTTGTTATACCAAGTAATTTGTTATAATGAGGTTTGTTATATAGAGGTTAGGTTGGTCTAAGATTCGTTTTAGCTAGGTAAACAAACTTAAAAAAAAGTTAAACAAACTGTAAAGAATGTCTATCAACATTAAACTTTACTTGAATACGTAACTTAATTAGAATTCCTGAATTGTTAACAATCAATTGAATTTGACCGAATCTGTTTTTTTAATAAAGTGAGCACACAGTCCAACTTATTGAAAATTGCGCATCCATTTACTGTGAGGCACACAGTCCACTTGATGGTAAATGGTCGCTGTGGCCTATAGACATTCTTTTCTCAATTACAAATCAAAATGAAGATGCTTTATCACCCATGAGGAATAATATGGAATGCATCGTTTTCAGTCAAAAGGGTTTCCATTTCTTACACTCACCATATGAAACAAAGCAATGTTAAGCCGCTGGTAAGAGCGTGGTCCTTCCCCAGTCGAGCCCACCCATTTGTGTTAGAACTATACTACTAATATAATTGCAGCATGGCTCTAGCATGTAAAAAATTAATCCTTGTTAGATGGATGGTAGAATAATTTATAATAATAAGCCTTTAGCCGGACAAGACAATATTTCTTTGTTATTCATATTTCATATATTTTCTTTTGTTCAATTTTTGTGGTTTCGTTTGCCAGGTGGCAAAGGCCGCTTCCAATCTTCTCTATTCTGGTCTTTCCATTTAAGTTATAGAATGTACCGAAAAACGCATATTACAACATTTATTTTTTTGCAGTCTTTACTGGTGTACTAGCGAGAGGTGAATAGAGGCGAAGCCATTTCAAATCCCATTCTTTAACTGCATGGATAGTACTTTGGTTTTTGTGTTATTTATGCTTATACAATTTTTTAAGACTATAGTCTTTTAACAACTGCTATTGCATAAAGTCACTAGAATTCACATCTCTAGAACTTCTATAACAAGATTGTTAAAAGGTGCAGGTATGGCTGGGTGTTCCTTGTGCGATGGGGTTGAAGGGATGTTCTATTCTCTTTCCAACGCCTTCCACTCTCTTAACCCATTCCTGATTTGAGTGAAGAGATCTTTTGAGACATTACATGATTCAATAATAATCATAAATTATATTTTGGTGAACCAATTTAGATATAATTCTTAACAGAAAAAAAATTACGCAAAACTTACTTTTCACTCGGAAACCCTATGTCTATCCGTGCCGTATATAGTTCATCTTTATAATTGAGTTCATCTAAACGTTCTTTTATAGTTCTACAAAAAATTGGAGGTTTACCCCTAACTCTGTGACCAAGTCGTATTTGTTCAAATTGAATTTTTGGTATAAAACGTCTACGAAAAGCGTTTAACATTATAGAAACAAATCACTTTTCTCGTATTAACAGAATGTAAATGTAAAACACATGTATTGACATGTATTTTATACTTTTACTCTCGATCCTGGGTTCCGGCGGAGTATTATTTGTTATTTCATTTTATTATTTTTCAATTTTGGTTAATCCATTGGTGACATAACTTAACATGTTACCTATTTATTAATCTGTGCTAGTGCTGCCTGGGAGAAAAAATATCGAATACTCGATATATCGATATTTTTTGGCGATATGTTTTATTTCGATACATCGTCAAATCTTTATAAAATTTCCAGTATCGAAAACGTATCAAAAATGGCACAAGTTACGTATCAAAAACCACACAACGTAACAAAAAGCAACACATTTATTGCCACTGACTAGAACCTGATTCAGATAATCCATTAAATTGTGGACTGACAGCCGCGATTTGAACAGAGTCCTCTGCTTCATCGAGATAGTTAATCTTAGCCTATCCAAAAACAGAAGTAGACTTTCATCAGAACACAGTTTTTCTTTCATTTAGACAGTTTTGATTAAACAGCATTATAATTTTATCAATGTTTTATTGATTTATGATTTTACAGTACTGTAACTTGATTATCAGAAACGATGTTTCTTGTTTAGTATTTTTATATTTTTATTGGTTAGCGGAAAACTAAAGCTGTATCTGCTTGGATGAATTTATTTCGAAGTCTTGAAATGAAGGCAAGATCTTGATAAGTGACGATAGAGATACCGTGTAGCGACGGCGTAATAAAATCCACTACCTCATACTTAAAAGCTATAAGACTCCATACCATCACTTGAGTATCATAAAGTTGACAGAGAAAAATGAAACAGGAAATAGGCTGCAGTATTTTCCTGATAAAACCTCAAAATAATAAAAAAGACAGTTGCCAACACATTTACTGAGGGAGGAAACTATGGCAAATATTCCCCCTATGGGGCAATCTACGGAATAAAGAATGGACCTAAGTTTAGCAGTGGATTTTTGAAAAGGCTGCAATTAATAAATGAATGGTGGATAATGTATTTAGAGGACAGAGAGGAAAACGAGTAATACGTTTGTAAGCGATTTATTGGTAGTTCTGGTGGAGCGAGAAAAGATTGGCCGTGTAGTGGCGGCTGAGAATATCCACTAACCCATATATTCCCGTGGGTGTCGTAAGAGGCGACAAAGGGAGGCAGGCAGGAAATGGGCAGCAGCATCTTCCTGATAACAACAATGATACAATAAAAAACTGTGGTTGCCAACGCGACCGCCAAGCGTGGCAGCTATGGCAAACATGCTCCCATGGGGAACGACACAAACAAACGGCCCCCAGGCCCGGCGGCCCCGCTATTCCTGGCTACGGTGGCAAACATTGTAACAGCGGGTCAAGGGGTGCTAAGAATCTCCGAGGAAGGTTCAGTTGCCACCTACGATGACTCGATCTGGCAACATGTAACGCACGCACACTGAGGACTGACGAGCAGATATTGGAGCTGAAAGAAGAGGTAGGCAAGTTGCGCTGGCATATTATACGATTATCTGAGGTTCGAAGAGAGGGAGAAGACACGGTAATCCCCGAATCCGGCAACTTGTTCTATCACTGGGAGGGCGACCATCTATCCCAAGGAGGTGTCGGATTTAGCGTCCACAAATCCTCGTCAACAACTTTGTGAAGATTGAGAGTGTGTCGATATGGGTCGCATACCTGATACTAAGAATCACCAAACGGTATTCGCTGAAGGTCATACAGGTTTACGCACCAACCTTGGCACATCCCAATGAGGAGGTGAATGAAATATATTTCTAGAGCCATGCATTCCTCCAAAACTCACTATACGGTGTTAATAAGAGACTTCAACGCAAAACTGGGCACAAGAAAGAACGGTGAGCTGAAGGTAGGGAAATTTGGGATAGGGCAACGGAACCCAAGGGGCCAGCAGCTGGACGACTTCATGGATAAAGAGGGACTCTTTATGATGAACTCTTTCTTCCAGAAGCGGCCCCACAGGAGGTGGACCTGGTCGAGCCCCGACGGTTCGACAAAAAATTAGATTAACTTCGTTATGACGACCAGACGCCAACTGTTCAGCGATGTCTCTGTGATCGCGGGTGAAAACTAGCAGCGATCACCGAATGGTTAGAGGCACACTGAACCTAAACATTAAGTTAAAGAGGTCTCGTCTAATGAAGTCAACGCTCCGCTCCCCTCGTGCTCTGATCCAAAGTCCCGAAACCTTTCAGCTCAAGTCACAAACCCTTTTCAGTGCCTAGAAGATTGCAGTGCAGTGGACGACATGAATGACAAGCTCGAAGAAACTGTCCATGCGGTCGAAGCTAAGTTCTGCGAGACCTGCCGCAGAAATACACAAAAACTCTCCGATCACACTCTTAATCTCATGGCTGTTAGACGGGAAATGAAGCTGAAGTCTTCAGCAGATTTCGCAAAATACAGGCTACTGAACAGACAGAACTCCAAATACATGCGGCGGGACTTACGCAACTTCAGTACAGTACGAGTCATTATCGAAGCCATATGCAAGTCTGAGTTGTGATCCAAGAACAAGTCTTACCCGACACTATTCCGATGATATCCCGCACGTCAGTCTGACCGAGATTAGAATGACTTTTCTTACCTTAAAAACGGCAATTCCCCGGGCGAGGATGGAATTACCGCGGAACTTCTGGAGTGCAAAACCGGTACTTGAAGTCCTTCAGAAGTTCTTTAATTCCGTCCTCCATGGTGGCACTACTCCCAAGGCGTGGAGCAGAAATGCGGTAGTCTTGTTCTTCAAGAAAGGCGACAAAGCTCTCTTGAATAACTACAGACTGATATCCCTTCTGAGCCGCGTCTACGTGCTGTTTTTGAGAGTCATTACGAATCGTCTCGCACGCAGACTCGACGACTTCCATCCTCCCGAAAAAGCCGGTTTTCAAAAAGGCTTTAGTACTATAGACCACATACATACCCTTCGGCAAATTGTACAAAGCCCGAAGAGTACAATCTGCCATTTTGCCTGGCATATGTGGACTATAAGAAAGCCTTTGATTCCGGCAAAATTTGGGCGGTGCTACAGTCCCTTGAGTGGTGCCAAGTGGACTGTCGGTATATCGAAGTGCCGAAGTGTTTGTACAGTAGGGCTACGATGGCTATCCGAGTAAAGAACCAGAGTACGAAACCTATCCAACTGCAGAGAAGTGAAAGACAGGGTAACGTTATATCCCCGAAACTCTTCGCCGCTGCATTGGAAGGCGTTTCCAAGCTACTGAACTGGATACTACTAACTGGTAGAGTCGCTGGATGACCAAAGCACTATGCTAAATGACCTCAATAGTGTCTCCCAACGGATAGGTCTTAAGATGAACATGGAAAAAACAAAGATCATGTTTAATGTACATGTCACGCCTATGCCAGTGTGTACCTATGACGGTAGTTGTTGGGAGCGCTAAGCTTGAAGTTGTTGACGAGTACGTTTACATGGGACAAATAGTCCGACTAGGTAATTCCAACTTCGACCGAGAGGTCAATCGACGGATTCAACTCGGCTGGGGAAATTCGGATTCGGACGGATTCAAGCTTTCGGAAAATTACGACACATCTTCTCGTCAGCTATACCTCAAAACCTAAAAACGAGACTATACAACCAGTGCGTGTTGCCAGTGATGACCTATGTAACTGAGACGTGGTCCTTCACTGTTGGCCGTAAGAGGGCGCTCGAAGTCGCTCAGCGAGCTATGGAAGGGGCTATGCTCGGCGTTTCTCTGCGTGATAAACTTAGAAATGAGAATATCCGCAGTAGAACCAGTGACTGACATAACCCAACGAATTAGTAAGCTAAAGTGGCAATGGGCTGGCCATATAGCTCGAAGAACCGACAACCGTTGGGGAAAAAAGGTTCTCGAATGGCAGCCTCGTACTGGTAGGCGAAGTGTAGGGCGACCCCCCACTAGATGGAGTGACGACCTGGTAAGACATGCAGGAATTCGATGGATGCAGGTGGCTCAGGACCGTGCCTTGTGGCATACCCTCCCCCTTCGACCGCAATAGCGTTAAGATGTGTGCGATTATTGTGATTATTTTAAAAAATAAATTAGTTTTGAAAATAATTAAAAGTGATATAATTTTGTCCAAGTACTAGGCGCGCATAAAACAGTGTGTCAAAACAGTCACCTAATACAGTGAAGCGGCACGAGCAAGACAACAACTACTGTGATCTGAGACAACGAGCGCATCCTAACGCTACTCTGCACGCGCGCTCGCACTGTCGCTTGTCGCAATTTATAAGCATCAGCGGTTAGCGAGTAAATATTGGTGTATGGTTTAAAGTAATTAATATTTTATTTTACTACAATGTTATTATTTAGATTTATTAAAGTTTTTTTAAGTTATCAAAATGTCCGTTGCACGCACACCTACGAAAAACAGTTCTAAATCTATTTCTCCCTCACACTATGGATCCGATTCAGCGATATATACCCTCGGGAGCCATGAACATAATATAGATGTTAATATTAAAAAAAGATCTAAATGTCGGTTGAATAACCCACCCAGCACTTCCGATTTAACATTAGTGGACCTAATGGTAAAATTGGATGAAATGAATAAATTGCAAGATGCTAAGTTCGCTTCTTGTCAAAGCAAAATGATGTAATCAAGGACACAGTTATACATTCGTCCGCTAAATATGGTGATGTTTTAAATAACTTAAAAAAAACTTCAACAAGAAAATGACTTTTTTAAAAACCGCATTAAAACTCTAGAAGGGAAGCTTGAACAATTGGAAAAAAAATGCAAGATCAACCACAGTTGAAATAAGAAATGTTCCGATATCTGAATCCGAAGGCAAGGAAATTTTAATTGAATTTACAAAAAAGTTTGACACAGTAATAAACGTTCCGATTCCGGATTCGGAAATCTGTGATGTGTTCCGGATGAAGCTGAAAAACAAACCAAACGGTCCTATCATCGTCGATTTCACATCAACTTTAAGAGAGAAAAGGTTGTTAAAGCTACAAGAACGTACAACAAAATCAACACCGGACAACGTTTAAGCACTACGAGTCTCAATATGGATGGCGCCGCAAAGCCTATATGTGTCAGAATACCTCACTGCATCAACCAGACACCTATTTTACCTTGCTAGAATGTTTGCCCAAAAACATAACTACGAAATCTGTTGGACATCGTTTGGAAAAGTATATCTGAAACGTAACCAAAATGAATCTCGCATACACGTGAGCTGCCAAGAAGATATTTTGAACCTTCAAAAAAATATCTGACTCAGCAATATATGTTTTTTAGAATGACTTAGCTTTTGTTTAGTTGCATGCATTTTTTATTTATTTATTTAAGGCAACAAACACTCATGTAAACCGATAGTAACATGGATAAATAATAAATTAACTAAAGACCTATACTGCCTTTAACCAAACTTTTACAATATTTTAAACTTATTGAGCCACTTTTATGACTAAAAGACATTATAAATTTATTTATTTATTAATACTACACTAAGTTCTAAGATGAGGTAACTAGTTAACATTTCGTGTGCAATTAAGGAAAAGAGAGAAAAAAAATCTATGTTAAAAAATATGATTATTATAACACTGACAAATTTAATTCAGATTCAGATGGGTAACTAGATTATTCACAAGCCAATCTTTGAAAGAGAGCAGATTTAAGCTTTGATATTGATGTTTTAAATAAATCAATATCTGTGAATTTTTTATTGTAAGTGTAAGTGGAACGATACACAAATGAGTTACGTGTATAATTTTTATGATATCGGGGAGTTACAAAAAGTGGTTTTGGACGTGAGGGGCGCGCAGGCAGATGGACTCGGGAAACAAATGACAATCTGCTAAGTAACAACGAGGAATCGACTAGGTTATTAATAATTTTGTATAGAAATACTATGTCAAACTTTTTACGCCTATTGCAAAGAGAAAGTAAATTGTATTTTTTTTTAGTGAATCGGTGTATGTGATATGATTTAAAATATTTTGGCGATAATTTAGGGATTTAATTAACAATTTTTGAACTCTTTATATTCTCCTAATATGAATTTCATAACAAGTGCTCCAAACAGTGCTGCAAAAATCAAGGAAATATCTGACAAAAGAGAAGTATAAAATTTTTTGAGTTTCGGGACGTTTAAAGGGTTTACTTATTCGTAGTATAAAACCTAGATTTTAAAATCCGAAGCTAATATGTGCTCAATATGTGGAATAAATGATTGTGGTTACTCTATTCAAAGCCTTCTGATTTATGTGGTAGTCGTAAGTAACGGGATTTTTTTTGCCAGTATACGGTATTATGTAGCATTTATCGCTGTTTAGGAACAGATGGTTAAACTCACAGTATGCATGTAATCGGTGTAATTCTTCATGGAGTTTATGGCAGTCGATTCGATACAACTTAGTGTCATCAGCATACAAGAGATGGTGACTATGTTTCAGGACATTGCCAATATCATTCATATAGACTGAAAACAGTAAAGGCCCAATATGAGACCCTTGAGGCACACCCGAAGGTACTGGAAGAAATCGTGACGAATAACCCTTTACAAAGACTGCTTGACTCCTATTACTTATGTAGGATTGGATCCATCTAAGGAGGCTGCCATGCACACCGGCCCTTGCAAGCTTCTTTATTAGCAGATCGTGATTTATTTTATCGAAAGCTTTGGAAACGTCGGTGTACACGGCATCCACCTGTAGGTTATCATCATCCATGGCATGCAACAGTAAGTCATTAAAAGTTAACATATTGGTGTCAACGCTACGGCACTTAAAGAAACCGTGTTGTTCCTGAGAAATGTGATTACGAAACGAGTACGACATTTTAGCGGTTACTATCTTTTCTAGGATTTTGCCAAATATACAAAGTTTCAATATAGGTCTGTATTCGTCTATACATTCACGTCTCTTATTTTTTGGAATGGGGGTTACTAAAGACTCTTTCCATAAACTGGAAAATGTCCCAGTTTGGACAGAGAAACGAAATATGATTGTAATGGGTGTTGCAAGTTCTTCGGCACATTCGGATATGAGAAGAGGATGGATCCCGTCGGGCCCTGCACCTTTATGAATATTTACTTGTTTCAGTTCTTTGATAACATTATCGTGGTAGATGTTAATAGAATGTATATCTACGGCTGAACTGCCTGAGTAAGAAATTGTATGATTAGAACTTTGACGGGTAGAAGGGATGAAAACTGAATGAAAATAATCATTAAAAGCCTCGCATATTTCACGGCCAGTGGAAATAATTTTAGCTTTATATATCATTTTTCGGGAATGCAACTCGAAGCTTTTTTTGACTTTACGAAAGACAAAAATAACTTTGGACAGGCTTTGATTTCCTCAGAGAGTTCAATGAATTTTTTATAACATTCTGCCTCCATCCTTTTAAACCTCTTCCGAAGACAAGAGAGGGTCTGGTAGTCTCTTAAGTCAAAATTCAAAAATTCAAAAAATTCAGAAATGTTTATTCTGTACACATCATAGCAGTATATTAGAGTTCTCCTTTTAAGTATTTTTAAATACTTGTGACAGGAAAAACTCGCTCTTCCTTAATTAACATACAATACTTTAGTTACAAGAATAGCATAGCAAATATTCCTTTCCTAAAATAATTTATTATGAAAAAATATGAATATGTGTGCGCGTGCGTGTGCGTGCGCATGTTTGTGTGTGTGCGTGCGCATGTGTGTGTGTGTGTGTGTGTGTGTGTGTGTGTGTGTGTGTGTGTGTGTGTGTGTTTTGTAAGTCGTGTTATTTTAACAAATTTTCTATTTTGTGATAGTCTTTCCGTTTGAGCCATTCAATGAGAATTACCTTACATTCTTTACTGGTTTTAGAATAAATATTCAATTCTTTATTTAAGTAGTTATATAAATAAGAGGACTTTTTTGCCCGTTGCCGTCTAGCAAATGCTGTTTTAACCGGATCACTTGGAGCTACGTTAGTTTTCCTCCTTTTATTTTCAATTTCAGCGTTATACGCAAAGGACTTGTGTACCTTAAGAACTATATTTAGTATGTATAACTTTTTTTTTATGGAAGAGGGGGCAAACGAGCATGCGGCTCACCTGATGTTAAGTGACTACCGCCGCCCATGATCAACCGCAACACCAGGAGAATTGCGGGTGCGTTGCCGGTCCTTTAGAAAGGAGTAAGCTCTTTTCTTGAAGGTCCCCAGGTCGTATCGGTCCGGAAAAATCGCCGGTGGTAAACTATTCCACAGAGAGGTTGTACGTGGAAGAAAACTCCTTGTGAAACGTACAGTGGTGGACCGCCAAGCATCCAGATGGTGTGGATGGTATCGGGACGTTTACCGTGTAGTGCGTTCACGAAATTTGGCGGCTGGGATTAATCCGAACAATTCCTCAGAGCACTCCCCGTGATAGATGCGATAAAATACGCAAAGAGATGCAACATCTCTTCGCAGCGCCAGTGAATCGAGCCGATCGGAAAGCACTCGGTCGTCGACGATTCGAGCCGCTCTGCGCTGGATGCGGTCAAGTGGAAGGAGCTGGTACTGGGGAGCCCCAGCCCAGAGATGGGAACAGTATTCCACGTGCGGCCGAACCTGCGCCTTGTAAAGTTGCAGGCGGTGTGCCGGCATGAAATACTGTCCCGCTCTGCTGAGCACGCCAAGCTTTTTAGAGGCCAATTTGGCCTTCCCTTCCAAGTGACCACGAAACTGCACGTCACTCGATATGTCGACGCCGAGGATTCCGATACTGGCTGAGGCAACAAGGGGAGTGCCTTGAAACTGAGGGGATACGACAAAGGGGTTCTTTTTAGCGGTTAACGCGCAAACTTATGTCTTCTGGGGGTTAAACTGGACTAGATTTAGTCGTCCCCAATCCGAGACTCTGTTCAGCAAAGACTCGACTTCAGACACAAGTTTGTCCCGGCACTCGGAGACGTTTTCCCGAGAAATATTGGCTCGGCCGGTGTAAAGAGCATCACCAGTGCTGTCATCTGCATAGCAATGAATGTTACGGGTATGCAACATATCATTGATATGCAGAAGAAACAGCGTTGGCGATAGCACGCAGCCCTTTGGAAAACCAGCATTAATAGGCTTGCAATCGGAGCTTGCACCGTCTACAACGACCTTGATGCTCCGATCTGCAAGAAAGCTGGTGATCCAATCGCACAATTTCTCGGGAAGCCCATAGGAAGGGAGCTTCGAAAGAAGCGCTTTGTGCCAAACCCGATCGAAGGCCTTTGCAATGTCCAAACTAACGGCCAATGCCTCCCCCTTGAACTCTACTGCCTCCGCCCATCTGTGAGTGAGGTAGACCAGAAGATCACCAGCTGACCTACCACGGCGAAAACCGTATTGGCGGTCACTAATCAGCTGGTGATCCTCAAGGTACCTCATGAGCTGGCAGTTTACAATGGACTCCATTGTTTTGGAGAACAAGGAGGTGATGGCGTTTGGCCGGTAGTTGGACGGGTCTGAGCGGTCGCCTTTTTTAGGGATCGGGTGGACGAAAGCCGTCTTCCATGATTTTGGGACTACGCCAAGGGAGTAGGAGTACCGGAAAAGACGCGTTAAAACCGGTGCCAACTCTGGAGCACACGTCCTCAGCACAATTGGGGGGATTCCGTCAGGCCCACTCGACTTGTGGATGTCCAGGGAGAGGAGTGCTTTGCGAACCGAGCGCTGTGTGAACTGCACTTCCGGCATGGAGCACTCACACCGCGGGATGGTCGGCGGCGTACTCCCCCCGTCATCGAGAGTCGAGTTAGACGCAAAGAAAGAGCCTAGAAGATCGGCTTTCTCCTTTGCAGTATGGGCCAGTGAGTCGTCCTCCCTGTGCAGAGATGGAAGAGATGGCTGACAGAAATTCCCCTGGACAGCCTTGGCGAGAGACCGGAATGCACGGGTTCCAGAAGGAAGGCGAACTAGTTTCTCGCCAATTCTGCCTATGTGCTCTGACTTTGCCTTGGCAATGACTCTTTTGAAGGACCTGGAGCCGGAATTATGTCTCTTTTTTAGAGCGCTGGTGTTTACATCCCGGGACGCTGATGCATCAACCTAGGCTTGGTAGCACTCCTGCTTATAGCATGATGATATTTTACAGGAGCGACCAAACCATGGCTGAGATTTGCCTCCAATGGGCACCACAGAGGAAGGAATAAAAAGTTCCATACCCTGAAGTACCACATCAGTAACAGAATCCGCAACAACGTTGGGATCGTCCGGCGAGAAGCAAACCTGTCCCCAAGGGTAGGATGCAAAAAAAGACCGCATCCCATCCCAATCGGCTGACCTATAGTGCCAAACATGGTGGCAGCCTGCAGAGTGCAACCGCGATTTCAGCGTGAGTGGCACAACACTCCGGACCAGACAATGGTCCGAGGAGCCTAAAGGGGCGTCGACGGAAATCTGATATCCGTCCGGGTGAGAGGTCAGCAGAAGGTCCAACAGGGAAGGTGCATGATCCTCCACATCTGGAATCCGCGTAGGCGAAGTAACCAGTTGTGTCAGACCATATGCCAAGGCAAAATCATAAACAGATCTCCCCGCATGATCGGTTAAACGTGAACCAAGCCATCCGGCGTGATGGGCGTTAAAGTCGCCGAGGATCACGATCTCTGCGGAGGGGATCTGCTGTAGCAACGAATCTGCAGCCATTTGGACGTGGTCGAAGAGTCGGTCTATTTCGGCATTACCGCTATGGGACCTATAGAGGCACCCGTAGACGCGCGGATGGTCGTCGCTGTCTACGCGTAGCCAAAGGATGGACAGGTCCGAACCTTCAAGTCTGCCGAGGCGTCGAGAACAGATGTCCTCTCTGACGTAATCGCAAACTCCAGCCCGAGGCACAAAGGAGTGTTCCAGTTTGTACCCTGGGTAGGAGAGATACGAGACATCAGCCGGAGAGGACACCTGCGTCTCGGTCAGAAAGAGCAGAGCCGGCCTCGCCGTCTCGAGATGGTAGTGGACGGCGTTTAGGTTAGAGTGAAGTCCCCTGATATTGCAGAAATTCACGGACAGCGTGGCAGGGGTCGCCTTGGTCTTGTTGCTCCGTTTGCCCCGAGCAGTTGTAGTCTTGAGCGGAATTTTGCCTCCCCCCCAAAATACGCGGGGCAGCCTGAGCACCCACGCTCAGAAGTGGAGAAACATGGTCGTGGATGCTCAGCGAGGGATTCTCCAGGGGTGCTGGTACCCTCCTGGGGTAGTCTATCATTATTTAATTCCGCTACCATGTTGATGGGGGGGGGGGGATTTGGGCCACCGGCCACCTGCACTCACCAGACGAAACGCGGAAGCAGAACTTCCACTTCACGCCGGTATTCTGTGAGGTCGTGGTACCACCCCGGTTTTAGCCGGCCCATACGTGCAACAGCAAAGCTGCCGCGTGGCTCTACCACTGTTAAAACTTACGAACTGTAAGAAGATCACATAGTGTGTATAAATCTTGTGTTGGGAATTTGTAAGGTTAAAAATTCATAACCTTCAGTAATGATCTCTGAGCTCTTTCTAAATCTAGAAACTTTGTTTTTGTAGCACCTCCCCATATACTAATACAATATACCAGAACTGATTGAATTAAAGAAATATATACTTGTTTTAATGTAAAGTGCTTTCCGATCGGCTCGATTCACTGGCGTTGCGAAGAGATGTTGCATCTCTTTGCGTATTTTATCGCATCTATCACGGGGAGTGCTCTGAGGAATTGTTCGGATTAATCCCAGCCGCCAAATTTCGTGAACGCACGACACGGCAAACGTCCCGATACCATCCACACCATCTGGATGCTTGGCGGTCCACCACTGTACGTTTCACAAGGAGTTTTCTTCCACGTACAACCTCTCTGTGGAATAGTTTATCACCGGCGATTTTTCCGGACCGATACGACCTGGGGACCTTCAAGAAAAGAGCTTACTCCTTTCTAAAGGGCCGGCAACGCACCCGCAATTCTCCTGGTGTTGCGGTTGATCATGGGCGGCGGTAGTCACTTAACATCAGGTGAGCCGCATGCTCGTTTGCACCCTCTTCTATAAAAAAAAAAAAAAAAATAATATAGGTGGTGTTGCGAGATGTCTAAAATTTTGAAAAACCATATGAATTTTGTAATCCTAGTCATTATCAGTTCAAAATGTAGATACCAAGATAATCGCTGATCCATTGAAATAATACTCGTTTTTACGGAATTTATCGCGTATATTTAACTTTTTAATACCCGACGTTTCGAGAGCTTTACAGCACCCATGGTCACGGGAAGGACTGAGATGTTTAACGTCCAGGTGTCATAGTTAACCGCGGTTACCATAGATTAAGATTTAACTTTTGTTCCGATCTACACAGTACGAACTTATGGTATCAGTATGGCTCAAGGTGTTATCAGGATTCCGAATTACTAACACATCTAGAAAAGCTAAGGAATTGTTTGCCTCTAACTCCATTGTGAACTGAATTTTAGAATTTATAGAGTTAAGATGGTCTAAAAATGCAGTTACTTTATCTAAAGGTAGAATTGTGAAAGTGTCGTCTACGTACCGCTTGTAGAATCTTGGATTTATGGGAGAAGTAAGCAGGGCTTTCTCCTCAAAGTCTTCCATGAATATGTCGGCGACAATGGGAGATACAGGTGAGCCCATCGCCACACCATCTACTTGCTTGTAGAACTCCTCCTTCCACAATAAGTAGCCAGATGTAAGGCAGTGTCTGAGTAATACTGCATATTCTACGGGCATGTTGTTTTCTTCCAGCCTCCTAGTTACAATTGAGATGCAGTCTTCAATAGGTAAGCATGTAAACAATGACTGCACATCAAAACTGACCATAGTTTCATTGTCTGCCAGACGCAGGTCTTTAATCTCGCTGACAAAATGGTAGGAATCCTTTATGTGTGCTCTTGTGTGTCCCCTGAGCGGTGAGAGTATTTTCGCTAAGTGTTGAGCCAATCTGTAAGTTGGTGAATCGATTTGGCTCACTATGGGACGTAATGGAGCATTGGGCTTGTGTATTTTTGGTAACCCATACAACTTTGGTGATTTGGCGCACGTAGGTATTATCCTTTTTACGTCCAGATTTAATTTTTCGGAGTGTTTCTTTATGAGGTCACTAGTTGTTTTTAGTGTGCTATTTGTTGGGTCGTTTTTAACCTTTTTATAAGTACTTACATTTTATAAGAACTTTTGTCGGATGTAAGTACTTATAAAAAGGTTAAAAACGACCCAACAAATAGCACACTAAAAACAACTAGTGACCTCATAAAGAAACACTCCGAAAAATTAAATCTGGACGTAAAATGGATAATACCTACGTGCGCCAAATCACCAAAGTTGTATGGGTTACCAGTTCACAATGGAGTTAGAGGCAAACAATTCCTTAGCTTTTCTAGATGTGTTAGTAATTCGGAATCCTGATAACACCTTGAGCCATACTGTGTATAGAAAAAAGACCCATACAGATAGATATTTAAACGGTGATTCTCACCACCATCCTTCACAGTTAGCTACCGTGGGTAAATCTTTGTTTCAGAGAGCACGAGGGATCTGTGACAGTAAACACCTGGCTGCCGAGCTCCAACACGTCAAGCAAGTTTTGCATGACAACAAGCTTCGGGTCCCGCGCCTACATCACAGAGAACGAGTGAAGCCGGCCACAGTCGAGCGTGTACCTGCTGTACTGCCATATGTTAGAGGAGTCACTGACAAGGTTGGCTACATCTTGAAGCGCGCTTCCATCAAAACATACTTCAAGCCGCCGAAGAAGATTGGTCAGTTTTTACCATCAGTCAAGTGTAACGTCCCTCTGCAAGATGCAGGAGTGTACAAGCTTGATTGTGAATGTGGTCTCTCCTACATAGGACAAACTAAAAGATCAATTAAAACCCGCGTCAAAGAACATATAGCTGATGTGAAGAATCGACGCTCCGGGAAGTCTGCAGTCTGTGAACATGTACAGGATCGCCCCCGTCACTACATCAGATTTGATAGACCACAAATCCTCGCTAAAGAACACCGATTCCTTCCAAGGATGATTCGCGAGGCTATTGAAATCAAAAAACACCCTAATTTCAATAGAGAAGATGGCTGGGTGCTACCATCTGCTTGGGATCCTATAATAAATAAAATTAAATCCCAACCCAAGCATACAACTGCAAGGCTTCATGATACCATAAGTTCGTACTGTGTAGATCGGAACAAAAGTTAAATCTTAATCTATGGTAACCGCGGTTAACTATGACACCTGGACGTTAAACATCTCAGTCCTTCCCGTGACCATGGGTGCTGTAAAGCTCTCGAAACGTCGGGTATTAAAAAGTTAAATATACGCGATAAATTCCGTAAAAACGAGTATTATTTCAATGTGTAGTGTTCGCGTAAATATAAGAAATCATAATCGCTGATCCAATAGTATTCCAAGATATTTTGTACTTGATACTTTGTTTATGTGAGGGCATGGGCAGTTAGAGTTATTAAGGTCAACACAAGAATGAATTTTGATATTAAAATTAGGTTTTATACGTGGTAGAGCCATGCTGCAGTTATATTAGAAGTATAGTTGTGGCACGGATGGGTCGGCTCGACCGGGGAGGGACCACGCTCTCACAGAATACCAGCGTGAAATAGTAGCTTAATGCTGCTGTATTTCGTATGGTGAGTGTAGAGAACCGGAGACCCTTTTTACTGGAAACGAGGCATTCCATCTTAGTCCTCACGGGTGACAACGCATCTGCATTTTGATTCGTAATCGAGGATAGGTGTGGATGTCTATGGGCCACAGCAACCACTTACCATCAGGTGAACTGTGTGCTCGTTTGTCACCCTATCCTTTAAAAAAAAAAGGTTGAGTCCTATTGTAGTTAGTAAAACATATATAGTTAGTCTTAGATGTATTGATAGTCAATAAATGTAGTCTCAACCATTCTGCAACCTTCGCTAACCTTACTTCAGCGCTATGCCGGACATCTTCCCAGCTTCGACCACAGAATGCCAGAGCAGTGTCATCTGCATACGAGAACACGTACCCATTTTGTAGCGATATATTACATAGGGAGTTTACGTAAACCAAAAATAGAGTCGCACTCAGTACACTCCCCTGTGGGACGCCAGGTAATAATAATAATAATAATCCACAACTATCACACAACACCATCTAGTCCCAAGCTAAGCAGAGCTTGTGTTATGGGTACTAGACAACTGATAAACATACTTACATATTTCTAAATACATAAATATTATAGATAAATTACACCCAGACACAGAACAAATGATCGTGCTCATCACACAAACATTTGTCCTGGGTGGGAATCGAACCCACGACCTCCGGCATAGCAGTCAGGGTCACTAACCACTAGACCAACAGGCCAGTAATTGTAGAATCATGACTACAATGCTCTCCTATTTTGACTCGTTGTCTACGCTTTGTTAAGTAATCTTTAAATAAATCTAGGGGTTTACCTCTAATACCTATTTGTTCAAGTTTCTTTACAAGAGTGGGGACAGAGACGCTATCAAAGGCTTTTTTTATGTCGAGAAAAACTGTTAAACATATATTTCCTTTGTCGACTTGGTCAACAATGAGTGAAGTTAGTCCTGAAATAGCGTCTTCTGTGCAAAGACCTCGTCTAAAGCCAAATTGTGATATTGAGAGTATTTTGTATTTATTTAAATAATTAGTCAAACGATAACAATTTTTCTAATATTTTGGATATTGCATCAATCAATCGCACAATTTCTCGGGAAGCCCATAGGAAGGGAGCTTCGAAAGAAGCGCTTTGTGCCAAACCCGATCGAAGGCCTTTGCAATGTCCAAACTAACGGCCAATGCCTCCCCCTTGAACTCTACTGCCTCCGCCCATCTGTGTGTGAGGTAGACCAGAAGATCACCAGCTGACCTACCACGGCGAAAACCGTATTGGCGGTCACTAATCAGCTGGTGATCCTCAAGGTACCTCATGAGCTGGCAGTTTACAATGGACTCCATTGTTTTGGAGAACAAGGAGGTGATGGCGATTGGCCGGTAGTTGGACGGGTCTGAGCGGTCGCCTTTTTTAGGGATCGGGTGGACGAAAGCCGTCTTCCATGATTTTGGGACTACGCCAAGGGAGTAGGAGTACCGGAAAAGACGCGTTAAAACCGGTGCCAACTCTGGAGCACACGTCCTCAGCACAATTGGGGGGATTCCGTCAGGCCCACTCGACTTGTGGATGTCCAGGGAGAGGAGTGCTTTGCGAACCGAGCGCTGTGTGAACTGCACTTCCCTCATGGAGCACTCACACCGCGGGATGGTCGGCGGCGTACTCCCCCCGTCATCGAGAGTCGAGTTAGACGCAAAGAAAGATCCTAGAAGATCGGCTTTCTCCTTTGCAGTATGGGCCAGTGAGTCGTCCTCCCTGTGCAGAGATGGAAGAGATGGCTGACAGAAATTCCCCTGGACAGCCTTGGCGAGAGACCGGAATGCACGGGTTCCAGAAGGAAGGCGAACTAGTTTCTCGCCAATTCTGCCTATGTGCTCTGACTTTGCCTTGGCAATGACTCTTTTGAAGGACCTGGAGCCGGAATTATGTCTCTTTTTTAGAGCGCTGGTGTTTACATCCCGGGACGCTGATGCATCAACCTAGGCTTGGTAGCACTCCTGCTTATAGCATGATGATATTTTACAGGAGCGACCAAACCATGGCTGAGATTTGCCTCCAATGGGCACCACAGAGGAAGGAATAAAAAGTTCCATACCCTGAAGTACCACATCAGTAACAGAATCCGCAACAACGTTGGGATCGTCCGGCGAGAAGCAAACCTGTCCCCAAGGGTAGGATGCAAAAAAAGACCGCATCCCATCCCAATCGGCTGACCTATAGTGCCAAACATGGTGGCAGCCTGCAGAGTGCAACCGCGATTTCAGCGTGAGTGGCACAACACTCCGGACCAGACAATGGTCCGAGGAGCCTAAAGGGGCGTCGACGGAAATCTGATATCCGTCCGGGTGAGAGGTCAGCAGAAGGTCCAACAGGGAAGGTGCATGATCCTCCACATCTGGAATCCGCGTAGGCGAAGTAACCAGTTGTGTCAGACCATATGCCAAGGCAAAATCATAAACAGATCTCCCCGCATGATCGGTTAAACGTGAACCAAGCCATCCGGCGTGATGGGCGTTAAAGTCGCCGAGGATCACGATCTCTGCGGAGGGGATCTGCTGTAGCAACGAATCTGCAGCCATTTGGACGTGGTCGAAGAGTCGGTCTATTTCGGCATTACCGCTATGGGACCTATAGAGGCACCCGTAGACGCGCGGATGGTCGTCGCTGTCTACGCGTAGCCAAAGGATGGACAGGTCCGAACCTTCAAGTCTGCCGAGGCGTCGAGAACAGATGTCCTCTCTGACGTAATCGCAAACTCCAGCCCGAGGCACAAAGGAGTGTTCCAGTTTGTACCCCGGGTAGGAGAGATACGAGACATCAGCCGGAGAGGACACCTGCGTCTCGGTCAGAAAGAGCAGAGCCGGCCTCGCCGTCTCGAGATGGTAGTGGACGGCGTTTAGGTTAGAGTGAAGTCCCCTGATATTGCAGAAATTCACGGACAGCGTGGCAGGGGTCGCCTTGGTCTTGTTGCTCCGTTTGCCCCG
This sequence comes from Parnassius smintheus behrii, assembly GCA_036936625.1. Lineage (NCBI taxonomy): Eukaryota > Metazoa > Arthropoda > Insecta > Lepidoptera > Papilionidae > Parnassius > Parnassius smintheus. Next base: position 29,712,664 of record JAUPFT010000008.1, read on the forward strand.
AGCAGTTGTAGTCTTGAGCGGAATTTTGCCTCCCCCCCAAAATACGCGGGGCAGCCTGAGCACCCACGCTCAGAAGTGGAGAAACATGGTCGTGGATGCTCAGCGAGGGATTCTCCAGGGGTGCTGGTACCCTCCTGGGGTAGTCTATCATTATTTAATTCCGCTACCATGTTGATGGGGGGGGGGGGATTTGGGCCACCGGCCACCTGCACTCACCAGACGAAACGCGGAAGCAGAACTTGCACTTCACGCCGGTATTCTGTGAGGTCGTGGTACCACCCCGGTTTTAGCCGGCCCATACGTGCAACAGCAAAGCTGCCGCGTGGCTCTACCACTGTTAAAACTTACGAACTGTAAGAAGATCACATAGTGTGTATAAATCTTGTGTTGGGAATTTGTAAGGTTAAAAATTCATAACCTTCAGTAATGATCTCTGAGCTCTTTCTAAATCTAGAAACTTTGTTTTTGTAGCACCTCCCCATATACTAATACAATATACCAGAACTGATTGAATTAAAGAAATATATACTTGTTTTAATGTAAAGTGCTTTCCGATCGGCTCGATTCACTGGCGTTGCGAAGAGATGTTGCATCTCTTTGCGTATTTTATCGCATCTATCACGGGGAGTGCTCTGAGGAATTGTTCGGATTAATCCCAGCCGCCAAATTTCGTGAACGCACGACACGGCAAACGTCCCGATACCATCCACACCATCTGGATGCTTGGCGGTCCACCACTGTACGTTTCACAAGGAGTTTTCTTCCACGTACAACCTCTCTGTGGAATAGTTTATCACCGGCGATTTTTCCGGACCGATACGACCTGGGGACCTTCAAGAAAAGAGCTTACTCCTTTCTAAAGGGCCGGCAACGCACCCGCAATTCTCCTGGTGTTGCGGTTGATCATGGGCGGCGGTAGTCACTTAACATCAGGTGAGCCGCATGCTCGTTTGCACCCTCTTCTATAAAAAAAAAAAATAATAATATAGGTGGTGTTGCGAGATGTCTCAAAATTTTGAAAAACCATATGAATTTTGTAATCCTAGTCATTATCAGTTCAAAATGTAGATACCAAGATAATCGCTGATCCAATAGTATTCCAAGATATTTTGTACTTGATACTTTGTTTATGTGAGGGCATGGGCAGTTAGAGTTATTAAGGTCAACACAAGAATGAATTTTGATATTAAAATTAGGTTTTATACGTGGTAGAGCCATGCTGCAGTTATATTAGAAGTATAGTTGTGGCACGGATGGGTCGGCTCGACCGGGGAGGGACCACGCTCTCACAGAATACCAGCGTGAAATAGTAGCTTAATGCTGCTGTATTTCGTATGGTGAGTGTAGAGAACCGGAGACCCTTTTTACTGGAAACGAGGCATTCCATCTTAGTCCTCACGGGTGACAACGCATCTGCATTTTGATTCGTAATCGAGGATAGGTGTGGATGTCTATGGGCCACAGCAACCACTTACCATCAGGTGAACTGTGTGCTCGTTTGTCACCCTATCCTATAAAAAAAAAAGGTTGAGTCCTATTGTAGTTAGTAAAACATATATAGTTAGTCTTAGATGTATTGATAGTCAATAAATGTAGTCTCAACCATTCTGCAACCTTCGCTAACCTTACTTCAGCGCTATGCCGGACATCTTCCCAGCTTCGACCACAGAATGCCAGAGCAGTGTCATCTGCATACGAGAACACGTACCCATTTTGTAGCGATATATTACATAGGGAGTTTACGTAAACCAAAAATAGAGTCGCACTCAGTACACTCCCCTGTGGGACGCCAGGTAATAATAATAATAATAATAATCCACAACTATCACACAACACCATCTAGTCCCAAGCTAAGCAGAGCTTGTGTTATGGGTACTAGACAACTGATAAACATACTTACATATTTCTAAATACATAAATATTATAGATAAATTACACCCAGACACAGAACAAATGATCGTGCTCATCACACAAACATTTGTCCTGGGTGGGAATCGAACCCACGACCTCCGGCATAGCAGTCAGGGTCACTAACCACTAGACCAACAGGCCAGTAATTGTAGAATCATGACTACAATGCTCTCCTATTTTGACTCGTTGTCTACGCTTTGTTAAGTAATCTTTAAATAAATCTAGGGGTTTACCTCTAATACCTATTTGTTCAAGTTTCTTTACAAGAGTGGGGACAGAGACGCTATCAAAGGCTTTTTTTATGTCGAGAAAAACTGTTAAACATATATTTCCTTTGTCGACTTGGTCAACAATGAGTGAAGTTAGTCCTGAAATAGCGTCTTCTGTGCAAAGACCTCGTCTAAAGCCAAATTGTGATATTGAGAGTATTTTGTATTTATTTAAATAATTAGTCAAACGATAACAATTTTTCTAATATTTTGGATATTGCGGGAAGAACAGATATAGGTCTGTAGTTACTTGGATCGCTTCTGTCTCCACCCTTGTATACAGGAGTAACTAATGCCAACTTCAGAGCAGTAGGAAAAACGCCATCCCTAAAGCAAAGATTAACCAGGTGTGTTATTATGGGTACTAATATTACATTCGCATGTTTTAGAAAATTGGTGGTGATATTGTCATATCCAGGGGCACTATTTGTTTGAAGATTCATTAAGATATTTCTAACCTCCGAATCATCAGTCTCCAGCAAAGCAAAAGATGAAGCATGGGAGCTTACTGTTTTATCCGTAGTGAAAAAATTAATAGAGTTAGGTTTTGATAGAATATCCTCCGCTAGGGATTTCCCAACATTGGCAAAGTAACTATTAACCAAGTTAACGGATTCAAGGGGGGTCGATTCTATTTTCAAGAACTCTATATTTTTGTCTAGTGACTGCTTGCGATGTGTGATATCATTTATTGCTTTCCAGAGCATCTTAGGGTTTCCGGTAGCATTAATTATCTGTTGTCGCTCAAATTTGCGCTTAAGTTTTTAAATTAAATTGTTGCAGTGATTTCTGTAGCGCTTATACGTGATTCTCAACACTTCATTTTCTGGATCAGATTTTAATTTTAGTTGCATATTATTACGGTTCCTAATGCATCGTAGGACACCTTGAGTCATCCAGGGTTTTACCGTGCGACTTGTTTTGCGGACCAATTTCATAGAGGTATTTTCTTGAATATGTGTCTGGATTTTATATATCAATAATTCGGTTAAAATGTTAGAGTCATTGCATAGAAGCAGTTCTTGTAAGTTTGTGTTTTAAGGCTATTAATAGCATTTTCATAATTGACTGACCTTTTGAATTTATTACTAAATGTAGTTTTATAATAACGATTGTTTAACTTAAGGAAAATCATGTAATGAACTGTGATAGTTGTGTTTATCACTACGATTGTTGCATTTGGTTTATTTGTATCTATTTTCAACATACAGTGATCGAGACAGTTGCTACCTCTCGTAGGTATCGAGTGTCCTGGAAGTAAGCCATGTGTACATAACATATTTAAATAGTTTAGTCAATTTATTCTTTCATGTGTACTTTCATTATATTTGTGTATTATATTAATGTTAATATCACCCGTCAAGACAATATGTTTGTACATTTTTAAGGACTCTAAGTAAAGACTAAGAGAGTTGATAAAACTTTCAGCATGTATGTTAGATGGCGAGCGATAAATGTCAATAATAATGTAGTCATTAAATTGAATTTGCAGACAAGACGCTTCTGATAGTGAAATTTCATTGACACTCACTGAATGCTTATTACTAATATAAGCAGTAACACCATCGCAATGATTTATGTGCTGTGTTGTATTATAGGACGTGTAATTATTTAATATAGGAACAGGTTTGTTCTTGTCTAACCAACACTCGCTAAGGATAATAAAATCAGGCGTTATTCGAAGTTGAGTAAGATATAAATATAAGTCATCAAAATTTCTGTAAATACTCCGAATATTTTGTGAAATAATAGTTGTATCGGATTTATGTATTATTTGTTGTGTTCTAAAGTCTTGGACTCGACATTCACTGGATTGTGCAATGCTTATATTGTCTAATTCATGTAAAGTATTTAGAGAACTATCCATAACCAGTATTAAATTCAGATTCTTTATCTATAATTTGCATTACTTTTCTTAATTCTAAGTGTTTATGTATTGATTGTAAAGGAGTACTTTTATGATATGTGTAGGTATAATGTAAATAATTTGTAAATATGCTAAAGATGAGTTTGTTTAATATATTCACGTGTGTTATTCTTATGTGTGTGTGTTGACATTATGATAAGAATAATAATTTTACATTTAAATAGGTTAAATATTTTAGGAACACTAATCTTACAAGAATAATAAACATACGAATAAAAGTGTATCAATACAAAATAAATATTTAGTACAAATAGTCATGCTTTTTGCATAAGGCTTTGAATTTGTTAATCATTTTTAATTAAAATTATAGGAGAGCTCTCATTTTTTCTAACATAAATTCTTCCATATGCAGACCAGCAGAACTTATACTCTTTTGTCTTAGCAAGATCGCGAGCAAGAAAATGCAGTCGTGTTGCTTTTGCTGTCAGATGCTCACTTACGTATACGGGGGAATATTTGTCCGTGGTAAAGCCTAGATGCTTGGTACACAATTTCTCCCTTTGCTTTATTCTGAAATACTTAATCATTTTTAAAAACTCCGTCTTTTGTAGTGTTGACGTCAATTTAGCAATGATTGGACTTTTCTTAATGTCACGTTTATTACGGATTCTATAGATGTCTTTGATGTCGTTTTTTTCAAGGTTATAACCAACATTTTTAGATAAAGTTAAAACCATCTTCATTAAGTCCTCTTTAGACTCTTTAGTGATTTTCGGAACATTTTTCAGTTCTATGACTGTCTTACGGTTCTCGCGTTGCAGATCCTCGAATTATATTTGTTAAATTTTATCCTCCAATATAGTTATATAATCTTTATCTTTTTTGATTTGAAGTTCCATTTGTTAAATTTTATGTTTTAATTCCTAATTCTGTGGGGTGAGAAATGCTATAGAAGCTTCTATGTTATTATTTGTGCTTTTAATTTCCATCAGAGTAGGGTGTATTTTATTTATTTCAGTTTGATGTTCAGTCAACATTTGGGAAATCATTGACTTTATATCATTTCTAAATGTGACAAAATCTTGCTCCCAGTCAAATGACTTTCTTCTTTTTGAAGAGAAAATTCTCTGCCCCGTTTATGGCGCTGAGTAACAAAATTTGGTGGCGTGCGCTCCAATCGTTGATTTCCGAAGTTAATCGGTCATACTTATCCATATTAAGTACAAGGAGATAATAACGCTTTTGCAGGTTCAAATAGCACTATTGTGTAATACTGTTATAGGTTATAGGTAGGCCTTGCCCACTTTATGCTGTCGCCAATGACGGCCCTTTGTCCTCGAATGGCTAAAAATGCCAAAGTGAGAACAAAATAATTCACAGTACCTCGTAAGTGGGTGATTCGCCAGAAAGTACCAGGGCAGCAGTATAAACGTAGAGGTTGCTAATTTTTCTTCTTAATAGTTTAGTACCTTCACTTGATTTATGCACTCCTATTTTCTTAAGTAATTTATTAACACAAATTTTAATTTATTTTAAAAGTAATTTCAACAAGATGACAGTATACGTTAACACCATATGGCGGTCCGGGGGGAGAGTTGTTTTAAAGTTTCTATTTCATATGATATTTAAGCTTCTCCTTTTCTAGTTTTATGAGACAAGAAGTAAACCACGGCGGGCATTTATTTGCGCTACAAAGATTTTGAGTAGGTACGTATGTGTCTGTCAAATTGTTTAAAATTTTATAAAAATAACTCGTCATTGAATCAATATCCGTCATGTTATTAAAAACTTCCTCCCAGTTAACAGTGTTAAGTCCAGTTTTTATGAGCGAAAGTCAGCATTATGAAAGTTTTTTTTTCTTAATTTTGGCGGAGGATAATGAGGCGGGGGATTTTAAATTCAATCTTATTAGTAGGGATTTGTGGTGCACGTCCTCGGGTACTAACGGAAATTCACGTCGCGTAACATTACATGTTGTATTACTAAAAATTAAATCTAATAATCTATTATTAATATTAAATTGATTGTGGTATTGTAATTGTGACGATATATTCATAAAATCGGTAGTAAGACATGCGAGACTGTTAATGTTTGTACGTATTTCCATGCAATCACTAGAAGAATTAAAATATCAGTCAGCATAAGTGACGTTAAAGTCGCCCTGTATTAGATAAGTATCGTCGGGATTTGAGATTATAAAATCGCTTACTCTGGTATAGAACGATATCAATGGAGAAGATAACAAGGTTACAATATTAAACTTTTAAGTACGTAGGTAAAATGTCTAGACCAAACACATAATTCTAGTTTTTATTTCACATCGATCGGTGCACTATTACCGAAGTTATAGGCGTGGAAAGTATACGTAAATTTTTAAAATCTCGCCCGTGCCCGCGAGTAGCGCGTGACGTCATAGATTCCATGCGGCCGCGCCGCCATACCGTTCCAGCGCGCCGATCATACGTTTGTAGTCATTGAGTTTAATATATAAATCAATGTTTGTAGTAATATTTCGCGGGTGAGTTATTTGCCCTCGTGCGATCTGGTGTTTTTAAGTATTTAATGATGGAAGAAGGGTTTCAAAAGGTCAATCTGACAATCTTCCAATAGTCCGTGACATGATGGTGGCGGAATATTTTCTAAGAAACAAAAATTTTATCTTCGTATGGCCTCTAAATCTTCATTACCAGTATTATTTTTATACAGACAGTCCTCAACACTACAGATAATGTCCTCATACGGTATTTTTCGCGGTGTTATTGCGAAATTAATACCTTTTTCTAAAACTTTTATTGTGGCGTCATCCAGTGTTTGTTTTGATAAGTTGTAGACAGCGCGCGCAGCGCGCAATAACACCGCGAAAAATACCGTATGAGGACATTATCTGTAGTGTTGAGGACTGTCTGTATAAAAATAATATTGGTAATGAAGATTTAGAGGCCATACGTCAAGACATCTCGTCTATGTTACGTCGAAGTTCAGCGCCGAAATTAAATCTCCCCAAAAATGAATTTAACGCGTTGAAAAACTTACGCAACAGACCAGAGCTTACGATTCTCCGCGCAGATAAAGGTAATTCTACGGTTATAATGGATACGTCAGATTACAATTTTAAAATACAACAACTTTTGTCGGATGAAACTACTTATCGAAAGGTCAAAACAGACCCTACAACTAATACGCTTAAAACAACTAGCGATCTAATTAAGAAATACTCCGAAAAATTGAATCTGGACGTTAATTCGATAATACCTTCATGTGCCAAACCACCGAAGTTGTATGGGTTACCAAAGATACACAAACCGAATGCTCCATTACGTCCAATAGTGAGTCAGATTGATTCGCCAACTTACAGATTGGCTCAATACTTAGCGAAAATATTATCACCACTCAGAGGACACACAAGAGCACACACTAAGGATTCATACCATTTTGTCAGTGAGATAAAAGACCTACATCTTACTGACAATGAAACCATGGTCAGTTTTGATGTTCAGTCTCTATTTACATCCCTACCTGTTGAAGACTGCATCTCAATTATAACTAGGAAACTAGAGGAAAATAACATGCCAGCAGAATATGCAGTATTACTAAGACATTGCCTTACATCTGGCTATCTATTGTGGAAGGAAGAGTTTTACAAGCAAGTAGATGGTGTGGCGATGGGCTCACCTGTATCCCCCATTGTCGCCGATATATTCATGGAAGACTTTGAGGAGAAAGCCCTCCTTACTGCACCTGTTACACCAAGGATCTACAAGCGGTACGTAGACGATACTTTCACAATTTTACCATCAGACAAAGTAACTGCATTTTTAGAACATCTTAATTCCATAAACTCTAAAATTCAATTTACTATGGAGTTAGAGGCAAATAATTCCTTACCTTTCCTAGATGTGTTAGTCATCCGAAATCCTAATAACACCATTGGTCACACTGTGTATAGGAAAAAGACCCATACAAACCGATATTTAAACGGTGAATCTCACCACCATCCTTCACAGTTAGCTACCGTGGGCAAATTTTTGTTACAGAGAGCACGAGGGATCTGTGACAGCAAACACCTGGCCGCCGAGCTTCAGCACGTCAAGCAAGTTCTGCACGACAACAAGCTTCGGGTCCCGCGCCTACGTCACAGTGACCGAGTGAAGCCGGCCACAGTCGAGCGTGTGCCTGCTGTACTACCATATGTCAGAGGTGTCACAGACAAGATTGGCTATATCTTGAAGCGAGCTTCTATTAGAACATTCTACAAACCGCCGAAGAAGATTAGTCAGTTCCTACCATCCGTCAAGTGTCATATTCCTCTACAAGATGCAGGAGTGTACAAGCTTGATTGTGAATGTGGTCTCTCTTATATAGGACAAACCAAAAGATCAATTAGGACCCGCGTAAAAGAACATATAGCTGATGTGAAGCATCAACGTTCCGGGAAGTCTGCAGTTTGTGATCATATCCTAGACGGCCCCAACCATTACATCAGATTTGATAGACCACAAATCCTCGCGAAAGAACACCGATTCCTACCAAGGATGATACGTGAGGCTATTGAAATTAAAAAAACATCCTAATTTCAATAGAGAAGGAGGCTGGGTACTACCACCTGCTTGGGATCCTATAATCAATAAAATTAAAACTAAACCCAAGCATACCACTGCAAGACCTCAAGACATAGTCAGTTCATTTTGCATAGATCGGACCATAAACAATAATTAAAAAAGCTGAAGGTACTCCGGGTTTAACAATGACATCGGGACGTCAGTCATCTCAGTCCCCCGTGACCATGGGTGCTGGAAAGCGCCCGAAACGTCGGGAATTAAAAATAAAAAGTAAAAATAAACGCGATAAAATCCGTAAAAGTGGTTTTAATCAATACTTTTACTTCTAAAACATTCTTCTTGATCAATCGCAAGGCATTTAATGAGTGGGCGACAGTAGGAGTTCATAAGGGTAGACAAAGGTTATATGAACTTTACAATGAAAGGTCATATAATCCTAGCGTCGAATTTAGGAAATATGTAAAAAAATATTCCAAAATATTTAATATTTTATTTTGTGCTCCATAGCCAAGTCATTGTATTTGAGCAACAAAATAAAGACGGCTTCTAATAAAATTAAAATGACATGGAATATAATTAATAGTGAAACTGGTAAGGTTAACTCTCGCAATCCGAACTACCAGTTAAGTTTTAACAATAAATTAACTGAATCAGATCAGGATGTTGCAATGGTTTTCGAGAAATATTCTACTGATATTCCTATCTTAACCACTAATTCACTGAATTCTTCTCATGCCGTCGATGAATCACTACCTAAACAAAATGCAAATGTGTGTACAAAGAATGTTACATTTCATAAAGTGTCATCAAAAGATATTCTAAAATATTTTAAGACTATTAATATTAAGAAAACCACCGATCTGTGGAGATTTCCGTTAAAGTTATTGCGTCTATAATAGATGCAATCACACCTCAACTATCTATTATTTTTAATACTAGTATCAAATCGGGTGTGTTACATGATTTAATGAAGCATAGTAAAGTAATACCTTAATTTAAATCTGGCAGTACATTGGACCCCGCTAATTTTAGAGCTATTTCTGTACTGCCAACACTTAGTAAAATTTTTGAAAAAATTATTCTTGATCAAATGTTAAATTTTTTTAATATAAATAATTTACTTCATAAAAATCAATTCGGTTTCACAAGGGGTCACTCGACAACTGATGCTGGTGTTGAGCTTATTAAATATATCTTTAATACATGGGAGAATTCACAGGATGCTTTGGGTATATTCTGTGACCTATCCAAGGCCTTCGATTGTGTTCACCATGAAACATTAATCAGGAAACTTCAACACTACGGTGTAAGAAATGATGCTCTTAAATTAATTATTTCATATTTAAGTGACAGAACGCAAAAAGTTTTCATTAATAGTATGAGTTCTTCCGGGTCGACTGTACAAATGGGCGTGCCTCAGGGCTCAACTCTCGGCCCCTTTCTGTTTCTTGTATAAATTAATGACTTACCTTACATAGTAGGGGATAACCATGATTTAGTATTATTTGCTGATGATACTTCATTAATTTTCAAATTAAAACGACAGTTATTAAATTACGACGAAGTAAATAATGCTACAACTAAGTTAGTCAATTGGTATAATGTTAATAACTTGCATTTAAATGGTACTAAAACTAAATGCATGAAATTCGTAACTCCTAATGTCAAAGACGTTAATACGAATGTAATTTTAAATGGGGAAGAACTGAGTCTTGTTGATACCACCATTTTTCCTTGGAATCACACTAGACGCAAAGCTTCAATGGCTCCCCCATATATCAAAACTAGCCAGCAGACTTAGTTCTGCAGCATATGCTGTAGAACTCTTACCAGTGTTGAAACAGCTAGAATGGTTTAGTTATTTTCATACCATTATGTCGTATAGTATTTTGCTATGGGGACACGTGACTGTCGCGGAAATTATATTTATTTTACAGAAGAGGGCCATTAGAGCAATATATAATTTAAAACCAAAAGAGTCACTTAGACACAAATTTAAGGAAATTAATATATTAACTCTGGCCTCTCAATACATTTATGAAAATGTAATATACGGACACAAGAATAAACGTAGTTTTGCTAAAATAAGTAATATTCATTCTGTAAATACTAGGAACAGACACACAAGATGGTAGTACCAGTTACTCGACTCCACCGAGTCAGTCATTCATTCTTGGGGTGATGTATACGCTTTTACAACAAAATCCCAGAAAATATACAAAATTTGTCATACGCAAAGTTCAAAAATTTTATTAAACTAAGTTTTTATAAAAAGTGTTATTATAATATTAAGTGTAGGGACACAATATGGCTATATATAATATACTGGTTCTTTAGATCGCGTGTCCGGTGTCCTACGTCATATCTATACTTGTTTAAGTATAACAGCTATATGTATGTATAATGTGTATAATAGTTATAGGTGCGGTGGCTGCGTCCGCCACGTTTAAAAATGAGTCGCAAATATATCCCCGTTTACACGACACGTGTCTTCATTTATTACAACCTTAATTGTAAACTTTGATGGACTTAAATAAATTAATTAATTAAATACAGTACTCATAAAACTGTACACTGGTGACCCCGACGTGAGTGGGCGACTACCGTAGGTTGAATGCGATAACTAAGCCCGACTGCTAAAGTATACCAAGGCTGCAAGATTTTAAGTACGTGTTAGCCGGTAATAAAAAGATATTTACCCGATTAGGTTTGAAACGGGCGTATTATTTCATTCCAGTGCTAGAATCGGATGTTGAGAAGACTGCCATAATTACACCCTTTGGATTGTTTGAGTTTCCACTCACGATCTTTGGATTGAGAAACGGAGCCCAAACGTTCCAAAGATTTATGGATTCGGTAGTCCTCAAAGGTCTTGACTTCTTATTCATTTACCTCGATGACGTTATCATCGCCAGTGACTGCGTAACCAGCCATAAAGAACATTTAAACAAAGTTTTTCAAAGGTTTAACGAGTATGGGGTGACGATAAATGTTTCTAAATGTGACTTCGGTAAGGCAAAGTTAGAATTCTTAGGATATGAGGTGACGTCGGAGGGAGTATCGTCAGTTATCCGAGTCCGGAAACCGTCGAGCAGCTGCGTCGATTCTTAGGTATGTTGAATTTTTACCGGTGTCATATTCCTAAGGCGGCCGACTATCAGGCAGAACTTAACGCGTATTTGCATAATACCAAAAAGCACGATATAACTTTAATTAACTGGACTGATAAAGCCCACGAGGCATTTTTGAAGTGTAAAGAGAGCCTAAAAAGCGCCGCTACGCTTCATTATCCTTCACCCGACGCGGACTTAGCGCCGATGACCGACGCTTCAAACACTAGTATCGGCGCAGTATTACAACAAGAGGTAAATAATATTTGGCAACCACTTGGTTTTTTCTCAAAAAAGTTGTCTGAGTCTGAAAATAAATACTCAACTTACGATAGGGAACTGTTAGCAGTTTATATGGCCGTGAGACATTTTAAAAATTTATTGGAAGGTCGCATTCTAATAATTTTTACGGATCATAGGCCGCTAGTGTATGCATTCCTTAAAGTCGGTAACAATAGGGAAAGTCCGAGGAGGGTCCGACAACTCTCGTACAGCGAGTTTACCACTGATATTCGCTAAGGTATGTTGGGGTAAGTGCGGATCGGGGAAAGAGCGTGTAATTCCAATAACTCGCAAACCATGGACTATTTTTTGCTATTGGCAACACGGTCAATGCCGTCATATTGTTTTACGCCAAAAATTAATCTGCAGATCGTCATAGACAGGGAAACACGTATGTTTTGCGAAGCAAAAAGGTAAGTGCTAATTTTTACGTTATTTTGTAAAATTCGCTCTTACTCCTAGTGGCATATCTTAGCTTCTATTTGGAATTTTTATGATCCGATGAGATTTTTACGTTCTTTACTACCGTATCGTTTATTATTTTTATGTTAAAATAAGGAATGACGTATAGTTTGGGTTGTAGATTTCAATCCGCTCTTTCCCCGAATGGGAAAGAGTGTATTAAATCCTTCCGCTCTTTCTCTGTATCAAAATGTATGGAAGAAAAACTGTGATTCTAAAACTTAAATTTTTTAACCTACTTTATAAAAACAAGTTGTCGTTTTACCACAATTATATGTGATGTTATTCTAGGGCTTTCAAGGCTTTTCAGCAAGTTTAAATAGTGAAATTTCTGAAGTGTTTGTATACAGGATGTTAGGGACACCTTCCCAAAAACTTTTACCACGCTTCAGACCATCATTCAGTACAATATTAAAAAATAATTTTTTGTCGGAAATAAAAAAAAATATCCTACTTCATACAAAACGGTAGCTGACTCGAATATTTTCTTTGTACGGAGAACCAAAATTTTTTGTAACTGAACCTTTTTGTCTAAAAAAATCTTGAAATTATTTTAGACGATAGCACAGGAGAATTAGTACAATGTAAGAAACGGTCCAAAAAAATGGGGAAAAAACGAGCTACAAACAATTAGAGAAGGGGACTAAAACATGATCAAAGAGGTAAAACATGATAAAAACATAGAAATGACAAGGACAATGAAAATAGCAAAAAAGGTAATTTCCTAAAAACTCAAGAAACACCAAATTTAAGATTTACTGTACCAAAGAAAAAAGACGTAGACGAGGTTACTGATTGTAATATTGTGAAAGCAGTAAGCTTAAAAAGAGATCCAGAAAATACAAAGTACTACTTATTTAGTGATAAAGATGATGAGCTAGTTTATTTTTCTTGCTCCTAAATACAAGCGGTGGTTTAGTTACTTGATTTTTTTAAATATAAGCTGTAGTACTGAATTTTTTGATAAATATTTCAAATGATTAAAACTTTCTAATATTGTGTAGAATGTATTCTAATTTTATTAAGTGTTACCATATTGTACCTACCTAGTGTTCTTTGAGATTTCAAATTTACCAACATATAATATATAGTAGATACTAATACTAAGATAAGATATAGATACTAAGACTCACTTTTTAAGTGCTAGGTAACGGTACCTTTAAATTTTTATATTTTTCATAAAATAATTTAAATACAGTTTGAGAAAAATTTTAAGTTTTATTTTTGAAAGGGGAAAGAGCGGACGTGCGGTCTTTTAAAAAATTAAAAAAATTAAATGACAGCCAAGATTTGAAAGGTTCAAAAATACTTTAATGATATTATGTTTTAACTGGGTAAAGAGCAGATTAAAGATCAATATGAACCTTATCGATATTGTTAATAGAATTGCTTTTAGAATATAATCCGCTCTTTCCCCTCCATAGTCCGCACTTTCCCCAAAAATAAAAATGCACTGCCTATTTAACTAGACCTCCTTTTATAGACAAGTAATAATAATATTAAATTCAAAAATATATACACAGATAGCATTTTCTTCCTTTTTTCACGTAAAAAATTACTTACACGCCATTAAAACAATCAAAACATAAAAAAAAATTTGGGGGGAAGGCTATCAAGACCAGCAAAAAAACCACACGCTCTTACCCCAACATACCTTACAGCCTCATAATCGAAGATCTCGGGTGATGCATCCTATGGGACGTCATAGTAGTGCGGACTTTTCTATCCAAGGCGTTAAGTTCCGTCTGAGTCCACCTAAGTATGCTAAAGGTATACATGAGTACAGGCATGACCCAATTAGTTATATGCTTGTGTCTTATTTACACCAGACAAAAGGCTGTTAAGCAGTTTGGTCAAGCGTGCATAAAACACGTCGCAAACAGACTGTTTCATACCAGCCTCATCGATTCCGATGTTCTGTGATATACCCAGGTATTGGTATGTTTCATCCTCGGAAAGGGTCCTCAAGTTGACGGGCATAGATATTTCTATGCTCTCAGAGTTAGAAACCCTTCCCATTTCAACATGGAGGACCGCACACTTATCCGTTCCCAGCTCCATTCCAATAGAACTGCTAAATTCACGAGTGATATTTGGCAATTCCATAAGATGGGAGCGACCGGAGGCGAATAACTTGAGGTCATCCATATAGAAAATGTGGGTCATTTTTGTACCTCCTTTCCGAAGCTGAAATCCCTTCCCGGAGCCCTCCAGTATTGTACTGAGACGGGTCAAAGAGAGGCAGAACCAGATCGGACTCAGACAATCGCCCTGGCAGATACCCCTTCTTATCATTATGCGGCTTTCCGCAGCCGTCATCCACTCACCCAGATGACAAAGGATCGTACTCCACTGCCCCATAAATTGCTCGAGGAAGTCGCTAACTGTACAGTCAATCTTGTACAGCTCGAGGACCCTCTTTAGCCATGTATGGGGAACCGGGTCGAATGCCTTTCTGTAGTCTATCCAGGCGGCGGAGAAGTTCCGACGGTTGCGTTTCAACACTTTGCCAATGACCGCGTCAGTGAGGAGTGGTTCCTTGGTTCCACGATCACCGCCCCGACATCCATTTTGAGCGCATGACATTACCTGATTTAGCTCCTGGTGACGAATGATTCTCGCGCTCAAAATGAATGTCAGTGTCTTATATATGGTGGGTAGACACGCGATGGAGCGGTATTTGCTCGGGTCTGTGGTATACTGATCTTTAGAAACCAAGTGAGTGATCCCAGTAGTAAAGAGGCTCGGGAGCGACTTCTGATCGAGAGCCTCTTGAAACTGTCGGGCGAGCACAGCGTGACCCACTAAGAACCCCTTCAGCCAGTAATGATGCAGCCCGTCGAGCCCCGGACTTTTCCAGTACGGGGCTCTACGGACCGCTTCAGCCACGTCTTCCGGCGTTATGGTGACGGGGTCCATAGGCGTAACACTCGCACTCTGGCTCGCCACAACTTCCATCCAAGGGCCCTCGCTGTGGTTTACGGGCTCTGACCACAGGCCACGCCAAAATGCGACAGTGTTAGCCTGATCCGGTCCCCGCTCCACATACTTCTGGTCGCTCCAATGATTTATAGAGCCTCTTCTGATCACTCTGGAAGAGACGGTTCTGGTTTAACCGCCTTGACTTCTCGGTAAATCGTCGAATCCGCTTCCTCCAAGCAGCGATCTTTTGCTTCAGTTCATCTATGCGCTCCGTTAGTTTCTGCGTGATATCCGGCTGTCTCTCAGTCTATTATTACCCGACCTGAAGCTTGTCAGTCTGCCGATAAGGGCCCTTGCCTTTGCGATACGGTCCTTAATTCTTTTTCTCCAGGCTGGGATGGCGCTACTTTGTTTAGTAGCGCGTCCAGCCATGGGAAATTTGGCGCCAAGAATACGGCAAACTGCCACTACGGCGCCAAAAAGAACTGAGTCCGTCTCGCAAAGGTCCCGACTGGCTTCCAAATAGGTTACCAGCATTGGGTTAAGAACCCTCACGACAGCCCGATTTCGCTTGCTGAGCTTGCGGTCTATTTTCGAGAGGCATGCTGCGCGTTTCCAAAATCGCCTCTTCCAATATACTCCTCATTTGCTCTAGTTCGTGGAAGACCATTTCATCATCGTCCGAATCAACCACAACTGGAAGATCCATTGCGGCTACCACACGTGGATGCTGGTCTGTCGCCTGAGGAGCCGCATCCCCAGTCATAGCCAATTCATTCGATGAGGGAAGATCCTCACGTCATTGTCGTCGAGTTCGGCATCATCAAATATTTTTGAGCGCATGGTGTACCGAACTCGGTCTGCCAGGTTTTCTTCCGTGACGGTAATAGACGGCTCCAGCTCAGCAAAAAAGCAATGCATCCGAGCCCGATACGCTATCCCTGCAGTTTCTTCCCCTTTCGCCCTATAGTACGCCCGCAATGCGTTTGCGTTCATATTTTTTGTCCAATGCATGCGGCGCACTCCACCAGAGGTGGATGCCGCTTGCCGAGTCCGAGAGGACCCTGCCGACATCAAGCCATCTGGTGGGGATGATGGATGCGGAGGGCTGCCAGGTGATCTTGCAGCTCCTCGCACTTGGCTGGTGGCCGCATGCTGCCGCGTCCAGCGCCAGCTCCAGGCGCCCCGGCAACCCCTAGGCAGCGGCCCTATATGCTTTCTATTAAAATCCATCGTCCATTTTTGGGCGCCAATTTACGGGAGACGCCCAAGGCCGGCACCATTTTGTTGTATCATTGTATGGCCGTAAGCACAAACGGGCCTTTGCACCCCGAGTACTGCCGAGGCACGGCGCTCACACCTCTTGGCAAGGCACTGACTGACTGCACCGACGTAGCAGTTTTGTCACAACTGTTACGTCAGCGGACGATGGGGTCGTCACTTCCCTACGCCATTATACAGGTTGGTCCAAAAGGTGACGTCCAAAAATTTTTTTGGAATGCTGACCTTTCGGGCTACATGAAAATACCCCATGTATGTTCCGCGATTTTTCTTAGTTTACGAGACATGATTTTTTTTGTATTATTTTGAAAAATGTATTTCGTAATGAGTTCCATGACTTTAAAGTAATTTTAAAAACTTCGCAAGACCCTAAGCTTTAGTTATAATACAAAAAAGTGGTTGTCAATGGGCCTTTTTTAGCCCTAGTCGGCCTTTAATTGCACAGAGCCAAAAAGTTCAAAAATAATCGTTTTATTATGCACCTATTGTTTATTACTAAGGATAATTAGATTTTCATGGTATGTCATAATCTTTCATAATAAATAAAACAATTTGGTTTTTTAATACTTATTTCATTTTACAACCAATTCTCAAAGTACCCCCCCCCCCCTCCACTTCAATACACACTATACAACGCCTTAGAAAATTTTGTTTCAGTCTTCTAAAAGCATTTGAAATTTGTCTGATTTTTGTTTCCGCCTCCGTTAATTTATCTCGCAGTTCTGCTTCGGTGCTTGTTTCGCTTGCGTACACCATCTCTTTGTAATATCCCCAGAGAAAGAAATCTGTGGGGTTCAAATCTGGTGAACGTGCAGGCCAATGAATCGTTCCGCCACGCCCAATCCATCTATTGGGGAATCTTTGATTAAGGAGCTCCCGTACCTCTCTTGCATAGTGGCAAGGAGCACCATCATTTTGGTAAATCATATCCCTTCTTGTCAATAAGTTTACATCGCCTAATAAGCCGTTTAAATTATTTTGTAATAAGTCTAAATATTGGGCTCCGTTTAACCTAGCAGGCAATTCAAAAGATCCTATAAGTTCCCCGTTCAAAATTCCTGACCACAAGTTTACACTATAATGTGTTTGAAAATTTGAAGGCCTTGCCTTGTGTGGGTTTTCAACAGCCCAACTATGGTAATTGTGGATATTGAAGACTCCTTTCAAATCTAGACTCGACACAGAATTTTATCAAAAAAACCTGGATCCTCCGCAGTTCTTTCCAGCATTGTTCGACAAAAAGTCACCCGTCTTGAATAATCTGCAGGATGCAATTTTTGGACGCGTTGAATATGATAAGCGTGGTATCCCTCTGAAAAAAGAAAACGAAATTGTACTTCTAGGAATCACTGTTTTTATTGCATGAAATGTGGTTTTTGCCCGACATAAGTAATTAAAATTAATTGATCGCTCGTCGCTATTCAAAGGTTTTAATACGGTGTCAAAGTAAAAGTTTTAAAGACAAAATGAACTTACCGGACTTAAGTATCCTTATAACTGAGGTTCGTGGTACACCAGTCGTTCTCGTAATAGCTCTGGTGCTAGTAAAAGGATATCTTTGCACTTGTTCCACGACTTCATCTCTGACATCTGGATCCACTCTGGGTACTCCTTCGTGGGAACTGCGTCCCGGAATTCGTCCGTCCATAAATGTATTATGTGTATTTATGAACACTCTGTGATCGGGATAAAGTTCCCGTTCTTCTCCTCGCCGTTCTAGTTTCTCTCGGTAAAGACTTGCCCCTAAATGGCCATTGCTTTGGGCAACGCCGTAAAAATAATGCATTTCTGCATATTCCTTCAAAGAATAACTCATTTTGCAACACAAAAATCCAAATCACAAGGTAATCAAAAGTCCGAAACACAAGCACAGTCAAATCAGTTATAAGGCGAAACAGAATCCAGTTAGCAAGCAGTCGTGGTAAATTAGGAAGTATCGAAAACAAAAACAGGAGTAGTAGTTACGCGAGCGATAGCTGTGAACAACTGAGGCACTCTATGACTGAGGCTACGCCTGTCGTCTTATGCGCGCGAGCTATGGCCAGAGCGAGAGAGCGTGCTACACACGACACAGTATTTCTCACTCCTGCTTCTTTTGTTCGACACGTGGTATTTTTTGTGATCTGCAACCGTCTACCTGCCTATTACTATTATTATTCATTATCTCATTAACATTGAGGGGAAATTCGTTGTTTTTTGTGACCCATCTGTGCTACTTACCGAAGTGGTACTATCCCTAACCCGAAGATTTACATTTCATTTTATTTTAATTCATTTGATTAGATTCTGTGGCGAACCTAATTATTTTTAGAAATAAGGTGTTTAAATAATAATGTTGAAAATTTTCGCCTCTGTGCAATTAGAGGCTGATTACGGCTAAACAAGGCCCATTGACTAGCACTTTTTTTAGATTACAATTAAAGCTTAGGGTCTTGCGAAGTTTTTAAAATTACTTTAAAGTCGTGGAACTCATTATTTAATTTTTAGTTTAAATTTCAAAATTAAACTTTGATTCAATCATATCTGCATAATTTGTTTTCAATTTGTATTGATGGTAGGCAGCTTATTTTTTATGTCAAAGAGTACAACTCATGAAGACTATGCTAAGAATAAAAAAAGTAGAAAATAGAGCAGAATTTTCAAGAAAAAAAATTTTGATTCGCTAAGTCGACATTTTTCAAAATAATACAAAAAAATCATATCTCGTAAACTAAGAAAAATCGCGGAATATACATGGGGTATTTTCATGTAGCCCGAAAGGTCAGCATTCCAAAAAAAATTTTTGGACGTCACCTTTTGGACCACCCAGTATATTATTATTATTATACCTTGGGGGAGGCTTATGTTCAGCAGTGAACATGTGAACATTAATAATATTCCTTTTAACCACTCCTGGTAAGCTTGAAACGCTTGTGGGTTACATATTATGAAGCAAGCTATACACACATATGTACTTATCTTGTTTTTATGTTTTTTTAACATACAGATTAGTCCGACTCCGATATATTTTGACCACAATATAATAACATGTCAATTATGGTTTTTGATGACTGACCGGTGAACACCAGACAGCCGATGAAGATGACATCTCTGGGTACCAAAACGAACTTAACAATTTGAAGTGCTTATCATTAGAGTGCTTGTTTAATTTTTACCATTAAAAATCGCACTATATTTAAATATTGAAATCCATCCATTTCTTGCCATTAAAAATCGTTCCATCTTCTAAAAAATAATAAGGATGGATCTCTAGTTTTAGCTCCGCTAATTTTGCAAACGTCTGTTGTACAGTATGTGGCTCGGCGTTGTCGTGTAGAAAGTACTAGCTTTATGCGTGTGTGTGCGCGTGTACGTATACGTGTGCATGTGGTGCGTGTGCGAGTGCATGTGCGTGGGTGTGTGCGTGTGCGTTAAATCATTGTATAACCTTTTTTTCATGGGGAAATGCCTACGCATACCCACCTCGAGGGATAAAAACGAGGTATGTCAGACTTGCACTAACTAAAACCCTATGGAATTGCACCTCTGTCGCATATTGACAGGGCCACGACAACGCTTTCGCACACATTCCCAGCTCTACCAGCGTTGGCTGCCTCATGGCTGCTCCTGCTTGGGAGAGGATTACTCCTCCCCATCTCCTTTTAAAGTAAGGCGCACCATAATACATAGCGCACCTTTTTCATGGCCTCCAACTTCACTTGCGCAACGGCAGCCCCCTTGTCCAATGCGTTAAGGCTATGGGGCCAGGAAAAACGAGCTCTCACGAGCACTAGCATTCCTGAACCCATTGGTGGATCTGGTCTATGGTTCCACTGCCAATCAAGATTCGGTTGTGAAGGGTAGGAAGTGTGGCGCCTCGCAAAACTGACACTCCTCTCCCTCCACAGCCCACCACCATCGCATCAACAGTGCGGCCCGGTCAGAGTCACGATGGATAGGACAAGTGGTGCGTAGCCATATCAACACTCCTCATCCTCCACGACTCCACCTCTACTGCAGCGGTAGGGGAGAGAATACTCCTCTCCCAAAGTGGGCCAGCCAAACCCACTCGGAGTGGCCACCTCGGGCTGGCTCTTCACCTCGTTTCAGCTATGTGGATTCCTCTTAGTTCACCGCGGGTTGGTGAACCATGGTTACCAAGCCCTGCCACCACGACAAGGCATTTTTATGGAGAGTTTCTCTGCGTGATAAACTTAGAATTGAGGATACCTGCAGTAGAATCAGTGTGACGGACAGAGCCCAACGGATTAGTAAGCTGTAATAGCAATGGGCCTACCAAATAGCTCAAAGAACCGACAACTGATGGGGAAATAAGGTTCCCGAGTGGCAGCATCGTGACGACCTGGTAAAACATGCGAGAAGTCAATGGACCGTGCTTTGTGGCATTTCTTGGGTGAGGCCTATGTTCAACAGTGGACTTGTGAAGGACTGTAATGATGATGATGATGAACAGGGGAGAAATAAAAGTAAGGGATCCGGAGACGCTGCGTTGATTCTTTAAAAGCAATAGTTTGAGAACAAACTTGAGGTACTCACTTTCTCTTTTTAGGCTGTAGTTGATTTATTAATTTTTATATATATTTTAATAAGTATAAATATAACTAATATTTCAGTAAGAAACATTAATCTCTACACTCTTCTTCTAGCAAATCAACTAACTTCACTATATAATCTGGCGAATATTACACCTCATTCCTAAGTGGCGACACCTTGATGGCAGAAAAAGTCATGAATGCCCTCATTTGTGAATATTTTGTAATCAAAGAATATAAAATCACAACGTTACATTTGTAAGCATGAAGGTTACATCATTTGCAAAAGTATAGTTACCAAATAGAATGTAATCATTACTATGTTTAAATAAGAATAATTCTTACTCTTACTTCAAAAAGTAGTGTTTCTGTGGCTGTGCGATTTAGTGTTCCTCAACTTAGAGATATGCCAATTCGGAAGTAATTCTACTAGAATAAACTCCAATTGAAATTCACGTAACTCGAATTGAACTTTTATTAATTGGCAGGACGCAACTGATTCAATTTTATACAAATTATTCGTATATTTATTCTTACATCCCATACCGTGTTGGGCTTAGATTAATACGATGCTTTCGCATATTATGTTGGAACAATTATTATTACTAAATATAGTAGGTAGTAATAAAATAAAAAAAAACATATTTATAGTATTATATGTTTTTGGTTTGCGTCTTTATGACATAAGTACTTGTTATCAGTAATTTAACTATCACAAATTATTCTTATGCAATTTATTGGTATTATAAAATATACATGCACTCGCTTGCTCGCATATTTCGTTCAATTACCGCCAGCCTGAACTCGAGTTAGTAATTATCCGACTCTAGTTAATTCGAGTTGAACGCAACTCGAGTTGAGAGCTGCCATCACTAGCCCAACTCAATACTATACTTTTTCATAGGATAGAAATTCTATGTCTATGCTCAATACCATGTTTATTTATCTATGCTCAATATTTTAATTGATTTGGACTATGTACCAACTTAAACATAACATAATATTTTTAGACGACGAGTTCTCTTTCGTCGCTACAGGAAAACCTCGCTTGTATAAAACTCTATAAAGCCACAAATGTATACACTAGAATGTAATAAAAAAGCAATCAATTGACTTACTTGAATCCATATTTTGTGTTGGTATTAGTGTTCTGTGTGTTGTGTAGTTGTAGTTGGGTAAGTTTGGTCACATATTTGGGTGTGTGTGTCTGTTGCGTTTACCGGGACACAATCAGTTGCGATTGCGATCTTGCGATTGCGTGTGAACCGATATTTTAGAAGTTCTTTAATTTACCAAGCTTTTGTTAACTAAAATAAATTTTCAAAAACCGTGATACATCGTGGGATATTTTAACTTGAGTATGAGTATAGGGACCACGAGACTATGTTTACGAAGAATTCATATGCGTCAATTATAATAAAGTGAACGATTGCCCTATTTCAAAAATTTAGGAGCCATTTACACATGGCGAAGAGTCACGTACACTTTTTGAAATAGTCATTATTGATAAATTGTGAAGAAAGTATATTTTTCTTAAAATCAAAAGAAATGGATAGTAAGAATATCCAGAAAAATGCTATGCAAAAAAGTGCAGAGTTCACCTTCACTCCACCACCCGAGGCACCTGTATTTGAACCTACGCTTGAAGATTTTGCGGATCCATTGGGATATATCGCTAAAATTCGCCCTGTTGCTGAAATAACGGGTATTTGTAAAATAAAACCTCCAGCGCGTTGGCAGCCACCTTTTTCGCTGGATGTTGACAAATTAAAGTTTGTACCACGAATACAAAAAGTAAACGAATTGGAAGCCATTACTCGATTGAAGTTGTTATTTCTCGAAAAAATTTTAAAATTTTGGGACTTGCAGGGCTCGCCATTAAAAATACCTATGATTGAAAACAAAACATTAGATTTGTACTGTTTAAAATTTTGGGTGGATGAAGAAGGTGGTTTTGAAAATTGCAATACACCAAAAAAATGGCGTAAGATAGCGAATTCAATGGGCTATAGTCAAAATGCTAATACTATGAATTTTTTAAGAAGCAATTATGAAAAAATTTTGCTGCCTTATGAAATATTTGAAAAAAGTAAAGCTGATATATTAAAGACCGTTAAAAAGAGTGAGACAAAAGTTGAAATCAAAACTGATGGTAATGATGCTAAGCAGACCTTTAAAGAAGTATCAGTAGAATCAATTACTAAACCAAAAGATGAATGTAAGAATTACATACCTCACACAAGTATTAAAAAAACTAAAACTGGATCAGATATCAAACCTGATGTGGACAGTCACAGTATTGTAGAAAGTGAGGAAATGAAATGTAATAGAGAGCTAAGAAGATTAGCATGTTATGGACCTGGGCCCAAAATGCCTGGTCTTAATGATGAAGAGTTTGATATAACAAAATCTAGAAAGAGACCAAGATATGATTTAGATCCCTTAGCAGTTTATGTTTGTGCTATTTGTCAAAAAGACCATACTGATAATTTATTGTTGATTTGTAATGGTTGTTCTGATACTTATCACACATTTTGTCTTAAACCTCCTTTGAATTCTGTTCCCGATGGAGATTGGCGTTGCCCCTGTTGTATAGCTGAGGAGGTACATAAGCCAGCAGAGGCCTTCGGCTTTGCTCAGGCTGAAAGGGAATATACTCTTCAACAGTTTGGAGAGATGGCTGATAAATTTAAATCTGATTATTTTGGCATGTCTGGCCATTTAGTGCCTACATCTGTTGCAGAAAAAGAATTCTGGAGAATTATATCGTCAGTGGAAGAAGATGTAACAGTAGAATATGGTGCAGACTTGCACTCAATGGATCATGGTTCAGGTTTTCCAACTAAGTCCTCCTTGAATCTTTATCCAGGTGATCAAGAGTATGTAGATTCAGGATGGAATTTAAATAATCTACCAGTCTTAGACGGTTCAGTGTTAAGATTTATTAACGCAGATATCTCAGGTATGACGGTACCTTGGATGTATGTAGGCATGTGCTTTTCTGCATTTTGCTGGCACAATGAGGATCACTGGAGTTATTCAATTAATTATTTGCATTGGGGTGAAGCAAAAACTTGGTATGGTGTACCAGGAAGTGGGGCAGAACTGTTAGAGACTGCAATGAAAGCAGCGGCTCCAGAGCTTTTCAAATCTCAACCTGATTTACTTCATCAGTTAGTTACTATAATGAATCCTAATATACTGATGGCAGCAGGGGTTCCTATTTATCGTACTGATCAACAAGCTGGTGAATTTGTTGTGACATTTCCACGAGCCTACCATGCAGGCTTCAATCAAGGGTATAACTTTGCTGAAGCAGTAAATTTTGCTCCACCAGACTGGCTTAAAATTGGGCGAGACTGTATAACCCATTACAAGTACCTCAAAAGGTTTTGTGTTTTCTCTCATGATGAACTAATTTGTAAAATGGCTTTAGAAGGTGATCGTCTAGATTTAGAAACAGCTTTGGAAACACAAAAGGAATTAGTTTCGGCTACAGAGGAAGAAGGTAGGTTACGAGCAAAGATAGCTAAACAAGGATTGAAAAGTGTACGAAGAACAGCCTTTGAGTTGCTGGGAGATGATGAGAGACTATGTGAGGTATGCAAAACAACATGTTTCTTGTCATCTGTATCATGTGCTGATTGTAAGCATATGGCATGCCTGCAGCATGCCAATGATTTTTGCCAGTGTCCTTTAGATAAAAAGACTCTTAATTATAGGTATGACATGGATGAGTTACACATAATGTTGCAGACTCTTGACTTTAGAGTTAACAGTTTTGATAAATGGATGACAGAAACAAAAAAAATTTTGCTTCCAACTGCTCCTGATATAGGAAGAGTCCAAAAATTAAAAGTTTTATTGGATGAAGCAGATGAACTTAAAATACCAAAGTGTATGTTATTAACACAATTAAAGAACGAGTATACTGCAGCCACTGAAAATGTTGAACCGATTATTATAGAATTAGATGATGATTAAAGAAAATTTGTCAGAGTATACTTTAGTACAAAGTAATGTTCGCTTGTAGGTAAAAGTAGATTTTATGTGTGGTTATGTCCTCAAGAATTTCAAACTTAATGCATAAGTGTGTATGTTTATAATTTCAATAAATTTCCTGTGGGAAATATGTTATTAACTTTTTGTGTGTAAATGGCAACAATTACATATTTATTTAATGGCTAAAAAGTGAAAACAGGAATAAAAAATAGGGTAAAATATCATCTTCCCATAATTTTATTTTTCTTTATCATAAATGTTTTCTGTTAATGATATATTAATCAATAGACAGAAATAACTTTTTTATTAAAACTTGTGTGTATATTTTGATTGTAATTATAGTTAACAGGTAATTGCAAAGCTTAGTTATCACAATCTTTTGTGCAAATAATTGTCTTTTAAGATATATCCCACCGTTTTAATAATAATAATTAGGAATGTCTTATTGTTTAATTTGCTGATCATCACACTGTTTTTGATAAAAATAAGATGTTCCTTTTAAATAATGGATTATGGAAGTAACCATTTATTTCTGTATGATCTCAAGTTCTTATAGTTAGTTATGTAATGAATATAATAAAAGTGTTAAGGTTGCCGAATAGAAATTTCTTTATTGGTTCACTTTCTTATAAAACAGTGGGCTTTACAATATTAAATAGTAAATTATGTACCTAAATGTTATATAACTAAGATAAAAGTCTTTAGTTTTAAAATTGGTCATTGTTAAGAAATAAGGGTATAGACATAAAGATTTATTTTAACACATGCATTAATGATTTATATATATTACTTGCAGTGTAAACATGTTGTCACGCAATTTTGTCCTTAATATAGGTACTTGCAGTGTAAACATGTAGTCACGCAATTTTGTCCTTAACATAGGTAAGTATCTATTTTTCTTATTTAGATCAAAGACAGTTTTATGGCAATTTCAAGATATATTATATATAATTCAACATTCATCACAGAAATATTTACTTGAAAATAAAGTTTTATTTTAATTATTGTGATTCACAGCACATGTACCTTATTTTATTTTGATTAGGATTACATAAAAACTATTGCAATTAAATTAAAAAGTTAGTGTACACTGTCAGTTAGGTGGTTGGTTAGCTGCTATAAAATAAATGCGACAAATGTAATGGTGATTAAAACATGACTTGGGAGTAAAGTGTGTGGATTAAAACATAGACTCAATTAACCATGAAAGTGCGGATTGTATATCGATGACCACCTGCCTGTTTTGCTGCTTCACTCGCTCATTATTATTGTGGTGGTTCCATATTGATCTCAAAATCTATTGCAACCAGCCGTATCGCACCTATACGAATTTTTCTGCATATTTAATAATATTGAGAATTCCTAAAAAATATATTGCAAATACGCATCAAGCACGAAGCTTTCAAGTTAACCACAGTTAGCCACATTGCTGGCAGTGTAAACTAATTTATAGGACCTAGATAAGTTTTAAGGCTATGACTATGTAAATAATAGTTATTATGTCTTGATAAAAGTAAACATTAGGCAGTATTGCTATTTATTGTAATATGTGTGCTTTATAACATTGGTTTTGTTGCATGGCTGAGCTGTTAAATTCTTTAGGAGAGAGCAAGAATTTATGCCATTATTTGACTGATTTGTTTGTTATATGTGTCTAATTAATTTAAATATCTTGACTAAAATAATTGTTAATTTTAATATATGTAGATTAGTTGTGATCTATTCTGTGATTCAGTCGCTATTTTAGTTTATTCTTTTCATTAGTACCATTTATTGTGAACATCAATTATTTAGGTATTTTGTTTTCTTATTGTACAGTAAAATAGATATATTATGTACTATGTCCAATTTGTCCTATAAATACTGGTCTATTCTACATTACATTTTGTAAAAGTAAATAAAATGAGTTAATTTGAGTATTATTGAAGTAGACGGACACAATTTCCTGTGAGTTTATTAATAAATTTCTGTAATTAAGGCTTACAGTTTTATTTCAAATTTCAAGTATAATCGGTAAACCTAAATATATACTATATACTCTCACAGGCACAATTAACTGCTCACCCTCATGTCATGATTATTATTTGTGTTAAGGTGGTTCATTTTGGAATCAAATTAAACAAATGTACCCTGTTTATTATCTTGTGGTTTTAATGCCATTCCAAAGATTAGTCTACAGTTAGCATTATTTGGATTCGGTATATTGAAGGCTTAAAATTATGGAAATTGTTATCATTATCAGTTAAAATTTCTGAAGTCAACTTAAGGGAAATTTTAGTGTGTTGTGCTTAAAAAAATGCCTTTGGATGCTGCTAAAGCTGTAGCTTTAACTGATGAGGAGTACAACCAGCGGCGAATTGCAGGAACACTTAGTCTACTACGTACAACTATAAGAGACGCCATTCAGAGGTATCGGGAGACTGGGCGGTACACATGGAGACCCGGTCAAGAGCGACTGATGCACGTCAGCTCGGGACAATTGTTTTATTGTCGGTAATGTGTTACGAGATCGCCTTCATTACAACGGCTAAGGTTTGAAATCGTCTGTTTGTAATCAGAAATGTCAGTGTAAGTGAAAGAACAGTTAGAAGACGGTTAGCTGAGAGAGATCTGACAGCATTTCGTCCAGCCCGCGCTCCAGAATCCCTCAGATCACAGAATAGCTAGGTCAATGGAAGAATGTTTTGTTATCATAAGAAAGCAGAATTGCTTTAACCCATTCTCTGTTGCTGTACTCAAACGAGTACAGTTGTTCAAAAATTTATTGACGTTTGTTATTTTTTATTTTAATAAATTAAATAGAGGGTAGACTCATATTTTTTTGAGTCGTGCAAATTGAGGGTACTTCTAAAATACGTGTCATTTGGAGCAACCGGATTTCATGTTATTGGACTAGCGTGCTAGTGAGTAAGTAGTAATCTATAATAGGAGTTACAAATTTGAAACAATTTTTGTTTAACTTTAGATGAAGATTTTTATTGATGTACTCAGTTGAGTACACTGGTCACTTCAATAGATAAAAAAATACAACTTTGTTTCAGTTTACCAACAATGAGTCGCAAGACTTTTTCCGGTACAAATAGGACTTGAGGAAGCATTTGAAGTAGTCACAGCAGATAGTGATGATGACTGTGAATATGATATGGGCGATAATACCACCTGATCCCAGTGTCGTGACTGACGAAGAGGAAGAGTCTGATGAAGATATGGTGACGTATATGTTGCCACGAGATGTGCTCGGAAATATTAAGGTTATGGTGCGCGATGAAGGTACTTTGTCGAGCGACTATGATTCCAGTGACGAAGAACCATTGGCCGCAAAACGAGTTCGTCGGCAGTCTAACATTCAGCAGCGGCAGCAAACTAGCCTGGAGAAAATGTTCACCATCCTATATTTTTGGCCATTAGCATACATCTGAGGTGCAAGATAAACAGAATATGCTATGAAGGAACAACTGAAAGACCAAAATCCTGTACAAATTTTTGAAAAAATACTGGGTGAAGAAGTATTACAGCTGATGTTATCTAATAGTATTTTGTACTCTAATCTTTTCAACTTGATTTGCCGGACTTAAAAAAGTTCATTGGTATTTTGATTTTGTCGGGATATCACAAATTGCCTCGAAAGCAGTACCTAGTCGGGTCATAAGTTCTGTCAAAACCTTATCATTTAAAAAAAATTAGTATTAGCTACATGAACTTCAGCAATTTTAAAAATATAACGTTTGCGCTTGCCGAAAATAAAAAAGACATTAGTTTTTATTTATTTTCAAATATGGAGTAGTCAAAGAAACAAGATAGAGTAGCGATTATCGCGTTGCACCGCTGTGGTTACACGCCAAAAGAGATTTTCCATATTCTACAAAAATTGTAAAATAACCCTACGAGTTGTTTATAGCACTATCAAACGATTCACTGAAGATTCAAGCTTCGAAGATCGTAAGTGGACCGGCCGACCTCTTACAGTTAGGACACCCATTAGGATCATCAAAGCAGTGAAGGCGCGAATCCAACGAAATCCTGTTCGTAAATAAAAAATCTTAGCTCTTCAGATAGGCCTAAGCAGATCCACGGTCAAAGGAGTGATCAATGTATACCTAGGACTACTAGCTTATCGTACGAAGACCGGACATTTTTTGAACAAGCGTTTGAAAAAATTTAGGCTGGATAGATCTCGCGCTTTCTTACGGCGGTACGCGGGAAAAAATACCGCGAAATTTTGTTTTCGGATGAAAAATTTTTTAACATCGAAGAAAGTAATAATAAACAAAACGATAAGGTGTATGCCCACAGCAGTGAAGAAGCCAGAGTTTAAGAAGCACATTATCCTTCGTAACTCATGGTTTGGTTTGGAGTCTCATATTCAGGCTTAACTGAGGTGTTTTTCTGTAAAAAATGTGTAAAAGCCAGTGCCGAGGTATACCAAAATACCGTCATAACAAACATAGTAGAACCTCTTTCTCAAACAATGTTCAAAAACAGAAATTGAATATTCCAACATGACTTTGCAGCAGCTCATAGGGCACGAAGCATGCAAAACTGGTTGACCGTCCATGCAATTGACTTTATCGGACATGAAGACTGGCCCTCTTTTAGTCCAGATTTAAGCCCTCTGGATTATAAGATATGGCAACATTTGAAGGAGAAAGTCTGCGCTAAACCTTATCAGAATTTGGAATCTTTCCGAGCATCTTTGGCTAAAGCAGCGGCAGAAATGTGGTGCGTATTGCGATTGATGATTGGCCGCGTTGATTAAGGGCATGTATTCAAAATAGGGGAGGGCATTTTGAATAACGTAAATAAAATTGTATTCCAACGTAAATTGCCTTTAATTTCATGTATAATTATCAAAAAGTGTATCATTAATTTTATAAAAAGTTTTTGACAGAACTTATGACCTGATTAAGTATATTGGCTACTGGATGAGGATGTCGGAGTTGCGCTAGTTTCAAGAGCTATGTCGAGTAAAAAGATATCTTCACATTGTGAATAACGATGATGCATTAAATTACAGAGATAAAATGTTCAAAATTAGATCTCTGGCCGACATACTGTTGACTAAATTCAATCAATGGGGGGGGGGGGGGGGAATATTTTATGAAAATATTTCAACTGACGAGTCGATGGTCAAATATTATGGACACCAACCCAGTAAGCAACTTATATAAGGCAAACCAGTGCGTTTTGGATGTAAGAACTGGGTTGCTGCAAGTTTCACTGGGTACTGCTACACATTTGATTTTTATTGTGGAAAGTCACTTGATTTTTCTGATGAAATTTTGGGAACCAGAGTTGTAGAATCTCTGTTGTCAAAATTAGATATCGACCCAAAAAATAATAAAGTATTTTTGACAACTTTTTCACAAGCTGTAATCTTTTAGTTGATTTGCGAAATCTGGGATACTGCGCTACTGGAACAGTTCGTGAGAATCACACTAAAAAGTACCCATTGACAGCCATTAAGGAGATGAAGACGAAAGAGAGAGGCTTTTGGTTACAGGTTTGATAAAAACTATGAACTGTTGTTGGATAACTGGAAAGACCATAGTGCACGATGGCTACTAACTATGATTACTTTGAACCAATGGGTATGGTAAAAAGATGGTGCCCAAAAATGAGAGAGAAAACCGATGAAAGGATTCCGCTTTTATTTGAAAAGGTATCAAGGTATGAGTGGAGGCGATGATCTTGATCAGTCCATATCATTATACAGGATCGGGATATATGGCGAAAAGTAGTGGTGGGTTTTATACTTGTTGGACATGGCCGTTTCAAACGCTTGGCGCGTACGTGTTATGAGCAAGGATGACCCTATGGATCAAATCTTGTTTCGACGTAGTCTTGCCAGATACTTTTACGACAAGAAACTCTAAAAAGAGCCAGACCATCTTTTACTATGTTCCAAAGACTGCCTCAAGATGATTTAGGCCACTACCCAAGGAAGCTTGAAAAGCCGTTTAATTGTCATCTGCACGCACCTAAGTACGTGTAGGTATCGGGCCCCGGGGTATACCCCATTACCCGGGTGTCATCATACCCCATTACTATGGGGCAGTCATTGTTAAGCCTATCTTGGCATGGTTGATGCTACATTAATATGTTAATGTAGCCGGATAAGAATGATTTTCCCGTAGTTCACCGACTACGGGAAGGGGAGGTAATCTATGAAGGTAGTCAAAGTTGGCCTATCAGCGGCATTGAGGGTTGTTACTCGACTCTCTAATCACATATAGAGAGGAGTTCTCTTGGAAGAGGTCGCCCGTCCGGTGGCCGGGTGTGCAACGGCGCAAAACCGTTGAGGTGTTCGTGTGGCCCGTTATCGGCACGGTCGAACATGCCGCGCGCTAAACGGGCCACAAAGTCGTAGATACTCTCGACCTATAAGTCGGCCGCTATCACGTCATTCCGGACGTAGCGACCTGCTCCGACGATCGTCCTTAGTGTCAGGTTCTGCTGGGCCTGAAGTCGCCGCCTCAGAGGGTCGCTCAGAAGTGCGTACCAGGCCGGTGCAGCGTAAGTGATGATGGTCCGGATATACATCTTGTATATCCGGAGCTTGGTTCGTAGTGGCAGCTTGGATGCCAGGACCGGCAAGAGCGTCGCCCGCGCACATCGGGCCCGGCGGACGACGAAGTCGACGTGCGCGGTCATGCGCAGCGTCCTGTCGATCCTGCACCCAAGGTAGGT
Source organism: Parnassius smintheus behrii (assembly GCA_036936625.1). Taxonomy (NCBI): domain Eukaryota; kingdom Metazoa; phylum Arthropoda; class Insecta; order Lepidoptera; family Papilionidae; genus Parnassius; species Parnassius smintheus. The sequence goes on from JAUPFT010000008.1 coordinate 29,744,548, forward strand.
TACAGCCTTCTGGTAGAACCTTCTGCGGGGGAGATGAACCAATCTCCTGCAAGAGGTGGCGCGGGCGACGACAGGAACTCCTGCACGCGACTTTCCTTCCGGGCATGAAGCTCCATGAACTCCGCACTTGCTGTATTCGGCATAAATTGCTCCTCGAAGTGCTCGACTAGGATATCCGCTCTGCCCTTGGCATCATAACATCGTTTGCCCGTATTATCAGTCAACGGGCAAACGGGAGGTTTAGCTTTGGTTAGCTGTCGGTTTAGTCTGTAAAGCGATACGTCTTTCTCCTCCGCCTTCTGGATGCGCCGATCCCATGCGTCTCCTCTGAAGGCTTGGACTAAAACCGACAGTTCCTCCGTTAGGGTGTTCAGCTGGGTTTTGATCCTGGGACAGCGAGTACGCGCCCAGAGCTTTCTCAGCGCTCTTTTGCGCTTGATCTGCACGCATATCTCACGCGGCAGATCATCTCGCCTTGCTGTAATCGGGACGACAGTAGAAGCCGCGTGGAGGGCTTCCTTGATGTTATTGGTGATTCTAGTCGCAGCGGCCTCTACGTCGTCCGCTGTGCTAATAGGTTGGTGTGCTGGAGGTCTCTGCTGGAGGTGTTGACAGTAGAGCCTCCAGTCGACACGGGTTTTAAAAGCTCTAGGCGGCGTAGTCACTGCCTTTAGGCCAAGGGTTATCAGTAACGGGAGGTGCTGTGAAGGGAGGTCGTACAGCACTTCTACCACTATCGGATAGTTGACGTTCCTAGTGAGCACGATGTCTAATACATCCGGGTGCCTCCTTGGATCTGTAGGAACGTGTGTAGGTTCCTCGGGACCTAAAACGTCATACTGGTTCTTCTCAGCATCTTCGTATAGCTCACGACCCGGTGGGGTGATCACTCTGGACCCCCACGCCGGGTGTTTGGCGTTCAGGTCCCCGGCGATGATTACTGGTGCATCGCCTTCCATCACCGTCCGGATGTCTGAGGAGCAGAATGGAGTCCCTGGCGGGCGGTATGCTGCATATATCCTTAGTTCCTCACCCGCCGCCTCCATTCTTATGCCGATTGAGCGCATTGTCTGGTAGGATGGTAGTTCCAGCTCCTGGTGGACGATGTCCCTCCTCACTAGAACCGCCGTGCCTCTATAGGCGGCCCCTCGAGAAGTGACCTCGTCCCTTCTATAAATGTGGAAATTTGGCAGCTTTATGCGCGTTTTGGGATTCAATATTGTTTCGCCCAGCAGTATAATGTGTATGTCCTGTTGCTGGGCGACAGTACGGAGTTCCTGCAGCTTCTGCTGTATTCCGTCCGGGTTCCAGTACATTAGGCGCAGGTTATTATCCTCCATAGTGTCTGGCCAGGAGGTTTGCCAGCGCCTTCATAATCGCTGTTACGGGATCAGTCCCGGCTCTGATGTCTGCCAGGACTTGTGTGCCGACCTCGATGGCAATTCCAACTAGGCGCTGGATTGCATCAGCTGTTTCGAGGCCGGCCGATGGTGTTCTCCTTTCTGAAGGCGTTGGTACTGGTCTCGGGCGTTGGATCTCCTGTTTCTGGGTAGAGCGCGCTCTGTGTGCAGTTCGGGCTCTCTCTTCTGGTGGAGCCCTCTCCTGCACTCTACCCACGCCCTTTTGGGTGGTCTCCTTAATAACCTGCGCCTGAGGGGCTGTTGGTCCAGGTGTCGGGGTAGAGGTAACAGCCCGAGGAGGCTGCGCCTTCTTCCTGCTTCTCTCCCGCCTCCTCTTCTTTGAGGGCTGCCGTTCTGTGGCAGGGTTGGCGGGAGGTTGCAGAGTCGCCCCGGTGGTTGTCCTTTCCTGTACGGGTTCCACCGTTTCCTTGTGTGGTACGGGTGGGGGGGGGGCTGGTTGCCTGCCCTTCCCTGTGATGGTTGCCCACCCGTCTTGCTGGGTGGTCACAGCTTTCGGGCGACTCTGGGGGATCCTTTTCGGGTCCTCCGGGAGTAGCCCCGGTAAGGTTATCCCCTGCCTCCGTGCAGTCCTCCTCAGGACTGGGCAGCGACGGTCGTTGGCTGTATGATTCTTGCCACAGTTGGCACATGTGGGTTCCTCCTCTCTACCCCGAGGGCAAAGGCTCGCTATATGCTCCCCGGCGCAGCGTACACACTTCACCGGCCTGAAGCAATTAGCTGAGGCGTGTCCAAAGGCCTGGCAGCGGTGGCACTGGGCCGGTCCTGCTTTCCTTTGCCAGGCCTCAATAACTACTCCCCTCATATAGAGTAATTCGTCAACTTCATATAGTTTCTTAAGTTGCTCCAGGCTCAGGTGGTCAAATTGGGCAAAGTAGACGCATCCTGGTCTGCCTCTTCGCGGTGGAATCGCTTTGACGTATTTCACCGGGAAGCCCTTTGCCTTTATAGCCTCCTCAATGGTACTGGTATCGGTACCCATTGGTAGACCCCGGATGCCCACTTTGGTGGGCTTGTCTTCGTCCGGGGTATAGCAGTACCACGACATGTTGGGTGTTGCCTTGGAAAGTTCAACCATATAGCGTTGAACAGTCCTGAATTCAGTGGCGCTTTGTGGGGTGAATCGAACCCCCTTCCCGAACGGACGGGCATTCAACGGGTGGCCCAACATTCTGTTGAGCTCCTTGAAATGCCTCGTCCAGTCCGGGAGGCATTCGGCCACTATGGGCGGATATCTTGCTTTTTCTTGCTGGTCGGCAGGCTTATCTGCAGTCACTGCCGCCGATTGGGGTCGTGGTACTGCTGGCGCAGCTACCATATTGGCGTAGCTAGTAGATGGTCGTTGGCCATCATCCAGCGGACGCCCGGACGGGTTTTCGGTTGTCTTCCTCGGTGACGTGGACGGTGAGTGTCCAACCGATGTGTTGGGGGCTAAGGTCGCATAGGTCGTTGCGCTCCACCCATACGACCCTTCTCCTCCCTGCTCTAGATCCACAGCTTCCATGCTGGAATGGTGTTCATCTGATCTAGGGGGGGTGGGTTTGTTCGGCGATGGCGATTTTGGTGGAGACCTCCTGATGGGTCTGTGGTCATGCTCCTCCTCGGAGCTCGAGTAATCCGAGGAGTTGGAGGATCCAAGGCACTGCCTCTTCTCCTGAAGCGATGCTGCAGTCTCGGGTGGAGTATGCCTTCTCCACGACTTCTTAGCCCGCTGTTGTAGGGGTACCGGTTTCAGCCCAGTCGTACCTTCAGGTACGATGGGTGAGAGCGCGGTCCTCGGTGCGGGTCCTTTCCCTGGAGATAGGGGTTTCCTGGTGGGGATCTGCGAGTAGGAAGACACTACTCGAGTCCTTTCCGGATAAAAGATGTCCCTGTATGCTATCGGACGGTCCAATGCGCTTGTACGGTCCGGTGGTTTTCTGGTTCTAGGCGGCGGTTCCCCCTTGTCGTTGTCCTTGTCGGACATGATGGAAAAACCTACCTACGAGTCAGTAATCTAATTGGCCCTGTCTAAGTTCCAGCCGTTCGGCTTAATGCGCGACGCGGATGGATGGGTGCAATATACTTGGTGTAGTCACATGGGGCACTGCCTGCCCCTTTTACAACGAAAAGGGTTGAGGTAAGTGCTAGGTGGCACTTTATGACGCGACTAGGCACGAGATGCACGAAACGCATAAAGTGCCAAGAATCAACTAGGGGCCGGTGACCTCAACGCCTCACGGAATCGCGGGACTCAACGTGGGCGGAGTTTGTCGTACCGGCGGTTATTTGCAGCCACTGTATACTGCAAGCAACACACACCTAGGAGATCCTTGCTTGAAAAGCAATTACGGTGCGTAATTTGCCATACAAGGGTCCGATAAGAAATCCCCCTCTAATCTCCCTTTCTAATCTGTGGCAAAATGTTCTATAATGAAATATAACTACGAAATGTTTATATAGCAATTAGCAATTACTGTGGAACCAAAAGCCGTGCATTGCCCTGAAGTTGTTTTGGAATGCGTTTTCGAGTAGGGGCCGAGTGGGTACCGTACGGGCGATACGTTTGCAGGTTCACTTCACATTTCAATGTTTATGTTTGTTTTTGTTGTGGCTGTTAAAAATTTATGTTTTTTTAAAGATTTTAAGTGAAAATGGGAGGATAATAGTGTTCCTTGTGATGAATATAAGTATGTTAAAGTGCTAATCGGCGAGAAAAGGGTAAAATCCTTAAAACTAAATTTTAATTCAATAAACATTTCTCGTTATCTTTGAAAGAGGTGCTGTAAATGCTCACAGGTACGTCGAAGAGGTTCTGCTAGAACATGTCGTTCCTTTTGCCCCTTTTATTGGCCTGAATTTTCCTTTGGTGCATGATAATGCTAGAGCCCATGTTGCCCGGAGTATTACTGAATACCTGAATGTTGCCATGGCCAGCACGCAGTCCCAACCTCAACCCAATAGTAATGTCCCTCAGACCGAATTACGGCCGTGGCGGCCTGCCTCAGCGGAGGCTAGCCATCGGCGCAGGACATTATAGTGCCCAAGATGGGACGGTAAACCGACACGACCGGAGAGAGATCAGGCGCAGGACCAACGGCTTTACGTGCTTTCCGAGGAACTTCAATGCGGGTTCACAGAAGTTCAACATCCACCTTACAGTCCAGACATGGCCCCGTCCGACTATTATTTATTTCCAAATTTAAAGCGGGACGTAAGAGGAAGAAAATTTTCAAGCGATGAAGAGTTGCAGGCGGTCGTCTTCAGTCATTTTGAGGACAAAAAATGTGATTATTTTTATAAAGGTTTAGAGATGTTGATTCACAGATGTCAGAAGTGTGTTAGTATTCATGGAGATTATATTGAAAAATAAAATTGGTTTCGTTTCATTTCCTTCCTTGGTTCATAGTTAGGCCAATTCATTATGGGACCGCCTACGTACATAGAACAAAATTATTAAGAATATATTAAATTATCAAAATCCAAAATCCTATCTGCGTAAACAACAATTGACTAGAATGGAAAAACACAAGCCCTATATTTAATCTATAAGATTTTCTTTGAGTCGTTTAGAATGCACCATGCAATAATTTTTGTTCGATTCAATACCATATGCATATAATTACTGATATAAAATATAACTCGACATTTAGTAGGTAAGTAGGTAGTGCAAGCGAGGACAAACGAAAACTATAAAACCTATGTGTTTTAAAAATGAAATATTTACCACTAGATCACCACTAAATATTTTTTGGTTAATGGTTTGCCCGGCTTGCTATTGGTATTATTTTTATACCTTATGTTTAATATTATGTACTTATGTCACCCGCACAATTAAGACGAATCAAACAACACCTTATGGCTTATATTAAAATTCATCAAGCCGTTTAGAAATGGACATAGAAACATAAGTACATTTGTATTTTATACACGAAAAACTACCTACCCTCCGTCTGAGGCAGTCTGGTAAAAATCTTGTCGTATCGTCTTTTGCGACTACGAGCGGCATCTGGCGGCGGATAGGTAGACTTCCGTTCTCTTAATTCTCTTCAATTTGAATCACTATTTGATTGTGCGCTTGATTCGCTTTTGGAAGTACGAATTAGCTTTAGTTCGTAATAAAATTTGATTGATTTTGAACTCTATCCTATCGGGAGTACGCCTACTTCCCTTATCCGGTTAAATCAAGCGCGTATAGCTATGAAAGCGCGGTCACTTGTGGCACTGTATCTCTTGCGCAGTTGATAGCTTTCGCCAGTACCTACTCAATTCTAAAGTGAAACTAAATATGAGGTATAATTTTTTTGAGAACTCATTTGGTAAGTAGTGTCAAAGATGGGAAAGCTCTCTGACATAAAGGGCTCGTAAACGGCTATAAAATTGCATCTTGCAAGAAATCTTGTGAGCTTTATAATTCATATATCCTTACATCCAGGCGCAGCATATCAAAGTCCACTGCTGGACATAAACCTCCCCAAAGATTGTCTCATAATTATATTATTTCGACTGCTGGAAATAGTGATTTCGAGCAAATTTAAAGTTACATTCAGTCATCATTTTTGAGAGGGTTTGAAACACTTAAGGAGCTGTATACCCAGCAGTAGGACGTATATAGTAAAGTAAAGTTACAGCCTATATACGTCCCACTGCTGGGCACAGGCCTCCCCTCATTTCTGAGAGGGTTTTAGGGCTAGCACGTGTCCGCCGCGCTGCCCCAATGCGTGTTGGCGAACTTCACATTTCTTCGAAATATTTTATTTTCTTATTCCTCAGATATGCAGGTTTCCTCACGATGTTTTGCTTCACCGCAGAGCACGTGGTAAATCAGCACTTAAAATTGCAATTAACAATTTCATTGGTGCCGGCCGGGATCGAACTCGGGTTACTCGCGTTTTGTTGACGTATATAAAATAGAATATTTTTATTGAATATAGACTATAAATAATTCTTATTGAAAATTTTCATTTTCACTATAAAACGATGTCATTATTTTATTATCTGCATAAATGCAAGGTTTTCCTATAGGTAGATTGTGTGTATGTTTTCTCTTGCAAATTTTATGTTTTCTCTAGCTACCCGATACACAGATATAGGTACCTTGTGGCAAAATAAGGCTTCTGTTACTGACAAAGAATCCAAACCAAACACTTAACATTTATTGCTTTGTAAAGTAGATAGGTGTTCTCTCTGACAATTTGTTCACTTTTGTATTACACAGAGTGTCCCAAAAGTCGAAATCAAGCCGGGAATCGGGTAATAAGGTCTAGTCATTATAGTTAACAGAAAAATATTAAAAAATCTTTGCTATGTATTTTAAAAATTACACACATTTATAAAAAAAATCAAGAAAATCTACAACCTGTGACTAGTGAGATTAGTGGTGACGAGAATAGTGCACGCAATTAAGGGATGGCGGGAGGTGCTCTTCAAATTTGTTACGGCACATTATTTTATTTTACTACACGAATATATTAGCTAGTTAGTTTTTAACATCTTTAAATAAGTAATGATTACAAACGAAGGACCCGACTGCAGTGATGAGTCCTCCAGACTGACTTTCGATCAAGGAGGCCGGTTGTAACGGAGACGAGCCATCCGCGCAGGACGGGATTACAGTGCCAGAGTGTAATAGACGACACAAACGGTCAGTTTAACTGATCAGTTAAAACTAGGGCTTTTTTAATATCGGATTTTCGATATATCCATAATTATAAATACATCAATATCGGAGTTTTATATATAAGTTTACCTATTGATATATCGAAAATCCGATATTTTAAAAAACATCAACAGTCCTAGTTCGAACTGATCAGTCGAACTGACCGTGTGTGTCTGTGTCGTGCATAAGTGCAAGCGTGGGCTCTCGTAGTCCGAATCCGATGGATAATAAGCCGTTACGAGCGGAGAGTGACCAAGCGCAGGGCCTACGGCTTTAAGTGTTTTCTGAGGCACGAAGGTGAAACACAGCCAATCCTGACTTCAGGCTGCTTCTGAGAATTTTTTGACAAAAAATATCAATAATTGATTTTTGCCAGACCTGAAATTTGTTCTACAGACCTCATAACCAGCAATCGTGTTTACAACCTTTAGACCGACAAGGCCATTGATTTATATAACCCTAGATCAGTAATAAACGCGCCAAAGCGTTGCCACTGCACATATGGCCACAGCCATATGCCTAGCTAACGTGAGTTCATTGTTCAATGTGACGCCGACGGAGTTGAGCCGCGACAAAAATGCTATTCAAGGTCACAAAAACGTAATAAATCAAGCGGCATCACTTTCAACACATAATTTTTAGTTCTTGTTTTCATATAAACGTAAAAAACCTCAAATAATTAAATAAAATTATCGAATATTGCCATTTAGGTTCAATGTTGCCACTTTTCCGCATTTGTGATTATCCTAGATTAATGGGAGATTATAATTAATGGAGTAAGTTAATTTGTTACCTCTGATTTTAAATATTTTGGAGATCATAATAAAAACTACGTTTTAACTTTCATACAAAATAATTAATTATTCTTATTTTAGTTTATTCATGAATTATCTATTAAATATATTTTATTACCTATTTTATATTAATAATTTTATATTATTTATAATTTCATATAAATTTTATATTAATTATATTTTATTAGATACCTATTTTATATTGTTTGATTTATTAGAACCATAAAAATACGTTTTATTTCATCATTATGTTTACTTCTATTCATCTGATAAGCTTTGTATATCCCTTTTTTTCTAAGGGGACGTAATAAAGATTTTAAAATAAAATATGCTTTTTTAATTTAAAAACAATTAACTGCAGCTTAAAAAAACTCATTTTTATTGCGTATTTTAGGTAAAATTTCATATAGTAAGCCACACCAACCCGCCATTGCATGTTTGTGTATCTATCTTTATCTAATCTTACGACGACGATATTGTTTTCGCAACTTGTGTAAGTGAGATAGATATATGTTTACTTAAAATTGTTATTAGTTTCAAAGCTACGTCGTAACGTTTGGGTAGTGGTTACACTTTTTTCGACGCGCGGTAATGTTGTTTGCTCCTCTAGTGTTGTAACTCAATGGACAAGGCAGTCTCATATGATCTATAATCAACTAATAAATGACACGTTCATCAGGTTGCGCTTGAAAGCTTTGCTTAAAAAATGTTTAAGACTACTGTAAATACTGTAAATGAAGTCGACTATATCAATACCGAGCACCATTGACTTTTTGATTGATTGATAATGTCTCATTCAACCCAAAAGAACTTAGAACTTAGAAACCCGTATATCTCTTAGAGAGGTCATGTCAAAAAAGATATATATATATATATATATATATATATATATATATATATATATATATATATATGTACCAACAGCAATGCATAGTAGAAACATCGGGAATAAAAAATAAGTTAATTAAACAGTATAAAAACCGTATAAATAGTTTTATTTAATCCATAGTCTTCAAATACATTACGCCCATTTTGTAGTAGTCGGGTATAATACTCATCTATTCTCCGAAATTAAATAATATGTTTACATTTGAAATTGTATTTTGTTAATAACATTTATTGCTCGCGTGACCTGCGGATCTACAAGTATAGCCGGTGTGGTAAAAATTCGGTCTGTATTGAAATTTGAAACCTGGACGGAGTGCAGTCTTGACTCTTGATGCTACGCCTAAAAATACGCCCTACTTAATGGTGAACAAAAAATGACGATGTAAAATACGTTTGCGAAATGTAACTTTTAACCTCACAGTAGGAAGTTAATATAATGTTCAGGTCTTTTAAGGTTTCTAGACTCTAGGGTTTGTTTGTAGAAGGAAGTCTGGGTGTGTGTAGGTATGTGTACGTAATGTTTATTATCATCAGCTTGCGGTAGTCCACTGATATAGGCCTCCCTGAAGTGCGCCATTTAACCCGGTCTTCGGCTACATACCGAAATAGTCAAGATAGCTGAACAACGGGTATAGTGTGAAAGTCTCAATGGTGAAAGTGATATCAACTCGGACTGATTTCATTCGGCCACAATTGTGTAATTAGCACTTAGGTAGTTAATTTTTTACTATCAAAATCAGTCCAACAGTTTTTTGTTATGAATAAAGTTGGGACCCGCCCCGGTTTCGCCTTGGTAGGATAATGGGGCGTTATTCGGACTTAAGATAATCAAAAACCAACTTATTTAAAAAAAATCTACTTTTTCTGCTAAAATACAACCTAGATCATTCTTGGCATTGCTATTTGTTCGTGAATCGTGAAGTTTCAATACAATCAGTTCAGTCATTTACTTCAAATGAGCCGTGGTAGCTCAGATCATTGAGTTATATAAATCAATGGCTCAGATGGTTAACGCTCGCTGTAAATATAACAGAACGCGAGTAACCTGGGTTTCGATACCCGCCGGCACCAATGAAATTGTTAATTTCAATTTTAAGTGCTGATTTACCACGTGCTCGACGGTGAAGAAAAACATCGTGAGGAAACCTGCATGTCTGAGGAATAAGAAAAAAAATATTTCGAAGACATGTGAAGTTCGCCAACACGCATTGGGGCAGCGCGGCGGACACTTCCTTGCCCTAAAACCCTCTCAGAAATGAGGGGAGGCCTCTGCCCAGCAGTGGGACGTATATAGGCTGTAACTTTACTTTACTTATATAGACTACCCAGTATAGTATATAGATGCATAGAGTAGCTAAAGAAGTGACAAGTTTACCCAACTTTTAATTGAATATTTGTGCAACTTACTTACTTTACTCATGTACCTAGGCTCTGAGTATCTTTGGAGTATAGTTTAATACTATGTTGTAGAATTTAATGGTATTTAATTATATAGTACCTGGTTGACCGAGCTTTGCTCGGTATTTTTCACTCGATTTTTTTTTTAATTCGTGTGTTTTGGAAATTATATTTAGATACAAATTACATACTGATGAAATATAAATAATATTTTTTGATCTCAGCGACATAACAGAAAAACGGAACTGGTTATTTGAATTGTAAAAAATCTGTATATATATATATATATATATATATATATATATATATATATATATATGTGTGTGAATTGTTCGTTTAATAGTATAGGATGTATTCCAGGTTTCCTACTGTGTTACATCCTAATCAAAGATGTTTTATAGGTATAATGTTTGTAGCAAGGATCATTCGGGTCACACACATTTTTTTAAATACCTATCGTTACGCCGTGCCGTATCGACTATTAAAATGATAGTTCTTTTAACGTTCTCTTAACTGAATAAGTAGCGACCAAAAAAAATCACGCAGGTAGGTATATGGGGCTTGAAAAAGACAATAAGTAAAACTTAAGGTTACTGCCACATGTTTCACAATAAAAATTACCTGCTCACTAAATTACCAGTCTCGTCGTGGTATTATGATCTTGTAAGATTAAAGACGGACCGACGGCAAACTTCCATTATGGTATACACTGCACTGCAAATAATGTGACCAAAAACGATTAGAAATTTGCCTCGGAACAGACATCTTGCAAAAATTCGTAACGAAATGATTCAAACAGGAAAAAATTAAACAAGAAGTTTTTTAATAAGGAAATGCTGCGGTCGTGGATTGAGTAGTGTACTTCCTTTTCCCAATTCGTACTTTCATGTTCATTTTCCTAACTCGTTTACGTCTAGAAACAACCTGATATTTATACTTCTGAAAAAACGCTACGAGTTGAACGATGGACGCTCATTTTATCTATAGTGAATGCGTATAGGTACCTACCTAAAAAGACCCACTAATATAAGAAAATGTACATTGTTCTCTTTGCCTTTATCTCATAGAAGATCATAACATTACAAAAATTTATATTTTGGTGGTTCGTATAGTAGATAATATAACCTAATTGCAATGTAAATACCACTGTTATGAACGTCGTTATAGAATAGAATAAGTATAATAATAATAAATAAACTAATAGTTTATGAGTAATGTATATACTAATCTATCTGATGAAGTAGTGGACGCGTTGGGGAGTGGACTGACTAGTTTAGATTCGAATTTATTCTCGATTACCTGTATCTCGATTTCTACAACGAAAAAACAGCCACTACCACATCCACGTAACATTACCGTTTACAACGCGATTATTATATCATATCATTGGTCATTGCCGTTCAATGTACGTAGGTACGAAGGACAAGATGCCCGTACTGTTGAACTCAGGAAAAGGTTAGTGTTGTTGTGGCTACTAAAATTATCTGTCAGCAAGCTACTAATGATTGCCATTATTTTGGGAAAAACTGTGTAAGCGTGGCAACTATGTCCCCAATGAAAATATATAACAATCCCCATATGAACAAATATATGGGGAAGGCCTATGTTCAACAGTGGACTTTAATAGGTTGTAACGGTAACGGTATGCCATGTACGGAGCGTTTCGGTGAAATGTTTCATCTTACGAAGGCGGGCAAGCGATACATGGTAGAAGTAAACACTTTCGTCTGGTGTTTTCTAGCGGTGTTTAAAATATTTCAGTTGTTTTTAGTTTCAGAGTCCAAATGTAAGCGGTATATGCTTTTTTATACTTTTTTACAGTAAACATAGTGACATTCATAACCTAAATACTAGAAACTTCGGAAAACTTACAATTCATTTATGACACAAATATTTTACAACATTTAACAATCTAATTACTAATAATATTTACTCATGAATGTTTTTACAAAAAAATTGTGTGTTCACCCTAACAAGTGTATTTCCCTTATGGTCGCCACACACGGTCAGTTCAACTGATCAGTTCAAACTAAAACTGTTGATATTTTTTAAAATATTGGATTTTCGATATATTGATAAACAAACATTTAAATAAGACTCCGATATTGATATATTCATAATTATCGATACCTCTTACATTAATTACACATCGACATCGATTTGTGAATGTCTTGTTGCGGTAGGTATGAGGTCCTATGTTCTTTTCTCAGTCGTCAAATTTGGCGGGAAATCTCTCAAAGCTTTTCGTTGTAACATGTCCCAGGCATGCTCGGTAGGACTTAAGTCAGGGCGACTGTGCAAGCCAATCCAGAACTTGAATGTCGTGGTCCCGGAGAGCGGCCGACACCAGCCACACTGTATGGAAAGGAGTGCATAAGTAGAAATTCCTGGCCCATTTGGATTGTGTGGGACAATAACAGGCTCCTCGTGGTACTTTTGTGCAGTCATGCTGCCTTGTATATTCAAACGAGCTGGGTTCGTCCGCCAAGATGAATTCCTGCCCACACCATGATGGTCCCGCCTTGGTATGATTGCACCTCCTGAAGGTGCCGTAGACGGCTAACTCTCCCTGGAGTTCTTCAAACATGTGTTCTTCGTGAATATAGCACCAAAGAACATTGTTCGTCACTCATGTTCGTCGAGCCCACTAAAGCCGTCAACCGCGATTGCCACGTTGCAATGCAGAAACACATAGCAGTCTTTGAGCGTGAAGACCAACTTCATGCGATCTCCTTCGCACGATTTGGTCACTTACTAGCAGCTGGTGGTCGTTCTGGAGCCTTTGTAGTATAGTTGCATCGCTTTGATATTGAGTTGTCTTCTAGCGGTCATTTGGAGAAATCGATCCAGTCTCTGCGAAGTACACGGTATACACCCGTGTGCCCTTCAGCCACATACCCAGTACTGCGATAACGTGACCACAACCTTGATATTACATTTTGGCTAGTGTGCAAGGCCTCAGCAACGACACGTTGAATTTACCATTTATTTTATATCAACCTTTTTATATCATGCCCACATGGATTAAAACATTTCATCTCGACTCAAATGACTAAAAACAATCCTATTTTCCTTGACGTATCGAATTACTAACAATTTTGCTGACGCTTTTAGTTTTTTTATTTACATTTTTCAATTTTGAAAATAGAATGAGAGGTTTATAAAAAATTAACTTATAAAAGGAATTTAAACCATAAAGTCGTAAATAATTTAGCATTAATGTATCCCTAGATTCTGTTGATGTGTTTATGTCTGGAGACGTGTGGAATTTTAACAGTAGGCTATCCTTGAATTGCGCTAATATTAAGCTCTATTGCTTTTTCTTTTAAATAATTTAATTACGAATTTGTACGTGGTAGAGCCATGCTGCAGTTATATTAGTAGTATAGTTGTGGCACGAATGGGTCGGCTCCACCGGGGAAGGACCACGCTCTTACAGAATACCAGCTTGAAATGGTGGCTTAATGCTGCTGTGTTTCGTATGGTGAGTGTAGAGAACCGGAGACCCTTTTTACTGGAAGTGAGGTATCCCATCTTAGTCCTCACGGGTGACAACGCATCTGCATTTTGATTCGTTATCGAAGATAGATGTAGATATCTATGGGCCACAGCAACCCCTTACCACCAGGTGGACTGTGTGCTCGTTTGTCACCCTGTCCTATAAAAAAAATCACAAATTTATAAAGAAAATTGTGTGGACTGGGGATCACAGTTTACATATTTATTTATTTATTTTATCTTTTACACTTTGTCTTGTTATTTAACAAAATAAGATTTACAAATTCTTTACAATATACCTTTCATCACATTAACATAATTTTTAAGATACTTTCCGAGATCTCGTCCATAGACAGTGTGTACTGAGGGGCACACTTTAATGGTGTAAGTTTTTATATATATTCATTTACAAATTCCAGGATTCGTTGTACAATTTTTTTTAGGCCTAAATCCTTTGCAATTCATTTCGCGAATTCCCGGCAAGGTCCCTCAGTGCTCACATACATAATAATACATGATTTAGTTGTTTGTACGTACGTAAGTCCAATGTACTGTAGGCCTGTATGTGGTAGTCATGCTGGAGCTATAGTATAGTAGCACGAATGAATCGGCTTAACTGGGGAATGACCACGCTCTCACAGAATACCAATGTTTCTTTTGATGAGTTTAGAGAACCGAAGACTCTTTTTACTTGAAACGAGGTATTTCATTTTAGTCCTCAAGGGTAACAACTTATCTGCATTAATTTTGATTCTTAATCGAGGACAGACATAGATGTCTTTGGGTCAAAACGTCCACTTACAATGAGATAAACTATGTTTTTTTTTATAGAATAAGAGTAATAATATTATTATTTATAGAGTAAGGGCAAACAAGGTATAAATTGTATGAAAAAAAAAACATCAGATATATGAAGTGCATTTTATTGTATAAATTTGTGTAAAAAACTTAACAAAATATTTAAATGTCCAATATAAAACTCAAAAACGTAATAATATTATCTAATTAGATGTTAATAAAATTTGATCACAGTAGATAAGTGAAGACAGAATTAATATAATGTAATACAAGTCACAGTGCCCTTAAAACCAAGGTTTTTTACATATTACTTACATGTGAATTAGAAAATAACCTACATACGTCCCACTCATAGAGTACAGTAATATTTATGAACGTTTTACAGTTGAGCTCAGTCCTCCTGTAATTTCTGAGATGTTTTTTTCTACGAGGGAAAATTACACCGCACAATCCCTATGCGTGTTGGAAGACTTACACGTAGCTTTTCTTTGTATTTTTAACTTTTCAAGAATTCAGTTTTTTTTACTATGTATTTCCTCGTCGCAGAGGACGTGGTTAATCAGACATAGCTATAATCAAGCCTATGTATATTCGAACATTGCCATTGTGTACATAATCTTAGGAGTTTAAAAAAAGTTGTAGAAACACAGTAATCAAAAGAACAATATAAAATACGTAATAGAAACTGATTATCGAAGCGGGCGATCGACATATGATATTTACTTAATCTCTATATATAAAAATCAATTGCTGTTCGTTAAAACTCAAAAACAACTCGACCGGTTTTGATAAAAAAAATTGTGGACCCGATAGGTGGAGTGTTTTGACACTTGTTTTTAAAACAAAAACAATCATAATACATATATAACAAAAATAATCATATTGCTTATGCACACACACACATTATATACTAAAGATTAAAGGGGTATAATATATAAAAATACATCCGAATTAAATATTTCTGCAATAATAAGAGTAATTAATCATTTTATAAGAACTTAGCTGGATTATCATGTAAAATTAATTCATATTATTACAGGGCAAAATTGCCGAAATCATCCTTACGTGTTATTATTCAAACTAGGGACATGAATATCTTACTCTTGCTAAACATATGAATCTAGGAAATACATTTCTAACTTGAGGAGGAGTGAGAACTATTATCAATCTCTAAAATGTTTTGTGAAGCAGAAAAGAGACCTCCGTCCACCGCGCTGCGCTGATCCAGTGCAAATGGAGGAGCTCCGCATCACGTACTCTAAATATTATACAGTGTGTCCGGTCACGGACTAGCGATATTCTAGGTACTTATAAAACAGCTATTTTAATACAAAAATACACTACACACTGAGATCTAATCCCCTCCCCCTCTATGTGGCAGCCATTTTGTTTTTTCTAGACATATTCTCTACGTGTTTACAAAAATATTCATATCTCTCAAAGTTTTGGTCTTACTGAGGTAAAAATTAGCTCATTCGAAGGAAAACAATATTGTTTATCGTTTCTATTAAGTATATTAACTAAGTCTAGTAAGTAACTCAAGCAGTGCCAGTTGTTGTTTGCGCATACGCTATATTCAAACAACAATAATTCTTAAAGTCGATTAGCGTAATTTTTTGATATTTATTTGAAGTAAAATGTTTTTTTCTTTAAAGTTACGAGTACGTGAACAATTTGTCCTTCGAATGAGCTAATTTTTACCTCAGTAAGACCAAAACTTTGAGAGATATGAATATTTTTGTAAACACGTAGAGAATATCTCAAGAAAAAACAAAATGGCTGCCACATAGAGGGGGAGGGGATTAGAACTCAGTGTGTAGTGTATTTTGTATTAAAATAGCTGTTTTATAAGTACCTAGAATATCGCTAGTCCGTGACCGGACACTGTATTATATAATTATTTTAGAATGTATTTTTTAACTACATAAAGCTGTAAAAATATTTAAGTACAATCGATATGTTTTGTTTCTAATGAAGCTAATTATGTAAAAGAGATCTTGAAAATACTTATATTTTATAATAATTATTAATTACGAGTATTGAGGTAACGGACGGAACTTTAAGTTATAACCAGTCTTCAATTACATTAATGCAATTAAGCAATTATCAGTGCTATTTTTGTATAAAACGTTAACATAATAAATAATAAGTACAAAAAGAAGCCAAGCTTATACATAATTGCGAGTGCCTTTGCTTATTTAATAATGTGTGTAATTATTTACTTTTATACGATGATTGTTCGAATAGTATAATAATAATGAAATGTAATTTCATGAACCAGCGATAATTATTTGACAATATGTACTCAAAAGGCCTTATTCACATTAACTTACTCATTTTCTATCAAACGAAACATGTTAATAGTATTTATTGATGACAATTTAGATAGCAATAAATTTGTGGAACTTGTTGACTTGTGTAGTATTAAATATTTCATCATATCAGAGTAAAACGAATCCCCTAGGGCCTAAGCGTATAAGACGACGCAAAAACACAGTTATAATTTTAAAATATCAAAACAAATATATTATATCTGAATATGAGTGGCGTACTGACGACTTGTACAGCAGCACGCATGAACAGCATGGTTCAACCGGTGACTTATTTTACTAGATTTTTTTTTATTGAATACAGGTAACAAACGAGCACACAGTCCACTTAATGGTAAGTGGTAACAAGCATCCTATCTTAGCCCTCAGACCTTTAATCATTTTGATAATAATAGGTCTTTACCTATGAAATTGCCGTTCTACATTACTGGCCATTTCAAATTAACTTTATTTTAAAAACATGAAATGTTTCTTCAATATTAGCGATTTGCTTATTGATTAGGCTCGTTTCCGCTGCTCCTGCACGACCTGATACTGCACAACAGGCGGTTTTCAAACTACAAGAGTTTGGGTTTGAAGCTCTCAGTCATTTACCACACTCACCAGACCTTGCACATACAGAAAGCTCCTTTTTTTTAGAATTTAGATAACTTTTCGGCGGGAAAAAATTTAATACCCTAGAGGCAGTACATGCCTTTGAAGAATTTGCTGCCTCGCGTCCAGCCAATTTCTTCAAGAGGAAGAATAAACTGCACTGCGTTGGCAAAGATGCATCAATTGCATGGGCGATTGTTTTGATTAACAGAAATGAAAAATATAGAAAAAAAAATTACGTTACCTTATTATATAAAAAAACGTTTAAAGACCTAATACGTATATATATATCATAGTAACTAATTCTTGTATAATGTGTTCGTTTAACCACCTTTAATTGTATAAAAAATGAACACACCCGACGGATTTTTAGCTAATTCTGATACTACGTATACTTTTGTATAAACATAAAAATGCCACCATGTATGAAGGCAAAAAATTACAATACATCAGTAAATTGTTCGAAAGTTATTTTATACATTACTAAATAGTTTCAATTCATATTACTTATGAATAAGGCCTTATAATAGTACATAGAGTTTAATACATAAAGTTCAAATGTATATATTTCCATTTTACGTTGTGCCGGTGACGGTGTCCCTCATTTCCCTCCCTTTGGTTTCTATCGGCAATGCTAGACAGGCAATGGCTGCTAATACTGCCGCTAAGGAATACACTCCCGTTGCAATAGCGATTGAGTTTTTCAATAGAACCTGCAAACATGAAATAATATTATGTATTTTCATCATTGGCCCGTAATAGTCCACCGCTAGATGTGGGCCTCTATCATAGAATACTATAATACATACATAATAGAACGGGGGAGTAGGCGGAGCCCACGTAGCCCCACTAAAATGTCACTAACACGTCAATTCACACGTATAAATGTCAACACGAGATGTGTTTTGACGCTACAATCGTTTCCAAATTTCGCATGCAAATTATTTAGAAAATGCCAAATTGCACCATATTTACAAATAAATATGTATCAAAATTTAATGATGATCTTGAAAATTAATCAAACGTCTAAAAGGTGTACATTTACTCAGTCTGTAAACACAACGAATCGGGTTTGGCGATGCCAATCCTCGTACAAAATAAAATTGACAGCCGTTCTATTGTGTACTATAGTATTCTACGGCCTCTACGAATGCGGAAAGCTTTTGCAATAGACGACGCAACGGGCAAGCGGATGGCCGCTCGCAGTACCAGATGACTCGCACCTTTGTGCTGTTCCCTGTCGCCGGTCTCTGTAGTTTACATCTGACCTACACTTGTCGGTGACACCGGCATCAAATGGGTTGGTTTCTTACACCAACTCATCTCAAATCTCATCAAAAATCATCGCAATTCCCCTCTTTTGTCTTAAAATTGAATATTATTTGAATTATGTATATATACAATATATATACAAACTAAAATTTAGGTTTCGAGTATAGAGTTTAATTTCATTTTGAGAGTTTCACACTTATAATGCCGAATCAAGTCTATGGAATCAGAGTTAGATATATCTCGATATATTTCAGAATTTCCGACCAACGCCATAAAGTCGACATGTAGAAATATTGGTTAATTTTATAAAAAAATAACCTTGCGATGTTTTTCTTCACCCCCGAGAACGTGGTAAATCGAAACTTCAAATTGCAAATGCAATGCAATTAACATATACAAAATGCAATTAAAATATGAGTGGAGTTGGCGCGGATCGAATTAGTCAAAAACATTACAAAAACATAACTTCAAAAGTAGATTCTCAAAAATTTATAAAAAAAAAACTAAGCATGTCCGGCAGGATGTGGAAGTGGGGGGCGACTCTACAATTATAATCGGGGATGAAACCTCTACCTAATAAAACACCTTACTCCCCCAAATACCTGCCAAACGATTCTAAATTTCAACCGTAGTTTTGACGTTAGCAGTCAAGAAGTTATTGATCAATTATTGACAGATATTTGAATTATGAAATGCTGTGTTATTCTTATCACTGATAGCCTATCAGGTAGATTTGTTATGGTATAATGGCTAAAATGTCTCGAATCTAATGCGAAGGAAGGGCAAAAAAGGTTTTATTTTTTGATAAAACACAATTTACAGATGTCCGATATCAACGAAATCAAAATCTCACGTAAATCATGAAGTCCATAAAAAAGCCGAGTCAAGCAAGTCGTAGCAAATCCAAATTGCAAATAAAAAAACCAAATCGGCAAAGAAATCCTAAAGAAACACAATAAACGCATTCACGAGTTACAACTACACGAACAAGCCCGGAATAAACAAAAAATATCACACTGCCTACATTATTTCTTGACTCAAGAACCTTGTCAGACATTAGGCGATGCGCCCTCCTTTCTGCCAAGGAGGGTCGCGTTCGTATACGGCTTAGAGATCTCTAGTCAGATCGTTTAGCCAATTCCTAAAAGGTTGGGTTTAGTGGGTAAAAGTCACCACATAACCACGCAGCCGGCTGCGTGGTATGCTATGAGCATTCCCAACCTCCCTCCCCCGCTTTCCGGAGGGTTGCCCATATTTGCTTCGGGCACAAAAAAAAAACATTAGACATATAATTTTATGACTGAAAGGGCGCCATCTTAGATTATTGATAGGTCTTCGCGCGCTCAGACTAGATACCACCGGCGTTCTTGTGCGGCAACTAATACTACGCCGAAATCGGCGTACCCGAGCCAATGTCGTTGCAGGCAATGTGTGAGGCGGGCACACCTAGTTTTTTTTATTAAATTTTGATCATAAACCGAAGTAAAATGCCAGTTTGCGTAGTGAAACCGTGTAAAAATGATACTACAAGAAATAAGAAAGACAATGGGAACACATAGCATCAATAAGTATATATTTCGAAGTTTCAACATAAAATTACACGAACCATAAATAAGTAACAAAATATGAATGACGCTATTCAGTGTTGCCGCGTATACAAAAATAAAGTCCCCGTGGTTGAGATTTTTACGTGTTATGTGTTAATTTATTGTTACTATATTTTTAATATAATATGTTTTAGTATAACGTAGATCTATTATTATTTAATGTTTATTTTTGTAATATTGTTCAAATGACCTAATATTTTTGGGTTGTTTTATTAATTGTATTATATTTCTTTTATTAAAAATAAAATATATTCGGAGTAATTTATCCACAACCGACCCAAAAACATGATGTCGACATTACGAAGTTGTTGCACAGTTAATCCTTACGAAGTTGTTGGACAGTTAATCCTCAAAGAGTAGCCAAATTTTTAACTTACGTTCAAATGTATAAATATATACCGTTATTGTAGTTTTTGAAAATACGTGTAAATAAAGTTTCTACTTTTCTTCGAAAGTATCCGAAATTGAATGTGATTTATGGACGACAACGTTTTTGCCTACCGATCGACCTTTAAGTATGTGTGCGCGTGCAGTAAAATCAGTTGAAATAATGTATTACCACGCATTTTGAATTTAAAAGGTAAAAAGGACAGAATGTTTTTTTTTAATTAATTTTTCTTCACCCTTTGCCTATATTACTTATTTTGAACCTTCTCTGCAAATTCGGCCGATTATTGCAAAATAACCCTGTGTATTCTATTACTGACTGTTATTCTAGATATACGAGCTCTTTAGATTATACAAACCTGTGCCACGTATGGCGTAATCATAGCACCAAGTCTCGCTACGCCACTACAAGCACCGACTGCTGTCGCTCTGAGGGCTGTTGGATAAACCTGTAAATTGAAAATAAAGTATTTACTTTTGTTGCTAGAGAATGTCCGCTACTTCGCTCGCCTGATATTTGTTACACCTTGTGGATTATGGTGATTTTTGTCCACGGCATTTATTCGAGAAGAAATGGCAACCATCAGCTGCGCAGAAAACCCAACAGTACCAGGCATAAAATACGGACACTTATAATCTCGGAAACAACGAAAAAAAGCGCATTATAACGACTTCAAACAGGTGGAGGTTAACAATTCGACTGTACCCATACACGCACGCACGCACGCACGCGCGCACTTACACACACAAACACACACACACACACACACACACACACACACACACACACACACACACACACACACACACACACACCACACACCCGAACTACAGAACACAATCGAAATATTTGGTTCTTCGATATCCGGCGCTTTTACGTGGGTGGTCTGAAAAGTTTCCGATCTAACAAAAATACAAGATATTTTTTCTTAAAATTTATTCATTTTTCTGCATAGTCTCCCTGTAACTCTACACACTTCTGCCTTCACTTTGTCAAGTATCTAACGATACGTAATATGCTCTGTAATCGTTTTTCCTTTTTGAAAATAATCGATTCAGGTAACTCCATGACTATCCCAAAAAAAAACGAAAAAACAGTGTTTGCTTTTTTGGAACCGGTTCCTCCTTTGCAGTTCACTGTTTTGAGTGTATTTTTGTCTCGAGCCTATAATGGTGTATTCAAATTTTATCTACAGTAATTAATCTGCGCCGACATAGCGTTGGAAATGTTTATTCGAACACGTTTTTGGTCTAACGTGAGCAAACGCGACACCCAAAGCACTGACAGCTTTCACAACACTCACATCGACTCACTCAAACTACTGTCAAATTACAACTACGAGTCCAAAATGGCCGAAATTTAGGTGCGTTACTGTCAAAAGATGCACAAATGCATTCACTAGCTTTTATTGATGAGTACTGCCATCTTCACGTTGAGATCAGAAACTTTTCAGACCACCCTGGTATAGCTAACAAAAGACATGTAGGACATTGTAATTCATCCAAACATTCCGCTATTTCAGTGGGAAAGTTTTCTTTTATACAGAATGGGTCCCACATATATGCAATAAATGAAACCATATACTTGTTATCGCCTTTGCTGACGATATACAAAAAATGAACGTAATCGGTCCAGTAATTAGGTCAAAAGTAGAGTTTTAATTTTAAGCAAATTTGAACACTCTATAGAATTGGGTCACTAAGTCAATGATTCAATGAACTTGAATGAATCCTTGAACATTAAAAAGCGAAGTTGCCACGCAGTGCAAACTATTGGTATTGCGACATATCGACAGCGGTGTCTTTTGTCGGCGTGCCACCCGCGTGCAACATTGTCACTCTTCCAAGGGGTCAAGGTACGTTGTCTAAACAGAGTGTTCACTTTTACTGAATTTATTTTAATATTTATTTTGTTTGAAAATTTCACTTTTTTATTTAATGTTTAATTTTTCTACACTTCTACGGACTAGTATTACTTGTGGTTTCATTTATTGCATATATGTGGGACCCATTCTGTATATCTGATGAGGTATGATTTAAACACAATTTTGAGAATAAAAATTAAGGGGATAGTAAGTCAGCTCAAATTCTAATTTCGCCCCCACTTACCCGCGCGTCGCGCCCTTAAGTAGATACTTATTTCGTTAGGTTTATCATATTTATGCCTGTTTCTTTACGCCAACCCAGTCGCTTCTTATTTTTATTACGGTTATTTCCCATTTTAATTTTACGTCGTCCTGTTGCGTAATGTGTATCCTAATCGTAAGTGACACAACTTTCCCACGTCGATAGTTTAGGTAATTTCTTTTTACAGTGAAAATAATGGTATTTAAAAAAAAGTAAATAATTTAAGCCCTGCTTTATAGTTAGTTCAGTTAGTATGCAAAGTTTCATGATCTAATTTAAAGTATTTTATGAATGAAAGCGGTTTATTGTTCAGTTTGGAGGTAACTTTGGATTTTTTTTTCTATCGAGAAAATTTTACGGAATCGTGTTTTCGTATAATATAGTACTAAACATTAATCCTTAACATTGTCATATATTTATTTCAAAATTAATGCTGCAATATTTTCGGCATAACGGAGGATCTTGCCAAGCCATTCGAGGTAGTAATTTAGTATTTTTAATTTTTTTTTCACAATATACTAAATTTGGTAAAAATATAAGGTTGGGTCGCGCGACCGTATTGGTAGACAAACTCCAAAGCGTTAATAATGTAGAATATTAATAAATAAGGTCAGTCGTGCATAGTGCCTAATTAACTAATTACTGAAATGCCGACGCGGGAGAATGCACGGTGTTGCACCGTACACAGGGTGACAAACGAGCACACAGTCCACCTAATGGTAAGTGGATGCTGTGGTCTATAGACATCTAAATTTATCCTCCATTAAGAATCAAAATGCAGATGCGTTGTCACCCCTAAGGACTAATATGGAATGCTTCGTTTCCAGTAAAAAGGATCTTCGGTCATCTACACTCACCATAAGAAACACAGCAGCCTTAAAATGCTATTTTACGCTGGTATTCTGGGAGAACGTGGTCCTACCCCGGTCGAGCCGACCCATTCGTGCTACAACTAATATAGCTTCAGCGTGATTCTGCCATGTATAAAAAAACAAAAGTTATAGAACACTGGCGATTAACGATATGTCCAAAAGACAAAAAGCTTTTTCTTTTACACACGTAGACATAAGGTTTTATTTTGCTTGGCAGAAGAGATTGATTTATCTTTGAGAACATTTTCTGGCTGTCATAGCAGTATGTACGTTAGGTGATATCTTGGTCAATTTTGAACCAATTTTGATTATTCTTAATTTTTTTTAAATAGGTTAATTTCAGCGATAGTACCATGTAAATTTAGAAAAAAACTCCAACCTTGAAAAATAGGGAATAACGTTTTTATTGCAACATTGACATTATGATATTATATGATTTAGTCCACTCAAAAGAGTAAAAATATAACTTTTAATAAAGAATAAAGAAAAAAGAAAAGAATAAACTTAAAAAGAAAAAAATCACATCTAGAAGTTGGGACTATTATTCTTAACACTGACTTCAACCCGAAATTATTTTATTCTTTTAGTAATTTGAAGTCAGATTTCAATTTTTAATTAAATTTCTTTTGTTGCCTGTAACTGGTACTTAAATTTGTAAACCGCGGTTCGTTAGTTAATTAATCTGACCGCTAAGCAACTCTGTAGTTAAATGTAATTACAATTGTTGTTAACCGCTGCAGATGTTTACCAAATGCTGTGGGGTGAAGGTAAACATAAGAAAATCAGCACAACAGAGAATTTTGAACAAATTAACACATTAGGCAGTACGGCAGTCTTTTTTATGCTCAATAGCCCTTGTAAGAATGAGAATATGGTCACTGCTGAATACAGGCCGTATTCAGCGTTGCTCTAGCAGTGGGACGTAGGTACTCTTATTTCAGTTCCTTTCTCAGATTTGGTTCTTACCTCTGGTGTGTAAACATAGGCCGCTTGAAATAGTCCCGCGATGATACCCCTCGCCAGGAACAGTATACACGTAAGAAAGGTTCGACTGCGAACAGAAGATATTTTAGCTTAAGATTTTTTTATAGGATAAGGTGACAAACGAGCACACAGTCCACCTGATGGTAAGTGGTTGCTGTGGCCCGTAGACATCTACATCTATCCTCGATTACAAATCAAAATGCAGATGCGTTGTCAACCGTGAGGACTTAGATGGAATGCCTCGTTTCCAGTAAAAAGGGTCTCCGGTTCTCCACACTCACCATACGAAACACAGCAGCATTAAGCTACTATTTCATGCTGGTATTCTGTGAGAGCGTGGTCCTTCCCCGGTGGAGCCGATCCATTCGTGCTACAACTATACTACTAATATAACTGCAGCATGGCTCTACCACGTATAGACATCACAAAGACAGATTCTACAAAGATTTCAAAATTATTGTGTCCGTTGCGGTTGTTAATAGGCGGCGGACCTATCACCAGGTGAGCCGCATGCTCATTTGCCCCGTCGCCTATAAACAAAAACTTTAAAGAAGGAGGTAACTCTGCAGTTTGTGATCGTATCCTGGACGGCCCCAACCATTACATCAGATTTGATAGACCACAAATCCTCGCGAAAGAACACCGATTCCTACCAAGGATGATACGTGAGGCTATTGAAATTAAAAAACATCCTAATTTCAATAGAGAAGGTGGCTGGGTACTACCACCTGCTTGGGATCCTATAATCAATAAAATTAAAACTAAACCCAAGCATACCACTGCAAGACCTCAAGACAGAGTTAGTTCATTTTGCATAGATCGGACCATAAACAATAATTAAAAAAGCTGAAGGTACTCCGGGTTTAACAGTGACATCGGGACGTCAGTCATCTCAGTCCCCCGTGACCATGGGTGCTGGAAAGCGCCCGAAACGTCGGGAATTAAAAATAAGAAGTAAAAATAAACGCGATAAAATCCGTAAAAGTAGTTTTAATCATGTGTAGTGTTCGCGTAAATATAAGAAATCATTAACTTTAAAGAAGTTTCCTTGTTGTGATGGCGTAAGAGAAAGGTATAGTCCCATTTCTCTCACGTCTCCGTAAATTCCAGAAAAATCCTTAAGATACCGATAGATAGGTTTAGATCTTGTTTACTCTAGACGTAAGCAGAGCCGTGATAGCTCAGAGGCTTCGCGCTCGCTATAAATTTCACAGTTCGCGAGTAACCCGGTTTCGATCCGGTTCGCCGGCACCAATGAAATTGTTAATGGAAATTTTAAGTGCTGATTTATCACCTGCTCGGTGGTGAAAGAAAACATTATGAGGAAAACTGCATGTCTAAAAAATAAAAAAAAATATTTAGAAGATATGTGAACTCCACCAACATGCATTGAGGCAGCGCGGCGGGCACTTCTTTACCCTAAAACCCTCCAAGAAATAAGGGGAGGCCTGTGTCCAGCAGTGGAATTTATAGAAGCTAAATTGAGAATAAGACTAACTATACGTAAAATACCTGAAGTCGGCGACGGGCAACAACGTCGAAAGTCCGAAACCGAAGTCCATCAACACGCATTGGGGCAGCGCGGCGGGCACTTCCTTACCCCGAAAACCCTCCAAGAAATAAGGGGAGGCCTGTGTCCAGCAGTGGAATTTATAGAAGCTAAATTGAGAATAAGACTAACTATACGTAAAATACCTGAAGTCGGCGACGGGCAACAACGTCGAAAGTCCGAAACCGAAGTCCATCAACACGCATTGGGGCAGCGCGGCGGGCACTTCCTTACCCTAAAACCTTCCCAGAAATGAGAGGAGGCCTGTGTCCAGCAGTGGAATTTATAGAAGCTAAATTGAGAATAAGACTAACTACATAAAATACCCGAAGTCGGCGACGGGCAACTACGTCGAAAGTGCGAAACCTATGGTATAGCGATCGCCGAGACAAATCCTTACTACATGAGAGACCATTGTCTAGCACTGGAATTTTCGGGCTGATAATGAAAAAGACAGTATTGCTAACTTGAAGATCGTACATAGTATTAAAGTGCTCACTTTCCGTTATAAGTCAGCATACATATACAAATAGCGAAAATAATAAACTGCGCCGCCATTGTCCTTTTTCGTCCGCACTTCTCGATGATAAAAATTGTTGCGAAGATACCTGAAACCAAATAACATATTATTAAAAGAAAGCATTATATATTTTTTTATGGTAAATAAGTACCGGGTGTTTGAGAAACGCTCCCGAAAACGAAGACAGACGATAGTACTAACGATACCTTTGATGATGGGTCAGAAAGAAAATCGGTCCCGATGAAAAAAAATCCTTTTCACAACGTTTTGTTAGCTTTATTCTCGCTCCATCATGTTAGTACTAGGACAAAGTTTTTAGAACTGGCCACTTGTAAACGATATAATAAAAAAATAAGTTCAAATTTCGGAAATGGAACTCTTTGCCAATATTATTGTGTATGTATTTTATTAATTTGTCATTTGTTTACGATTTGGCGGCAAATTGATAATTATATGTGTCACGTCAGCATGAATTTAACGCGAGAAAATTTTCGAACAATGGTTTTTATGACTTTCGATGTCATTTTAGTCAACAAGAAAGTTATGATAGACTTCGATTGGCCTTTCAGGATGATACCCCATCTCGTGCCACTGTTTACAACTGGTTTAATGAGTTAAAACGTGGTCGCACAATCTCACCGATAATCTGCGTGAGGGACGGCCTTCTACGGCGACGGCTGAAGATAACATCAGTGTTGTACGGCGTATGATAGAGACTGACAAAAGTGTGACTTATCAGCAGATTCGGATGAGCTTAGGCATCGCCATGAGTCAAGTGCACAAAATCCTCCATGAATATTTAGCGGTCAGGAAGTTTGTGCCCGGTGGATACCTCATAATTTGACACAGGCCCAAAAACTCTATCCTGTTGATTGTTGTCATGAAATGGTTCAAAGATTTAACGGAGGTGACTCAAATGCTGTGTTCAACATAATCACGAAAGCTGGATTTATTGTTATAATCCTGAAAGTAAGACAGTCTGCTATCTGGGAGTTTCCTTCCAAAGAGTTGCCAACTAAAGTGAAGAGAGGTCCAAGCGTGGGAAAAAAGATGGCGGCCTCGTTCTTCGGAAGGACAGGTCACTACGCAATAACTGTTTTAGAGGATTGAAAAACAGTTACCGCAGAGTGGTACACTAACAATTGGTTGCCACTTGTCTTGAAAAAAAGTTCGGGAGAAACGACCTCACAGTAGGATCCTCCTTCACCACGACAACGCCTCGTCGCACACCGCCAAGCAAACAATCAACTACTTGGCGACGTCAGACGTGGAATTATGGAACACCTGCCCCTTGCACCTTGCGATTTTTATTTATTTTCGAAAATAACAGAAAACTTCAAAAAAAAACTTTTATGTTTTATGGGCGCCGAGGAAGCAGTAGCTGCGTTTCGTAATGCCGTCAAAGAGACCCCGAAGGACGAGTGGGCAAAGTGCTTTTCTCAGTGGTTCCATCGGATGCGGCGATGTATTGATGTAAATGGACACTATTTTGAAAAGATATAATAAAACTAATAACTTGCTAGATTGTTCAGTTTTTGATTTTCTAAGAACTTTCAGTGTCACTCTCGTACAGCTAAATGAAACGATAATTTCATTAAAAAAATCATGAAAGTATTTAAACATAAAACCAGCAGTGGAACTTAAAATGAATAAATCATCTGACAACAGGGTCAATATTCGCGCGGCCGCCAAACTCTTTTATCTAGCTCGGAACGAAACAATGCATTTAGTATTACTGTGCTACACTTACGCTACTCGCACTTCTCTCACGGCTCACTCTACCCTTCCCTTTCAACGCGCTGACGCCGCCCAGCCGACTCGTGTCACCTCGTGCTGTGCAATTTACACATGTTCAGCGTTGCCAACATGTGGAGAATTCCCAGAATTGCGGGGAGTTTAACTTTGTTTGGCGATTTTTTGGGGATTTGTAATTGTACGTGGTAGAGCCATGCTGCAGTTATATTAGTAGTATAGTTGTTGCACGAATGGGTCGGCTCGACCGGGGAAGGACCACGCTCTCACAGAATACCAGCGTGAAATAGTAGCTTAATGCTGCTGTATTTCGTATGGTGAGTGTAGAGAACCGGAGACCCTTTTTACTGGAAACGAGGCATTCCATCTCAGTCCTCACGGGTGACAACGCATCTGCATTTTGGTCTTTAATGGAGGATAGATGTAGATGTCTATGGGTCGCAGCAACCACTTACCATCAGGTGGACTGTGTGCTCGTTTGTCACCCTATTCTATAAAAAAAAATATACGAGTAAAATGCGGGGATTTTGAAAATCAATAGCCCGGACCAAATCAGAACCTTTTTATAGAAATCTAAATACTTATATTAACATTTTTGTTAGGTTATTTATGAATATCGAATGACTAATTTTTTTTAATTATCTTCATTGCATCACATTTAATTTTCGGAATTATTTCGGCAACTTTTGTGTATCATTTAATAATTTTGATTCTTTTTTTTTAAATTTTAAAGCAAAGAACTGCATGCATATAAATGCAGATACTGTGGTACTTTTTAATGAGAACAAGGGTAGGAGTTAAAAACACTCCATGGAGTAAAATTCTTGTTAAAAATATGGAAAATGTGAAAAAAAATCGGTAAAAAGGAAAAAAAATTGGTTAAAAATAAATCTCAAAATTGTTTCATTTCTTAAAATAAAATTGAGGGGAATCTGTTGAAGTTTTGTCCCTAAATTAGGGAATTTGGCATGAATTTTCAGAGAACTTCACAAATTGGTGATGGCAATGCTGCACATGTTGCACCGAAATTTACCTACTAAGATTTGCAGGTGAGAAAAGAATTAGGGGCGGCAATGTAATATTAAATATTACCTGCAAGTTTTATTAAAATTGTATTTATAATAATTTCAATATCATTTTTGTTGTAACGAACTGCTTGTTGTGTCAGGGTACAATTGATTGTCCAATTGTATTAAAAATGACAATCTTCTAAATTTCATATAAAGACTAGTCGTAGGGATAACTAAACTTATAAAGTAAAAGCTGGGAATGTCGTAACAGTTTAACGATCTGTGGAACTGATCAAAGGGGCTTACCGCAAGGACGCACGCACGAACTTAGCGGTAGGCATTTGTTTTAGCGGGATTGGTTATTAACTTATTAATTTAAGTTTTTGAACAGTTCCGTGTTGACTATCACGTGCTCGTGAGCAACAGTTTAATTATTTTGTTTATTAAATTGATGTTGTTACTTTTTGTGTTTCTTGTTTCGTTTTAATAATGCCTAACGCGTATGTTCATAGTGCTCGTGAATACGGCAACAGGTAGCTAGCTGACTCTCGTCTGCTAACACCAGCATTTCAGGGAGTGTTGGAAAATCGGCTCATTGCTCCGGTAGCGGCAGGGGATGGAAGTCAAGTGGCTGTTCACTCCAAGGAGCACATTATGGATGTCATTCGCCGGAATCCGAAACTAGGTACACGAATAGTAGAACGAAAATGGTATCGCTAAATTGTTAAAGTGTCGGGATGGAACAAGTGTGATTATACTGGAAATTTCATAAGGTGTTAAAGCGTAACCGAATCATCATCATCATCATTACAGCCCTTCCCAAGTCCACTGCTGAACATAGGCCTCCCCCAAGTAATGCCACAAAGCACGGTCCTGAGCCACCTACATTCATCGACTTCCTGCAGGTCGTTACTCCATCTAGTGGGGGGTCGCGCTACACTTCGCCTACCGGTACGAGGCTGCCACTCGAGAACCCTTCTTCCCCAACGTTTGTCGGTTCTTCGAGCTATATGGCCGGCCCATTGCCACTTCAGCTTACTAATCCGTTGGGCTATGTTGGTCACTCTGGTTCCACTGCGGATATCCTCATTTCTAAGTTTATCACGCAGAGAAACTCCGGAGCGTAGCCCTTTCCATAGCTCGCTGAGCGACTTTAAGCGTCATCATACGGCCAGCAGTGAAGGACTACGTCACGGTTCCGTAGGTCATCACTGGCAACACGCACTGGTTGTACAACTTAGTTTTCAGGTTTTGAGGTATACCTGACGAAAAGACGCGTCGTAATTTCCCGAACGCTGCCCAGCCGAGTTGAATCCGTCGATTGACCTCTCGGTCGAAGTTGGACTTACCTAGTCGGACTATTTGTCCCAGGTAAACGTACTCGTCAACAACTTCGAGCTTAGTGCTCCCAACAACTACCGGAATAGATGTGGCATGCACATTAAACATGATCTTTGTTTTGTCCATGTTCATCTAAAGACCTATCCGTTGGGAGGCGCTATTGAGGTCATTGAGTATAGTGTTTAAGTCCTCTAGCGATTCTGCCATAAGGACTATATCGTCGGCAAATCGAAGGAGAGTGATGTACTCGCCATTGATGTTAATACCGTATCCTTTCCAGTCCAGTAGCTTGAAAACGTCTTCCAATGCAACGGTGAAGAGTTTCGGGGAAATAACGTCACCCTGTCTTACACCTCTCTGCAGTTGGATAGGTTTCGTACTGTGGTTCTGTACTCGGATAGCCATCGTAGCCCTACTGTACAAACACTTCAGCACTTCAATATACCGACAGTCAACTTGGCACCGCTGAAGAGACTGTAGCACCGCCCAAATTTCGACGGAATCAAAGGCTTTCTCGTAGTCCACATACGCCAGGCAAAGTGGCAGATTGTACTCTTCGGTCTTCTGTACAATCTGCCGCAGGGTATGTATGTGGTCTATGGTGGTAAAGCCTTTTCGGAAACCAGCTTGTATGGGAGGCTGGAAGTTGTCGAGTCTGCGTGTGAGACGGTTCGTAATGACTCTCGAAAACAGCACGTAGACGCGGCTCAGAAGGGAAATCAGTCTGTAGTTCTTCAAGAAAGCGTTGTCGCCTTTCTTAAAGAACAAGACCACCGCACTTCTGCTCCACGCCTCCGGAGTACTGCCACCATGGAGGACGGAATTGAAGAGCTTCTGAAGGACTTCAAGTACCGGTGTTCCACCCGCTTTCAGAAGCTCCGCTGTAATTCCATGCTCACCTGGGGCCCTGCCGTTTTTAAGGTGCTGGAGAGCCATTCTAATCTCGCCTAGACTGACGTCCGGGATATCACCGGAATAGTGTCGGATAAGACTTGCTCTTGGATCGTTATTCACATTTGCGTGTGGCTCCAACGATGATGTATACAGCTGCCCATAGAACCTCTCAAACTCACTCAAAATCTCAGGTGTCCCGGAAACGATGCTGCCACACTCAGTCTTTAACCTTAACAGTTGGCTCTTTTTGACAGACAGATCTCTGGCAAAGACTTTGGAGCCCTGGTTCCGCTCGATCGCTTCTTTAATACGAACAGTATTAAAGTTGCGTAAGTCTCGCCGCATACATTTGGAGATCTGTCTGTTCAGTTGCCTGTATGCTGTCAAATCTGTTGACGATTGCAGCCTCATCTCCCGTCTAACAGCCATGAGATTAAGAGTGTGATCGGAGAGTATTTGTGTTCTTCTGCGGCGGGTCTTGCAGAACATAGCTCCGACAGCATGGACAGTTTCCACGGGCTTGTCATTTATATCGTCCACTGCATTGCAATCTTCTAGGCACTGAAAGCGGTTACGTAACTCGAGCTGAAAGGTTTCGGGATTTTGGATTAGAGCACAAGGGGACGGAGCGTTGACTTCATTAGACGAGACCTCTCCAACTTAACGTTTAGGTTCAGTGTGCCTCTAACCATTCTGTGACCGCTGCTAGTTTTCACCCTTGCGATCACTGAACAGTTGACGTCTGGTCGTCATAATGAAGTCAATCTCGTTTTTTGTCGAACCGTCGGGGTTCGACCAGGTCCACTTTCTGTGGGGCCGCTTCTGGAAGAAAGAGTTCATCATAAACAGTCCCTCTTTCTCCATGAAGTCGGCCAGCCGCTGGCCCCTTGGGTACCGTTGCCCTATCCCAAATTTCCCTACCTTCAGCTCACCGTTCTTTTTTGTGCCCAGTTTTGCGTTGAAGTCTCCCATTAACACTGTATAGTGAGTTTTGGAGGAATGCATGGCTCTAGAAATGTCCTCATACATTTCCTCCACCTTCTCATCGGGATGTTCCGAAGTTGGCGCGTAAACCTGTATGACCTTCAGCGAATACCGTTTGGTGATTTTGAGTATAAGGTGCGCAACCCGCGTCGATATACTCCCAATCCAACACCTCCTTGGGACAGATGGTCGCCCTCCCGGTGATAGAACAAGTTGCCGGATTCGAGCATCACCGTGTCCTCCCCCTCTCTTCGGACCTCGGATAATCCTATAATATTCCAGCGCAACTTGTCTATCTCTTCTTCCAGCTCCAGTATCTTCTCGTCAGTCCTAAGGGTGCGTGCGTTATATGTCGCCATGTCGAGTCGTCGTAGGTGGCAACCGAACCTCCACCGGATATTCTTAGTACCCCCTGTCCCGCCGTTACCATGGTCGCCACCGTAGCCAGGAATAGCGGGGCCGCCGGGGACTGGGGGCCGTCTATTTGTGTAATTTTTCATGGGGGGTATATTGTCATAGAGAAGATGCTGCTGCCCATCTCCTGGCTGTCTCCCTCTGTCGCCTCTTACGACACCCACGGGAAGATATGGGGTAGTGGATATTCTCAGCCGCCACTACACGGCAAAGCGTAATCGAATGCGGCCATACAAAGTGCACAAAGTGCAAGCTTTAGTTCCCGGCGAGCACGTCCGCCGGCGAGTTTTCTGCCGTTGGTTATTAGACTAGCAACAACGTATGCCTAGTTTCATTGAGCACGTCATTTAGACTGACGAGTCGACATTTACCAGAAACGGCCTGTGGAACCGAAGATATACACACGTGTATTCCGAGGATAACTCACACGGTGTTAGACAAACCGGACACCAAACCCGATGGTCAGTTAAGGTACGGGTAGGTTTATTTAAGGATCGCATACAAGGACCAGTGTTTCTGCCACAGCGACTTAACGGACAGCATAACCTGAACCTCATAAATGAACGGTTGGTTGATATTTTAGACGACCTATCGTTGGCTGAATATCGCCGTACATGGTTTCAGAATGATGGTGCATCTCCATATGTCGTGAGGTTCATCCGTGAGCGCCTTACCAAGCTATTTGATGATTGCTAGATCGGAATACTAGGAACACACGCTTGGCTACCTCGCTCACGAGATCTGACCCCGTTAGACTTCTTTCTGTGGGGGTATGTGAAAGTAAGGGATTTTAATCGAGGGCGTGATAGTGCAGACGAAATGCGCCAAAGGATCGTGGATGTTTTCGACAACCTACGTGCGGACTGTGTCGAAGACCCCACGATGATGCCCTGCCCGCATGAGTAGACGCTACGCCGAGTCCAAATCTGCCTCGAAATGAATGGGGCATAATTTGAGCCTGCATGAGCATCTCATAAGGCCACGGAAGATTTAGATCGGCAAGCTGTTTCATGCCTATTTTTTTAAATAACTTGGTACTGAACTGATCCGAATAGGTATATAACTATTTAGATGTATTCAGATCAGAATAATAAACATACCTACACGTTGGATAAAAAATAAGGTATCTGGATAATTTTATCCGTGAATTCAAATTAGTGGCTAGGTGGAGACTAGCATAGTGGCAAAATAGTAGGTTAAGTAAGTAAGTTAGGACTTAGACAAGTGTTCTAAATTATTAGGTATTAGTACGATCGCGGGCTGCGGGCCGCACGGATTCGGCGTCCGCGCGGATTTTGACCCTTGTCAGCTGATTTTAGGTATTTGAAGTTCCACTGCTGGTTGTATTTTTAAGTATTTTCATGATTTTTGTAATGACATTATCGTTTATTTAGCTGTACGAGAGTGACACTGAAAGTTCTTAGAAAATGGAAAGAAGTGGAATATGTATGATTTAATTTAATTAATTATATAACACTAAATTCTGATATATTTATTGATCTCTTAATTTTTGTATTCAATTTAATTCACTGCATATGTTTACTTGTGTCTATTTTTTTGTAATGAAATGTGTGTAACACCTATAATTAAGTCTACACTTAGTTTTTATGATTTTTACAAAAATAATATGCTTTTGTTAGTGTATGTCTTGTTGGTGTTAAATAAATAAATAAATAAATAAATAAAAAAAATCAAAAACTGAACAAAGTAACATGATGGAGCGTGAATAAAGCTAATAAAACGTTGTGAAAAGATGATTTTTTTTTCATCGAGGTCGGTTTATTTTCTGACCCATCACCAACATATCGTTTGTACTATGTCTGTCTTCGTTTTCAGGAGCATTTCAAAAACACCTGGTATTACGTTAAAAGTAAAATAAGGGATAAGATGTTGTAGCATTTAATAAATACAAGAGGATATACGAGTAAATATACTTTACATCTTTTTGTATTTATATGCTTGTTTTAGCTGATCTGGGTATTTCACGGCATATGTAAAATATCAATGCTGGCGACAGAAATCAGCGTCAAAGGTATAGGAGATATTTTAATTTTTTTTTAATTATTTCGTTTACTAAGTTCAACATTCTTTGTTAACAAACATTTACAGGTGAATACATTAACAACAGAAAGTACCAATAAGAAAAACTCAATAGTGAAAAATAAATAACAATTTATAGTGATAACAATAAATTAATAAATAATGTATTAATAAAAATAATTTCATAAATGCTCTATGGTGGTGCGATGGATCTCATTAAACATGAGTACTTAATACTAACGCACCATTAAGTTACGAATTTTAAATGTACCAACGTACCAGGAAACTCAGCTAAAGTGGTCCACAGAAGGTCCATATAATCTGTGGTCTGCAATGGACGACAGTCCGCCGCGCAGGATTCCTCGGAGCCATCTGAATCGGTTTCAAAAAGCTCTGTTGTCATCAGTACAAGTCCATAGTAGCAGAATGCGCATGACATCCTGGAACAAAGGACGAGGTTGTAGGACTCCATCACTATCTAGGAGTCCTTCGGAGTAGGTATTTATTCCTGCCACCAAATATCATTGCTTGTTCTGCTGTGTTCCGGTCGGAAGGATATGGACGGTCAGTACAGTAACAGGTTACAGGTGCCATGTCGTGGCAGTGTTAGAATATTCACAGCCCCATATTATCCCGTGACTGTCGTAAAGGGAGACAAATAAAAACAAATCGGGAGATGAGCAGCAGCGACTTCCTGATGACAAATAAAAGTAAAAAAAAACTGCGGTTGCCAACCCATTTGGCAAGCGTGGTAACAATGGCAAGTTTCAGTAGTGGGTTTTAATAGGCTGTTACGATATACATAGTTCCAGGCTGTGAAGTAATCCATCTTAGCCCCTGGAGGTGACAACGTATCTGCTTTGTTGTTTCAACTTGATTGCAGTTATTCATGGACTGCGGTAAGCATTATGTTAGATCATTGGTCAATTCAGTTTTGTAAAAAACGTAATTTAGCATACATACGGCCTCCTGTGTGTGACGACCTGCTAAGACATGCATAGAGTCAATGGATGCGGGTGGCTTAGGACTATGCTTTGTGGTATTTCTTGGGGGTGGCCTATGTTCAGCAGTGGATTTGTGAAGAGCTGTGTTGACGATGACGATGACGGACTTTAATAGAAAAAGTTAAAAATAAATTTCAGGTTTAAACCAGAATCTGCTTCACGCAAGAAATGCGAAATAAATGAATTTGACAGTAATTGTCAAATTTCGCAAAAATCATGAAGGTTAGAAAACAGGAGAACGATCGCCGTAGAAAATAGTGTCCCAGAAATATGGACACCATAAGTGAGGTGCTGCGATCGCTAAGTTCGCTCAATAAAAGTCATTTGCAGTCTATTTTTCCAATCAGATGATCAACCACTTGCACATCCACGCACAATAAAATATTTCTCCATTTTTAATGTTTCTTTTTGTCAAAAATAACAAAATTACGGAGCATGAAAATTTTCTTACCAATGCCGCGGAGAAAATTTGTACATTATTTAACTAACTTCATCTACTTGTACTCATAAACAGCTAACTTCGCAGTCACTACTCACCGACGTCAGCGCCGCTATAAATTCTAAAATTTTCAAGGACAGGTGGGCTATGCTTTAGTACGTAGTGATCGTTCTCCTGCTCTCTAACCTTCATGGCAAAGATTGAGACTAAGCCGCGTAGTGGCGGTACAACAATAACTACATAACAGTCGCCTCTTACGACACCCATATAACGATAGTGGATACTGTTACACTGTCATAAAATAGCACGTTCTGCATACCACGATCGCTACAACTTAATAGCACGTCCTGCATACGACGATTACTTTATTATAATACATAATAAATTTATCGTTTTTGATGAAACTAATTTTACAGAATTTATTGCGTTTAATTCAACTTTTTAATTTCCGACGTTTCGGGTGCTTTACAACACCCATCCATGGTCACTGACCGAAGTTTATGACGTCGCGATGTCATAGTTAGCCTGGCAATATCATTTACTTCAAAAAAACTAAGTGAGGGGGGGGGGGAGCGGTTGCTTTAATCATCACGCTTGGTAGGTGGATCGACGATCGCAGTATCAGACGTGAGCACCTTTGAGACTGCTGCCCGTCACTAGGTGTGTATTATACCTCTGGTGTAAACGAGATGTTCATACCGCTATTTATCGAAACTTGGAAGATTTTCCTTACATGAAAAGGGGTAATATCTTTCCTATGTCTAGCAAACCAGAATTTTGAAAGACTTCATTTATAAAGGTTACTTATTTTGTTTAAAAATTCGGGCCGCCCGTTAACATTATTTACCAGCAAAGCTACTGGAAAGCATTTTTCTCGAAAGCTCAAACCAAAGTTATATTTATTTTGTTCATGCCTAAATTATAACTTACCGCTTTATTACTCCAGTAATAGGGATGCATGTAAAATAATATTAATATACATACTATTATTAAACATTATACCATAACAATAACAAAAACACAAATCTTAATAATTCTAAACAATTATTAAGATTTGTGTTTTTGTTTTTTTTATTAATTTAAGAACAAAAATATTAGAGGTAAAAAACGATTGCGATCATTTACTTAGCTCAGCTCATCTAGAATTAAAGCCTGAAGCCTGAATTCAGAAACTAATATGAGCAAATTATTTTTTTCAGTTTTTAAAGTAGGTTTGTAACTTCTTTTTTTAAAGTTCTTTCTTTACCCTTTTAAGTGAATTAAGGAATATCATCACAAGTTCAAGGTAACAACTAGAATTTGCGTCTAAATATTTACATTAAAAATTTTATCTCTATTGTTTTACCTTTAGTGTGTGATATTTTTTATTAAATGTAATATTTTATAAATTATGGGAGCTCCCCTTAAATATAGCCTATTATGAACATATCGAAAAATCATTGAAATCGGTTCGCATACAAAGAAGTTATGCCCGAATATACATATAAAGTAATGTTATGCGCAGGGTGCAAATGACAGGACACTGACCCTTATCGTCGGGAACATTATCGTGCAACACATCTGGATCTCGTAATATACGTACAGACGAATTGAGAATTCTCCGCCTTTTTTGAAGTTTATTAAAAATACAAAACAACTACCAGCAGTGATCTATAACTATAAATAACAAAAAAAAGTATGTTTGAATTTCCTCTAAGCAAGAAAATATGAAGTAGACATCGTATAGGTATTATAGTACCATAAAATATGCAAATAATGATAACACTGTTCCCTTTCCCCAGCCTGTGGAACTTTGTATCGGTGCTTCCGAATGGATATGTCGGAAGAAAGTCAAATCAACCTCTTACGCTTCGCGTTCACCTAATCCGTCATCCGCCGAAGTTTGCTCGAGCGATGACAGCCGAACTCGGACGATCGAATCAAACACTTGTAAAACAAAGAGAGTGCGTGTGTACACAAACACGACCGTCATCGTCCGATAACGCACGATCAACCGTCGAGTCCGAACTTGTTGTAATTTCTCGTCCGACTGCCGTCGTCTACAGTGCAAATTGAGTGTATTTATAGTTTAATTTAATCATTTTGTCTTTATTTTGTCGTTTCCGTCAGTGTTGTTATCTACGTAAACGACTATGGATATTGAAAATATAAAAATAGAAAAGAATACCGGAAACGTCCAATGGTACACTGTTGCAGTAGCGCATACACGTCCGAGTTACTCGTCGGGGTTGTTCTGTCCGCCATCGGCCGACAAAATCGGTTTTGGCGTAAACGTACGGTAAGAGTCAATTGGTCGTCTAGCCATTTACTCAACCCCGGTTTCGAATTGAATGTCTAAAAAAGCTTAGCTAAAGCGTCAGTTTCAGTCGTTAGTTTCTCGTCTGTTAGTATGCAAACGATAGGGATTATAAGTGCACTAGCTTGCCAGGCAGACGTTGTTCTGCCGTTTTCAACGGTACGTTTGTCATGTCCTATTAAAAATCCTTAAATTAGCAAAAAAATTGTGGGTCACTCATGGGCATAAAAACTATCCTATCTCTCAAGTTGGACCAAACTGCACACGGTGTGCAAATTTGATTAAAATCGGTTAAGTAGTTTAGGAGTCCATCGCGGACAAACAACGTGACACGTAATTTATATATACTAAGATTGGACAGGTTTTTAAAATTATAAGCTGATATAACAAACCACGTTTATCAATTTTTATATTTCTAGAACTGAGTTCGAAATGCGTCCAAATTATACAAAAATTGCCGATTTATAATAGGGATCAGGGTAAGTAATTCGATTATAGAAAAAAACATTAAAAACTCAGTTTTTGCCATTTTCTCGGAAACTTTGTGCGGTATAGGAAAATATTTAAAATATAAATTGATTATTTATTAATTTTACGTAAAAAGGTATTTTCACTATCTTATCTTAATATATATAAATTACGTATAACGTTGTTTTTTTTATTAAGTGCAAGCAGCTCTAGCATGCAAGTCTAGGGAAAGTACCACCGTACAGTAGACCAGTATCACTGCGACCTAGGTCTAGATCTATTGTGATCGCTACTATGGCTATAGTTCACGGCTAAGCCCTATGTCTTCAATGAATAGAAGGAGTTGCTTAGCCGTGAGCAATTTCACTTCTTCTGGGCGGAGTACATAGTTTCCCAGATGAGTGTTACGTTTGCGCATTAAGGGTCCGCAATCAGTTAGGATGTGTAGATGCGTTTCTTCCGTTATGGAACAGAACCGACACATCTTTGAGTTGCTTAGTCCCAGGATGGACATGTGCTTTTTAAGACAACAGTGTCCAGTTAGGGCTCTTGCCAGAATACGCAATTTATTTTTACTTAATCCCAGGGCTTCTGAAGCGAATTTACGGTCAAACCCCGGATTAAGGTTTTAGAATGTTTTAAGCCTGGTGTGTCAGACCAGATCTTAAGTGATTTATTATGATAAAGAGTTTCAAGGGTCAATCGGGCTAGGCTTCTTGGGATTCCACAAAATGGCTCGGGTCCAAATTGTGTGCACTTTGAGCCCTCCCGTGCAAGTTTGTCGGCAAATTCGTTGTCTACAATACCCTCGTGACC
Source organism: Parnassius smintheus behrii (assembly GCA_036936625.1). NCBI lineage: Eukaryota > Metazoa > Arthropoda > Insecta > Lepidoptera > Papilionidae > Parnassius > Parnassius smintheus. The sequence goes on from JAUPFT010000008.1 coordinate 29,784,680, forward strand.
CGGAACCCATCTTAAAACGACCCTGTTGTTACATCCCAGGGCGTTTAAACGGTTCATGCAGTCTCCAACTAGCTTCGAGTTCACTAAGTTTGACCTCAGCGCTAGCAGTGCTGCTTGACTATCAGAGTTTATGTGAATTATATGGATGACGTAGTGTTTTTGCAGATTGATTTCCGCACACCGAAGTATGGCGAAAGTGTCACGTTGTTTGTCCGCGATGGACTCCTAAACTACTTAATCGATTTTATTCAAATTTGCACACCGTGTGCAGTTTGGCCCAACTTGAGAGAGAGGATAGTTTTTTTGCCCATGAGTGACTCACAAAGTTTTTTTACGAATTTAAGGATTTTAATAAGACATGACAAAGGGTCGTCGAAAAGGGCAGAACAACGTCTGCCTGGCAAGCTAGTATCCTATAAGTAACACTTTGTTTGTGTGGCGCTTAAGTAAAAAAATGTAGATAATCGATTTTGCCTCCAAAACATTGAGAGATAGAAGATAAAGTGTGAGGAAAATTTTTGTTTCAAATCATTATCCCAAAATAATTTGTTCGAAACTTTTTCATAACTCTTATATTTTTTAGTTAATCATTTAAAAAAATATTTCAGTGTTTTTGATTTTGCAAAATGCCTCCATGATTTAGAGATAAATATAGACTAGATCACTCATGGCATTGCTCTCTATCTTTTCGAGATGTTTCGTTACAATCGGTTCATTCATTTCGACGGATCCCTGAGACAAACAGACCGACAGGCATACAAAAAATTCAAAATTATATTTATGTCTTAACCCCCTGAGCTTAACCGAAGGCAGTTATTTCGATAGTAGAGGCCATAGAATACTATAAATACATACATAATAGAACTGGGAAGTGGACGGAGCTCGTGTAGCCACTAAAATGTCACCAACATGTTAATTCAAATGTATAACTGTCAACAAGAGATGTGCTTTGACGTTACAATCGTTTCCAAAGTTCGCATGCAAATTATTTAGAAAATGCCAAATTGCACACTACTTACAAATAAATGTGTATTAAAATGTAAACGATTTTTTTTTGTATTATAGTATTCTATGGTACAGGCAGACACATTAATTTTGTTTATAGCTATCTTCTATTTATATCTATTATGGACATGTTTTGATGTTATACCATATAAACCAGAGTAGCAAACTGGTGTTTCTCAGATGTGGTATGAGAAGATGCTTGAGGCGTCCGCGTTGGCCGATGCCCACAGAGTCGTCGCATACAAGACGGCCAAGTAACATTGGACGTCCGTTATCTTGTGCTATCTGTAAAAAAAAACATAACTTACTTTTACTTACAATTCTGCTTCTGAGCAGGAAAAAGTTATTTGGTAATTTACTATTTTTCGGTTCGAAGTATTATAGTGCCCGCGTTATCAACTGAGTAGTCGGGCCATAAATGTCAAATGCATATAAGCGTCGTCGCTCGCTACCTGAGTCCGCCTTCCGGTGGACAAAGTTATCCTCCTCGAAAAATTAAGATGATATTAACTTGCAAACTCGAATAGTTATTCAGAATAAATGTTTACCTCCTGGGAACGGATTTGAAAAAAAGCTTTTTTGTACTTGTGAAATTAAGTTAAACCTTTGATTATAAAGCTACTGGAAGACGATAGTGACACAGATGAAACTGATGAAGAAAATAATTTGTAATATAATAAAATATTTATAAATGTAGATTATATTTTATTTATTTTATTGTTATTTAATAATTTTGTAATTTCAAGCCCTAAAAAATCCGTTCATTAAATCTTATCGATATCGACTAGCTGCTGTTATGCACATCATTATGACGGTCCTTAAGCTCAATGAGTGCGAGCGAGATAGAATATTACAATAATTTATTGCCCGACGATTCAGTTAATAACGCGGGCATTATTATAGTAGCTTTCTTCATTTCAGTTGGCTTTAAAGCGCCTACGGCACATACAGCAAAGTGCAACAACAACTTAATTATCAAGTGGACTCTGAGCCCGTTTGTGACTCGATTAACATAAAATAGCGTAAGTGAAATGGGTATATAACAAAGAATATTGCGACAGATAAATACAGAAAATTGCATATCATTACTGAAGCAGTGTTAAAGTAATTCCAGAAAGATCTTTCTTTACGCTGGGCGTCAAACACCCAGCTCGGCGTCTGGGAGTAACGTCAAAGGTAGTTACTGCGATCGTCACTGTTAGTATAGCGTAGCGATTAAGACAAATATTCCATACAACGGGAGAGGTTCATCTCAGCAGTGGCCTTTTATGAGCTGATAAGGAAGAAAGTATGTCTATGTACGAGGAAGGACACGCTTTTACTAGAATCGAGGCATTCCATCTTAGTCCTCTGGTATTCCCTGGATTATGATGGTCCCTGGATTGAGGATAGATGTAGATAACTACATGCTCAGCACAGCATCACTTAGATTAAGTGGACTGTGTCATGCTTGTTTTAAAAAAAAGAAATAAAAAAAAGATTATTTTTAACAATCTTTGTCATTTGCGTTCTTTTTTTATAGAAGAGGGGGCAAACGAGCATGCGGCTCACCTGATGTTAAGTGACTACCGCCGCCCATTATCAACTGCAACACCAGGGAAAAGTAAGGAGTAAGCTCTTTTATTGAAGGTCCCCAGATCGTATCGGTCCGGAAAAATCGCCGGTGGTAAACTTTTTTCTTCAACTAGGTTCTTTGAATCGATTCTGCACGTCGTTAGAATCTCCGTGTGTTGTGACCACGTAATTTATCACCCCGACGTCCCATGCATATTGTAAAAGAAAACTTAAAGATATATCAGAAGGATCTTGTGCCATGTTACAGAAAAGTCATTTCTGTATGTTAACCTTAATTATTCAAGTAGAAATATCTGGTACTTCCATCTCCCATGCGTCTGTCAACTGAAGCGATTTTGATAAATTGATTATTCTTAAAAGAGGCTCTTCAACATTACTGGACGATTACACTACAAAACGGCGACGTTGCTCGTCTCCACAGTTTATAAGTCCGAATTATTTTAAGTTAATCTGGTAAATGTACCTGCTCTAGAGTAGCTAATGCTCTATCCGGCTGGCCGCTAGCGACATGGTATCGGGCTGATTCCGGTAACCACTGAAAAATATAAAAAAATCTGTTAGGATATTAGAAAAAAATTCCTTTAAACCATACAATAGTAGCTATCAATGAACATTTGATATTTTGCAAGCCTCATAAGCAAAACGTTGAGGTTGTGCTATACTCTCACCTAATGGAAATCCAGTAATTTTCTGAACTAAAAATGTCTTTATTTTTTTACCATTGCACTTTTAGAATAATAAAAATATACATATATCGAGAATCACTCGTTTTCATGTTTCTATTATTTATAAAAGGAATTTTCTGTAGTTAGTGTGAAAACAAACTAATTGAAAAAAAAATTCGAAGGTGTCCGGATGTCTGTATGTATGGATGGCGCACAATTATGGTAGTTAGAATAAATGTATGAAAATAATAATTTTTTTAGTAGGTTTAGAATCTCAACGCAAGTTTCTTTTTAAAAATCACTGAGTAATTTGATCTCGTTTAATTGTAATTAATGAAAATGTAAAAACAACTGTTACTTTTCTACAAAAAAATCTTCTCACGGATCTCTTCTTTCGTCTCAAATATGGAAAAAGAGATATTTTTCTTTTTATACAATCAAATGAGATTATGAGGTATTCACTTTTGGATTTTCAAACTTTTTTCTTTATATAGAACAAGTGTGAATAAAGAGCACACAGTCCACCTGATGGCAAGTAGATGCAGTAGCCCATAGACATCTGCATCTGTCCTTGTCACCCCTGAAGACTAAGTTGGAATGCATCGTATACAGTAAAAAGGTCTTCTTAAGTTGTGGTCACATGGTATTTTAAAGTTTTCATTAATATTGTATGGTTGTTAAGAAATTGTATGTATGATCATTAAGCATAAAATTGCTTTTTTTAACTTCTGAAGGTAGTGAGGTTCCTTTTCAGCCTCGAATTGCACCATCTCACTTGTTCACAACGTCTTACAGCCGCACAGTGGCAGTGCATTCACTGCTGTGACCCAGTTTGAGGAATAAAACAGACTACGTAAACATTGCCTGTGAGACATTCCATCATCCTTCAGGGGTAGCAATGTACCTGTAGTCTCTTTGAATTCAGTTGCAGGCTTGTCACTTACAAGCGCTATTGTAGTTATTTACAATCACGTAGATTGTAACCTCATTTGTTACATTAATAATTACAAAAATCTTTACCTAATAAAACTTTAAATTGCAGTGACCATTGCTGATTGGTTGCAGCGTAAGAAAATACATCACAATGTCGTCCCGTTTATTTCGTGAGACGATTGCGGGAAAAGCCATAAAGATCTTACGGCTACCAATAGATGGCGGTATAAGCCCAGAGCGGCCGAAAATCATTCTCATTATTTTTTACTTATTATAATCAAATGCCTTAGATGATAAATCACACTCTCTTAAATGATAATGATCAATGTTGATACGTCGTAGAGCCAAGCTGAAGCTTTATTATGGTTGTAGTACGAATCGGTCGGCTCGACCGGGGAAGGACCACGCTCTCACAGAATACCAGCGTAAAATAGAAGTTCAATGCTGCTGCGTTTCGTATAGTGAGTGTAGAGAACCGGAGACCCTTTTTACTGGAAACGAGGCATTTCATCTTAGTCCTCAAGGCTGGCAATCCCATTTAGTAAGAAGCTGTGATGAATCGCACCGGCGCTAGACCACCAAAAAGTGACCATAATTTCTAGGGGGAAGTTTTCGTTTAGAGGAGTGTTTAGGTGCTGAACCAGGATCAAAAAAACTTGCTGAGCACTTGCGATTGTCAAACAGAATCCATTGTTCAAAATTCCTTAATTTGTGTGCCTGTTGAGAAGTGCAAGGCATATTTCGACGCTTACTTCGCGCTGGCGATCATTGAGTTCATGGGGTACCCATTTGTCAAGCTTTTTTACCTCGCTAATGGGCCAATATTGTTGTAATGCTAACGTCAAAAGTTGCTGCTAGTTCAGCCATAGATTTAGTACCATCAGTTTACACAATCAAAATTTTCGGACAACCACAGGGTTCATTTTTCAGGTGGAAACTTCCAGAACGGAAGCGAGCAAATCAGTAACATGGTGGTGCGTTCGTTTGTAATATACGCTCTGTAAACGTCGTTGATGTTGCGTGCCGCTTGCGCTGCGTTGCTGCCACAACGGTACTCATATTCCATTATTACATAGGCTGCACTAAAAGTATCGGGAATGGAATATTTCCACTGTTCCTGTCATATTAAAATCTTTTTAATTGAAAACTCCTTACTTATTTACTTACTTATTTACTTAAAAGAAGATTCTCGGTCTTGTCACAAGGTTTTGTCAAACTTGTTTAGTCGTTGAGAAAATGGAATTGACTCGAGAAAATTCGAGAGCGATGATTTATTATGACTTTCGAAGTAGTTTAACACAAAAACAGTGTGTTGACCGGATGATTTCTGCATTTGGTGATGAATCCCCATCCAAACCAACAATTTATCGTTGGTTTGCTGAATTTCAACGTGGACGTGTCAAGCTCAGTGATGATCCCCGTCAAGGTCGTCCATAAACTGCAGTCACCCAAGACAACGTTGATGCTGTGCGTAAGCTGATTAAGGAAGATCGACATGTGACATACCGCGAAATTCAGGCAACTTTAGACATTGGCATGAGTCAAATACAAATAATCTTGCATGAACAATTAGGTGTAAAAAAGTTGCTTTCCCGACGGATACCACATTCGCTCTGTGAAGAGCAAAAAGCGGCTCGCGTTACTTGGTGCGTCAGAACTCTCGAAAGATTCCACGCAGGATCCTCAAATGCTGTATACAACATCGTATCGGGTGACGAATCCTGGATATACGCGTGTGAACCCGAAACAAAAAACCAGTCACGAGTTTGGGTGTTCAAAAATGAGTTAAAGAACAAAAATTGTTCGTTCACGGAGTGTTGCAAAAAAAATGGTGGCCACGTTTGTCGCCAAAACCGGCCATGTTACGACTATTCCTCTTGAGGGACAAAGAACGGTTAATGCAGAATAGTATGCTAGCATTTGTTTGCCACAGGTCGTTTCTGAACTTTGTAAAGAGAACTGCAACCGCCGCATCATCCTCCATCACGACAATGCGAGTTCTCACACCGCACACAGAACAAAAGAGTTTTTAGAGCAAGAAAACATAGAATTATTAGACCATCCGCCGTACAGCCCCGACCAAAGCCCTAATGATTTCTATACTTTCCCTAAAATAAACAATAAATTGCGTGGACAGAGACTTTCATCACCTGAAGAAGCTGTGGACGCCTACAAAACGGCCATTTTGGAGACCCCAACTTCCGAATGGAGTGGTTGCTTCAATGATTGGTTCCATCGTATGGAAAAATGTGTCAAAATTCGCGCAGAATACTTCGAAAAGCAATAAATACATTTTTAAATAGTAATGTTGTGTCACTTCCTTGATTCCCGAAATTTTCAGTGCCGCCCTCGTAATCGAATTTTTGACGTATCCATGATGACGAAAAAGATTCAAATGTGATGAAAAATAACGCTAAATCAATAAACAAATGATTATATTTGAAAAAAGAACTTCGTGGTTTAAAAATAAAATTTATTTTAAATTAGAGTTCCTACCCAAAAACAATATTTTGATTTGAAATGACCACTACTGCAGAATGGCAATTTTATTGGTAAAGACCTATTATTACTAAATATTAAATCATTTAATATATATGAATAATTAATAAATTAATACTTACAGGACAAATTAGTGCAAAAATTAGTAATGGAATTGTCGATAGAGCAAGCAGCCAATGTACACCCAACGTAGGCATAACTACTAATGCCAACGCTACTTCTAAGCAGGCTCCGAGTGCCCAAAAACACTGAAAGTTAAGCAATAAATATAATTGTATAATTTATCATCTTACATACTTTCTTTTTTTGGTCTTAAATACACAAGTTGCAGTTGTTAGCAGTCAATCTATAAAGATCAGGAAAACAATAGGGATCCTAACCAGTAAAGTAATGTAATTAAATTACAAAAAAATACTATTTACTATATTACTAAATTCAATGGTAAGGTGTAACCATAATGATCATCATCATTTCATGAAGAATGCAGGCTTCCTCAATAAATTGCCACAAAAATGGTTCTGAACTACCTTTTTGTCCCCGGACCGATACATCTTAGGGACCTTCAAGAAAAGAGCTTACTCCTTTCTAAAAACCCTGCAACACGCCTGCAAGGCACCTGCAATTCTCCTGGTGGTGGCTGGTGGCGGCGGTAGTCACTTACCATCCGGTGAGCCCCATACTCGTTTGCCCCTCTTCTATAAAAAAAACCTGTCACCAGTAACTCTCCACCTGTCTCATTAGGTCAGCTTATTTACTCCATCTAATGGTCCTGCTCACAGCTCGTTAGTAGGAGGCTGCTTAGCATAACATTTCCTCCTCAAAGGTCAGTTCTTCAAGCTATATGGCTGGCCCATTGCCATTTCAGTTTCATTGATTTGTTAGGATTATGTAAGTTACTTATGCTACGGGTATCCTCACTACAAATTTTATTACACAGGGTTCCCTTGAATAAGTACAATGTTCTTTGTATTTTTTAATATATAAAAATCTCACTCACTATAATCTCCGAAAATGCTCAATCGATTTTAATTTTTTTTTATTTTTTATAGAAGAGGGGGCAAACGAGCATGCGGCTCACCTGATGTTAAGTGACTACCGCCGCCCATGATCAACCGCAACACCAGGAGAATTGCGGGTGCGTTGCCGGCCCTTTAGAAAGGAGTAAGCTCTTTTCTTGAAGGTCCCCAGGTCGTATCGGTCCGGAAAAATCGCCGGTGATAAACTATTCCACAGAGAGGTTGTACGTGGAAGAAAACTCCTTGTGAAACGTACAGTGGTGGACCGCCAAGCATCCAGATGGTGTGGATGGTATCGGGACGTTTGCCGTGTCGTGCGTTCACGAAATTTGGCGGCTGGGATTAATCCGAACAATTCCTCAGAGCACTCCCCGTGATAGATGCGATAAAATACGCAAAGAGATGCAACATCTCTTCGCAACGCCAGTGAGTCGAGCCGATCGGAAAGCACTCGGTCGTCGACAATTCGAGCCGCTCTGCGCTGGATGCGGTCAAGTGGAAGGAGCTGGTACTGGGGAGCCCCAGCCCAGAGATGGGAACAGTATTCCATGTGCGGCCGAACCTGCGCCTTGTAAAGTTGCAGGCGGTGTGCCGGCATGAAATACTGTCCCGCTCTGCTGAGCACGCCAAGCTTTTTAGAGGCCAATTTGGCCTTCCCTTCCAAGTGACCACGAAACTGCACGTCACTCGATATGTCGACGCCGAGGATTCCGATACTGGCTGAGGCAACAAGGGGAGTGCCTTGAAACTGAGGGGATACGACAAAGGGGTTCTTTTTAGCGGTTAACGCGCAAACTTGTGTCTTCTGGGGGTTAAACTGGACTAGATTTAGTCGTCCCCAATCCGAGACTCTGTTCAGCAAAGACTCGACTTCAGACACAAGTTTGTCCCGGCACTCGGAGACGTTTTCCCGAGAAATATTGGCTCGGCCGGTGTAAAGAGCATCACCAGTGTTGTCATCTGCATAGCAATGAATGTTACGGGTATGCAACATATCATTGATATGCAGAAGAAACAGCGTTGGCGATAGCACGCAGCCCTGTGGAACACCAGCATTAATAGGCTTGCAATCGGAGCTTGCACCGTCTACAACGACCTTGATGCTCCGATCTGCAAGAAAGCTGGTGATCCAATCGCACAATTTCTCGGGAAGCCCATAGGAAGGGAGCTTCGAAAGAAGCGCTTTGTGCCAAACCCGATCGAAGGCCTTCGCAATGTCCAAACTAACGGCCAATGCCTCCCCCTTGAACTCTACTGCCTCCGCCCATCTGTGAGTGAGGTAGACCAGAAGATCACCAGCTGACCGACCACGGCGAAAACCGTATTGGCGGTCACTAATCACCTGGTGATCCTCAAGGTACCTCATGAGCTGGCAGTTTACAATGGACTCCATTGTTTTGGAGAACAAGGAGGTGATGGCGATTGGCCGGTAGTTGGACGGGTCTGAGCGGTCGCCTTTTTTAGGGATCGGGTGGACGAAAGCCGTCTTCCATGATTTTGGGACTACGCCTAGGGAGTAGGAGTACCGGAAAAGACGCGTTAAAACCGGTGCCAAGTCTGGAGCACACGTCCTCAGCAAATTGGGGGGATTCCGTCAGGCCCACTCGACTTGTGGATGTCCAGGGAGAGGAGTGCTTTGCGAACCGAGCGCTGTGTGAACTGCACTTCCGGCATGGAGCACTCACATCGGTCACATGGTCGGCGGCGTACTCCCCCCGTCATCGAGAGTCGAGTTAGACGCAAAGAAAGAGCCTAGAAGATCGGCTTTCTCCTTTGCAGTATGGGCCAGTGAGTCGTCCTCCCTGTGCAGAGGTGGAAGAGATGGCTGACAGAAATTCCCCTGGACAGCCTTGGCGAGAGACCAGAATGCACGGGTTCCAGAAGGAAGGCGAACTAGTTTCTCGCCAATTCTGCCTATGTGCTCAGACTTTGCCTTGGCAATGACTCTTTTGAAGGACCTAGAGGCGGAATTATACTTCTTTTTTAGAGCGCTGGTGTTAACATCCCGGGACGCTGATGCATCAACCCAGGCTTGATAGCACTCCTGCTTATAGCATGATGCTATTTTACAGGAGCGACCAAACCATGGCTGAGATTTGCCTCCAATGGGCACCACAGAGGAAGGAATAAAAAGTTCCATACCCTGAAGTACCACATCAGTAACAGAATCCGCAACAACGTTGGGATCATCCGGCGAGAAGCAAACCCGCCCCCAAGGGTAGGATGCAAAGAAAGACCGCATCCCATCCCAATCGGCTGACCTATAGTGCCAAACACGGCGGCAGCCTGCAGAATGCAACTGCGATTTCAGCGTGAGTGGCACAACACTCCGGACCAGACAATGGTCCGAGGAGCCTAAAGGGGCGTCGACGGAAATCTGATATCCGTCCGGGTGAGAGGTCAGCAGAAGGTCCAACAGGGAAGGTGCATGATCCTCCACATCTGGAATCCGCGTAGGCGAAGTAACCAGTTGTGTCAGACCATATGCCAAGGCAAAATCATGAACAGATCTCCCCGCATGATCGGTTAAACGTGAACCAAGCCATTCGGCGTGATGGGCGTTAAAGTCGCCGAGGATCACGATCTCTGCGGAGGGGATCTGCTGTAGCAACGAATCTGCAGCCATTTGGACGTGGTCGAAGAGTCGGTCTGTTTCGGCATTACCGCTATGGGACCTATAGAGGCACCCGTAGACGCGCGGATGGTCGGCGCTGTCTACGCGTAGCCAAAGGATGGACAGGTCCGAACCTTCAAGTCTGCCGAGGCGTCGAGAACAGATGTCCTCTCTGACGTAAACGCAAACTCCAGCCCGAGGCACAAAGGAGTGTTCCAGTTTGTACCCCGGGTAGGAGAGATACGAGACATCAGCCGGAGAGGACACCTGCGTCTCGGTCAGAAAGAGCAGAGCCGGCCTCGCCGTCTCGAGATGATTGTGGACGGCGTTTAGGTTAGAGTGAAGTCCCCTGATATTGCAGAAATTCACGGACAGCGTGGCAGGGGTCGCCTTGGTCTTGTTGCTCCGTTTTCCCCGAGCAGTTGTAGTCTTGAGCGGAATTTCGCCCCCCCCAGAATACGCGGGGCAGCCTGAGCACCCACGCTCAGAAGTGGAGAAACATGGTCGTGGATGCTCAGCGAGGGATTCTCCAGGGGTGCTGGTACCCTCCTGGGGTAGTCTATCTTTATTTAATTCCGCTACCATGTTGATGGGGGGGGGGGGGATTTGGGCCTCCGGCCGCCTGCACTCACCAGACGAAACGCGGAAGCAGAGCTTCCACTTCACGCCGGTATTCTGTGAGGTCGTGGTACCACCCCGGTTTGAGCCGGCCCATACGTGCAACAGCAAAGCTGCCGCATGGCTCTACCATTGTTAAAATATTTTTTTAATGGATATTGCTTCTTCCAACTTGAGAGATAAGATAGTTTTTTTCCGATAAGTGATCCTCTTACGACTTACGAAGAAGTAAATAATGCTATAGCTAAGTTAGTTAATTGGTTTAATGTTAATAATTTGCATTTGAATGGAACTAAAACTAAATGTATGAAATTCGTAACTCCTAATGTTAAACATGTCAATACTAATGTTATTTTAAATGGGGAGGAACTGAGTCTTGTTGATACCACCATTTTTCTTGGAATCACACTGGACGCAAAGCTTCAATGGCTCCTGCAAATATCAAAACTAGCTAGCAGACTTAGTTCCGCAGCATATGCTGTAAAAAAGATTAGAACTCTTACCAATGTTGAAATAGCTAGAATAGTTTACTTTAGTTATTTCCATAGCATTATGTAGTATGGTATTTTGATATGGGGACACGCGACTGATACTGAAATTATATTGATTTTACAGAAGAGGGCCATTAGAGCAATATATAATTTAAAACCAAAAGAGTCACTAAGACAAAAATTTAAGGAAATTAATATTTTAACTCTGGCCTCTCAATACATTTATGAAAATGTACACAAAAATAAAAGTAGTTTTGCGAAAATAAGTGATATTCATTCTGTAAATACTAGGAACAAAAGTTCAAAAATGTTATTAAACTAAGTTTGTATAAAAAGGGTTATTATAATATTAATGAATTTATGTATGATAATAACCCCTGGGAAGGGTGATCGCTACCAAGCTATTTCTAATTTGTCTTGTGTTGCTAATTGTAAACATGATTGTAAGCTATTATTGGGAAAAAAATAGTCTTGCTGGGTTTCTTGCTGGTTCTTCCCAGGACAGAGGTTTTTTTTTGCAAACCAGTGGTAAATGAAAAAAGTGACTTTCAATAAGTATTTGTTATAATCTACATTGAATAAAAAAGTTTATGTTTCTGTTTCAAAATTTTAATAGCGAATTTAAATACTTTTTATAGGACAAAGGATCGTCAGAAAGGGCAGAACAACATCTGCTTGGCCAGATAATATTGTTTATAATTTAATTATACTTACATCAAGTAGGACCACACATTTGGCTCTTTGTTTAGTTGGTAAAAATTCAGCATACAATGTTACACTGAAAGAGAAACATAGTTAATATTTTCAAATAATTCACTGATATATTAATACCTTTTACGAAAACATTGACAGCAAAACTTACGATTGTGGTACACAACCAATTGCAAATCCGACGAGTCCCCTCAAGAAAAGTAACCAAAGAAAATTAGGAGCAATAGAACTCAGCAAACCATAATAAAACAACAAAACTCCACACATGCTCAATGCCTGAAACAATAGTAGTATTTTTGCTCAATTATTTCTAGTCAAAGAGAAACATAATGGTAAAGATAACCAAAAACGGTGTTAAAACGTCATATGGTAATATCTATTCATTACAGCATATAAAAGTCCACAGCTAAACATAGACTTACCCATAGATATTTGATATAGTGTGATATTTGTCATAGCTGCAAAGTTTGGCAAAAGAGTTGGCAACCAGTTTTTAATTTTAGCCATTTTTAGAAAGATGCTGCTTCCTACCTATTGTTTTAATTTCCGTCTATCGTCTCTTATGACATGTGACAATTTGGGTCAGTGGATATTCTTACAATGAACACCACTACTAGGTAAAATGTACCATACTAGGTAATATCGTACATTAAAATTGTTTGCTCATCATTGTTTGATTGTTTCCATTATTCAACCTTTGTAATACTAATTGTGAAAATGTGATTTTCTTGTACAATCTCATGATACTATTCGAAACAAATAAACTTTGCACTTTTTTTTTTGATTTACCAATGTTCATTTGATTGCAAAAAAAAGTTAGTAAGTTACAGCCTATATACGGCCCACTGAAGGGCAAAGGCCTCCCCTCATTTGTGAGAAGGTTTTAGGGAAAGGAAGTGTCCGCCGCGCATTTTACACGGTTGCTCCAATGTGTGTTGCTGAACTTCACATGTCTTCGAAATATTTTTTTTCCTTATTCCTCAGACATGTAGGTTTTTTCACGATGTTTGCCTTCACCGCTGTACATGTGGTAAATCAGCACTCAAAATTGCAATTAACAATTTCATTGGTGCCGGCGGGGATCAAACCTGGGTTACTCGCATTCTGTTATATTTACAGCGAGCGTTAACCATCTGAGCTACCACGGTTCTTCACGGCAGCTTCATTTGATTGGTCTTAATGAAAATAGGGACTCCAAATTGGTTGATAAAATCCAAATACATCTACAGTTAGATCAACAGTAATTAGTAAGTAGTAAGTAATTTAGAAAAACAAATTTAAAAATTTCCTTAAAATTCAAGATCAAAAAGACTGCTTACAGTTTTCCTGCCATAACGGTCACTAATGTTTCCCCAAAAGGTAGAACTTAACATCATACCTAAAAATACAATGGTGGTTGTTAGAGCTTGTTGATACCTGTAAGAAGACAAAATATTAAATTAAGTAATAATTTTAAAGTTATATATAAAGAGGGTACAGAACACCTCTGGTCAACTGGAGACCATTTTTACTAGCAATGAAACATTCTATTATAGTCCTCAATGGTGAAAATGTATTCAGATTTTCTTAATGAACTAGTTTATCAGTGTTATTCCATAAAACACAATATTGAGATATTATGTAAGTGGATCTCTTTTTGCATCAGGTTATAAGTAGTCCAATGCATTAAACAAAAGTCTCCACTGTACTTAAGATAATTTGCTACATTTGACACACTCAGCAGACATGATAACAATGTTTTTCACCTCGGGAGTTGGTAGTACAAATAACTTATGCAGACCATTTTAACAGTTTTTTTATGTAATTATTTTTTTAGTTTTTTGATAATATGGGATTTCTGAGGAGATTCTCCTTGCATTTTGCATAGTGCCCTCTTACCACATGCATGTGTAATCACAAGGGTATTTAATTCTTTGTACTACCAACTAACAAACTAAACAATATTTAATGTTGTTCAACTTCTATTGAAGTCATTTTCAAAAAACCATTTGCTAACAAATTTATAAACTGTTGTATGAGAATCTCAAGTGGTTTAGTGACTTCAACTTTTTTTTACATAAATAATACAATTTGTTATCTTATATTTGAAAATACTAATATTTATTACACATGGTAGAGCCACGCTGCAGCTATATTATGATTTTAGCATGAATGGGTCGGCTCATCCAGGGAAGGACCATGCTCTCACAAAATATCATCGTCAAAGAGCAGCTTAATGTTGCTGTATTTCATATGATGAGTGTAGAGAACCGGAGACCCGTTTTACTGGAATCGAGGTGCTCCATCTTAGTCCTCAAGGGTGACAACGCTTCTGCATTTTGTGTCTTAATCATGGTTAAATGTAGATGCCACTTACCATCAGGTGGACTGTATGCTTGTTTGTCACCCTATACAAAAAAAATACAGGAAGTCACCAGATTTCCTGTTCTGGGTGCAATAATGTGTAATATATATAATAATATGATTAATATAATAAAATGCATAAAAAGTACAAAATTGATGCTCACTAAACAAATTATATAAAATTAACTCACTTGCTTATATTCCATTCACAGTGAAGTGCCGGAGACAAAATACTTAGTATGGTCATCTCCATTGAATCTGCCATCCAACATAAACCAGTGCAGAGAGATAGCTTAACTTGAAACCAACCAAAGCCCAGAGCGTTAACTGCCTGCGTGACTGTAAATGTATCTAAAACATGTTTTCTTAATTGAAACAATTAATATTTTTTACTAGTGATTAAAATATACTCATTGTATGTGTAAATTGAAACACCATATATAATAAATCTAAGCGTTTCGCGTTAATTAGAAAAATATTAGAGAAAGCTAGCTATCAAACTAGCTTTCTCTAATATTTTTTAATAGAATTCAATACCATCGGGAACCACAGACACCGTAGCCATTTCGATTTCTTGAGGTGGTGGCATTTGCGAAATGGACAAACGTGATTCTCCAGCATTTTCATCCAAGTCATGATATCCTTTGGTCCTACGCATTCTGGTTTACTTCTTAGTTCACTAGTTTTTACTGACGTGGATTGGAAAGCTAGCCTTATCGGTGCTTTATCCATTAAATATTATTTCTCCTAGGTAATACGTTTTATTTAGGTAACATAAAAATCATTATTATTCAAAGTATTTGTATAGCGTATATAAATTTTTTAATGAACACCAACTTAAATCATTTTTATCAACAGCTAACAGCTACATCGACTTTGTTGACAAACAATTGACATTTGACATAGGCATGTCGATTTAAAATCGATTAATTGAAAAATCGATTCTTTGGAGTAAAATTTTCGATTTTTTTAGATCGATTCGAAGCACCGCATCGATTCACTGAATCGATCCAAAAACCTCTTGAATCGGACTGATTCATTTGATACAAGGACTAGGTAAAATTCCCAAACTGGATGGGGTAAGATACCACAGTTTTTTAATTTTTTGCTGTTGGGGGACGCAAAAACAACCGGTCGTACTTGGTTGATAATTTGAACGCAATATATATTTGAATAAAATAAATGTATATGAACACATCCAAAAATATCGAAAAGTTCATTTCATTTTCATTTCTAAAATTCTTAAGCCCACTTTCCGCTAAGGGATATAATGTAATTTATATTATAGATATAAATTAATAGCGCTCACCGTACTTTTAAATGGAACCGTTTCCAATGGGATGTAATATATATTACATTCCAAACTATAAATATTTTTTCGATCGACCGAGCGATATTTCACCTCCTGTACTATAATATAATATAATATTATAGCTGTAAACCTGTTTGAACTGTGAACTTGTGAATTTACATTATTTATTATCAAAAATATACATACTGTGAGTTGTAAGTACAGAGTAATTTTTAAATACCTAGACACTGTAAATAAATATTATACCGTACGTTGAAGTTTATAGAGGTTTATAGTAAGGAAATAACCAGTATCGCGTTCGTGTAGCATTCTTTTGATATGATAAATAGTGAGATTGAAACAGATTTATCGAGAAATGTACGTTGCAGTTTGTACTTCTGTAAAAGTATTGTTGATTTTAGCCTAAAATGTCAAATAAAAGTGTTACGTGGAATTACTTTGTAAAAAAAGTGATCGAGTGGAGTGTGTGCGAACCACTCCTAACACAAGCGTTTCAAGCTTACTAAGAGTGGTTAAAAGGAATATTAGTAATGTCAATCAATAAGATTACTAATATTATATTAAAAAAAAATTAAAAAACAGTTTAGAAGTTAAAGAAAAAAAATCGAAAATTCTTGAAATTTCATGTTTGAAAATGTCGCGATTAATCGAAAATCGATCTTTTAATCCTCGATTTAATCGATAATCGATTCAAGTACCTTCGATTCAAAACGATTCAGAGATCGATTTTTTTAAGAGTGAATCGACACGCCTAATTTGACATCTTATTTGTCTATGATTGATTGATTGACATTTGACTTTGACAGCGCCGGCTAGTGTTGCCAGCACTCTCTAAAGTAAACACGCTAAATTGATTTAAAAAAGGCGCTAGATTTGGATATTTTTTGGAAAAAAGCACTGAATTGTAAAAACAATTAAATATTTTGATAATTATTATTTTTAATTAAAAGTTACACAAAATGACAAAAACTATTTACAAATTGATAGAATCAGGCGTTACTTTGCGGAAATTCATTATAATAAAAAATAAAAATATGAATTTCTTCGCAACCTTCCGCTAAACAAATACAATGATGTGTCTTACCTGGATTAAAGAGCACCTCCCACCCTCCCTCAATTGCATGCACTAACTCCGTCCACACTAGTCCCAGCACCACTACTCCCAACACCACTATTCCAGGCAAGACACACCATCGACGATAATACGACACGTGTTTCGCCTCTACACGAGGCATCGTGTAATGTATATCCTCCAAAGAGAAGTTGAACGATCGCTACGTACCAAAATGTGAGTAGTGGCTGCGAAGTTAGCTGTTTGAGTACAAGTAGTTACCGTGTAGTGGTGGTTGAGAATATCCACTACTCTATATCTTCCCGTGGGTGTCATAAGAGGCGACAGAGGGAGACAGGCAAGAGATGGGCAGCAGCATCTTCCTAATAACAACAATAATATAATAAAAAAACTGCGGTTGCCAACCCGCTCGCCAAGCGTGGCAACTATGGCAAATATCCCCCCATGAATAACGATGCAAACAAACGGCCCCCAGTCCCCAACGGCCCCGCTATTCCTGGCTACGGTGGCGACAATGGTAACGGCGAGGCAAGGGGTGCTAAGAATCTCCGGTGGAGGTTCGGTTGCCACCTACGACGACTCGACCTGGCAACATATAACGCACGCACCCTGAGGACTGACGAGAAGATACTGGAGCTGGAAGAAGAGGTAGACAAGTTGCGCTGGCATATTATTGGATTATCCGAGGTCCGAAGAGAGGGGGAGGACACGGTAATCCTCGAGTTCGGCAATTTGTTCTATCACCGGGAGGGCGACCATCTGTCCCAAGGAGGTGTCGGATTTATCGTCCACAATTCTCTCGTCAGCAATGTTGTAAAGATTGAGAGTGTGTCGACGAGGGTCATGTACCTGATACTCAGAATCACCAAACGGTATTCGATGAAGGTCATACAGGTTTACGCACCAACCTCGGCACATCCCGATGAGGAGGTGGAGGAAATGTATGAGGATATTTCCAGAGCCATGCATTCCTCCAAAACCCACTACACGGTTTTGATGAGAGACTTCAACGCAAAACTAGGCACAAGAGAAAGCGGTGAGCTGAAGTTAGGGAAATTCGGAGTAGGGCAACGGAACCGTAGGGGCTAGCAGCGGACCGACCTTATGGAAAAAGAGGGACTCTTTATGATGAACTCTTTCTTCCAGAAGCGGCCTCACAGGAAGTGGACCTGGTCGAGCCCCGACGGTTCGACAAAAAATGAGATTGACTTCATTATGACGACCAGACGCCAATTGTTCAGTGATGTCCCAGTGATCGCAAGGGTGAAAACTGGCAGCGATCACCGAATGGTTAGTGGCACACTGAACCTAAACGTTAAGTTGGAGAGGTCTCGTCTAATGAAGTCAATGCTCCGTCCCCCTCGTGCTCTAATCCAGAATCCCGAAACTTTTCAGCTCGAGTTACATAACCGCTTTCAGTCTTAGAAGATTGCAATGCAGTGAATGATATGAATGACAAGCTCATGGAAACTGTCCATGCAGTCGGAGCTAAGTTCTGCAAGACCCGCCGCAGAAGAACACAAAAACTCTCCGATCACACTCTTAATCTCATGGCTGTTAGACGGGAGATGAGGCTGTAATCCTCAACAGATTTGAAAACCGGTACTTGAAGTCCTTCAGAGGCTCTTTAATTCCGTCCTCCATGGTGGCACTACTCCGGAGGCGTGGAGCAGAAGTGCGGTGGTCTTGTTCTTCAAGAAAGGTGACAACGCCCTCTTGAAGAACTACAGACCGATATCCCTTCTGAGCCGCGTCGTTTTGGAGAGTCATTACGAATAGTCTCGCACGCAGACTCAATGACTTCCAGCCTCCCGAACAAGTTGGTTTCCGAAAAGGCTTTAGTACCATAGACTACATACATACCCTTTGGCAAATTGTACAGAAGTCCGAAGAGTACAATCTGCCACTTTGCCTGGCGTATGTGGACTATGAGAAAGCCTTTGATTCCGTCAAAATTTGGGCGGTGCTACAGTTTCTTCAGTGGTGCCAAGTTGACTGTCGGTATACGGTGTAATGTTTGATGAAATAAATAATTTATTATTATTTTTACTTATTATTAATTAATATTATTATACCGAAGTTCTGAAGTGTTTGTACATTAGGACTACGGTGGCTATCCGAGTATAGAACCAGAGTACGAAACCTATCCAACTGCAGAGAGGTGTAAGACAGGGTGACGTTATTTCCCCGAAACTTTTCACCGCTGCGTTGGAAGACGTTTTCAAGCTACTGGACTGGAAAATATACGGTATTAACATCAATGGCGAGTACATCACTCACGTTCGATTTGCCGACGACGTAGTCCTTACGGCAGAATCGCTGGAGGACTTAAGCACTATGCTTAATGACCTCAATAGTGCCCCCCAACGGATAGGTCTTAAGATGAGCATGGACAAAACAAAGATCATGTTTAATGTCCAAGTCACACCTATGTCGGTAGTTGTTAGGAGCACTAAGCTCGAAGTTGTTGACGAGTACGTTTACCTACACTAGGTTAGTACAACTTTGACCGATAGGTCAATCGACGGATTCAACTCGGCTGGGTAGCGTTCAGGAAATTATGACGCATCTTCTCGTCACGTATACCTCAAAACCTGAAAACTAAGTTATACAACCAGTGCGTGTTACCAGTGATGACCTATGAAACCGAGACGTGGTCCTTCACTGCTGGCCGTATGAGGACGCTCAAAGAGCTATGGAGAGGGCTATGCTAGGAGTTTCTCTGAGTGATAAACTTAGGAATGAGGATATCCGCAGTAGAACCAGAGTGACCGACATAGCCCAACGGCTTCGTTATCTGAAGTGGCAATGGGCCGGCCATATAGCTCGAAGAACCGACAAACGTTCTTTATTCTTTATTGTACACACAATAAGTTGGTAACAATTATTAAATATTTAAATAAATGTACAAAGGCGAGCTTAACCCTAATAAGAGTTCTCTTCCAGCAAACCTATTATTATTAACGTTGGGGAAGAAGGGTTCTTGAGTGGCAGCTTCGTACCTGTAGGCGAAGTGTAGGGCGACCCCCCACTAGATGGAGTTACGACCTGGTAAGACATGCAGGAAGTCGATGGATGCAGGTGGCTCAGGACCGTGCTTAGTGGCATACCTTGGGGGAGGCCCATGTTCAGCAGGGGACTTGTGAAGGGCTGTAATGATGATGAATGATGAGTACAAGTAGATGAAGTTAGTTGAATAATGTACAAACTTTTATCGCGACATTGGTGAGAAAATAATAGTGTTCCGTAATTTTTCAAATTTTTGACAAAAAGAAACATTAAAACATGGAGAAATATTTTATTGTGCGTGGATATACAAGTGGTTTAGCATCTGATCGGAAAAATAGACTGAAAATGACTTTTATTGATGTAACTTAGCAATCGCAGCGCCTCACTTATTTTGTCCACGTTTCTGGGACACTATTTTCTACAGCGA
Organism: Parnassius smintheus behrii; assembly: GCA_036936625.1. NCBI lineage: Eukaryota > Metazoa > Arthropoda > Insecta > Lepidoptera > Papilionidae > Parnassius > Parnassius smintheus. The sequence goes on from JAUPFT010000008.1 coordinate 29,804,970, forward strand.
TCGTTCTCCCTCTCTTTAATCTCCAGCACCCGGTTGACCGAGCTTTGCTCGGTATTTATCGCTCGATTTTTCTGTTTTCGTGTGTTTTGGAAATTATATTTAGATACAAATTACATACTGATGAAATATAAATAATATTTTAGCGACACAACAGAAAAAACGGAACTGGTTATTTGAATAAAAAATCTTGAGTGCAATTATTTAAATTTAAATTTTTGTGTTTTTAAAAAATACTAAAAAAGGGCTCGAAAAAATAAATTTTCTCACAAAAGAAAGGAACTTGAAAAAAAAAAATTAAAAAAAGTCGGTCGGTCGGTCTGGGCTCGAACCGGGGTTTTAAGATTCTGTGACCACCCATTATACCAATTAAGCTATTTATAATCATTAACAATCTCTCAAAATTTACCTTCTTATTCAAACGATATTGTAGCAGTTTTTCATTGCCTAAAAACACGGACAAAAAGACATTTTCTAAAAATAAATCCTAGCTAGATCGTTTTATTATCCCCGAAACTCCCTGGACACTAAATTTTATCAAAATCGTTGGAGCCGTTTCCGAGATCCCGATTATATATACATATATACAAGAATTGCTCGTTTAATAGTATAGGATGTATGATTGATTGATTAGCATTAGATTTTGACAGCACCAGCTAGTATTGCCAGCACTCTTTAAAGAAAACCCGCCGAATTGATTTCAAAAAGCGGATATTTTTCGGAAAAAAGCACTAAATTATAAAAACAATTTAACAATTTGGTAATTATTTTTTTTAATAAAAAATTACACAAAATGACAAAAATTATGTACAAATTTACTAGCTAGTCTTCGTCATCATCAGAATCTTGTTCTTTTTGAACAATTTCTAGCTCTATTGCTAATTAGATATGGAAGGTTCTGCTTGTACTATAGTGAAATTTTGTTTTGACAGTTTTAATGTATAGAAATCTTTGCCGCCTACTTTTTTGTAACCTCTTTTGGAATATCATAACTAATTAAAGCAAGTCGAATTAAAAATTTTCAAGACAGTTCTAATATTTATATCGAATTGAGTGTATTAAAATACATACGGTTATAGGTCGCACCACGAATCATGATATTAGTTAGCGTCTACTGCGCAATGAAACAGAAAAATGCAAATTGTATTATAATATTTAAATATGTTAAAAGTCAAAGGTCGACGTTATAATTACACATCAAAGTCTCCACAAAAACGAAACGATATTTTTATACGTCATCGTTAGGTTTTTATTGCTGCTAAATAATATTCTGTATTTTATGCACACTTAGTGAAAGAAATAAAATATTTTGTATTTGTAATTGCTGTTTTGTCTCAAGACGACATACGTGATTTTATTGTTAATAACTTTTTTATGTTGATGTACAAAGAAGTGTAATACGCTGTTAGAAAGCTTATTAAATACAGTGTTTAATGATGTAATTGTTTTATTTCATTAAAAGTATATACTTAAATTCATGAAGAAACATGTGTTTTTTTTTCGGGACTAGTTGAACCTCTCTTTTTTACTTACATGATTCAGTCATCTTTCAATAGATCTTGCTAATTTCTACAAATCTCATAAAAACTATTTACAAATATTTTACAATATTTTTAAAAATCCGAAAAATAATCGCAAAAATTTCAATATTATACAACAGGTAGTCGCTAACATTTTCGATATCGATAGTACGCAAGATGACACAATAATGTGCGCGGGCGATGGGGCGCAGGGAGACACTACGTGGGGATAGCGCGTCACCCGTTGCTATGGTTTCGCTCCCCCGTACCTCATATCGTACCGCATTGACACACGTTCGTTTTACGCTTCTGCGCAGTTTCATCACTCGTGGTGGGGCCTATAAGCAACTTTGATTTAATTACATTCATATGAATAAAAATCAGCGTTCGAGTGGGGTGCCATGCCAGCATGTATAAAGCAAGTACTGTAAATTCTTGAAATGGATTGATACTATCAGCATCTTTGTATTCTTTAACTTTCGTCCAAAATTGTACAGTATCATTTGTGATTATCCATATCTCAGATACTATGTTGTGCCACTGACCAACGATTTTATTTATCTTATCTGCATTTATGCCAAATCTTTCAGCTAATTGAATGACTTCCAACTCTTTGTTCGTCTTTAAAATTACAACACTAATTATATTAATTTTTTTTAATAGTAGTAAGTAACTATTTCATGAATTTTACAGTTAAGTTAACAAAATTTTTACGTATATTGTTCTTTTCCAAGTTAGAAAACGGTTCGAATTATTTTTCAGAATTGTACTCGGGATATGGTGCTGGATCTAACTAATCTTTAATATTATTTATTGTTAAAATGTCTATAGAATGTTATCAAATAATACACATTTTTAATTTATGACGCTTTGAACCTTGTTGCACTGTTGATTTATTTATTTTGAATAATTACGTTCCGTTATATATTGATATTCATCTCAATTTAAAGAAGAGATTAAAAAGAAGAGGAATATTATTTAAAATGCGCTAGATTAGGCGCTAAGCGCTACATTTTTTTTGTTGGGGGTTGACAGAGCCTAAAAAGCGTTAGATCCATCGCCGAAAGCGCTAAGTTGGCATTACTAGCGCCAGTGGACATTGTCAGTTATTCTTATTACGATTCACCAATTAAAAGGGAGGTAAAGAGCTTAGACAATACAGCGCAGTATTCTTATATATTGAGCAGTTCTTCTTCTCAGACGGCGCAACCAGCAGGCAGTTGATGACGAAAATATCTCAAAGCTGTTGCGTCGATAAAAAATATAAAATTTATTTCACCATCGAAGTGCTTGTTACATTGTTTCCAATAAAAGTCCACAGATACATAAAGGCGCACAACTATGGCATATAAATCGACTGAAACTTTTATTTTATAAAAAAGTTATTTAATGATTTCTTAAAACTCACCATGGGTGCTGTATAGCACCCGAAACGTCGGGAATCAAAAAATAAGTTAATTAAACGCGATGTAATCCATATATGTAAATAGATTTATTCAAAAATTATTTAGTTAAAAAAGGAAGAGCAATCCACCGGCGATCTAGTTCCCGACAAAAACATTGACTTTGCCAATTTTAATAAGTCGTTAATTTTTTATCTTTAATCTACTAGATTATTACATAGAGTACTTGTACTATAAGTCTTATAATTCTCCGGTTACCGGGTGAAATGCAAAAGCGTAAAAAGTATTTTTATTTAACACTTGTATAAGCTGGTAGCGGGTGTCGATTGGTTGTATTAGTTGTGTAAGATATTAGCGTCTGTCACTATTATTTTTAAAAAACCAGCCTAGTGCGTGTCGAGCCATGCACAATATGGTGTTCAGTATTTGTCCATCGCAATACGTGTACGTCGAAGGAGCCTTTTTGATACTGTGAGCATATTATAACAGCTCGAAGTTTGATCACTATAACGACTAAAAATGGTCCCAAATATGCCGATGCATTAAAAAAAAAAAGATTTAAAAATATCGATTTTGAAAATAATACAATATACTTTAAATCTTTCAATGTCAAGTCCGTACAAAATAGCCGTAGCTCCTTATCCATCTGTAAGTTCTTAGTAGAACCATAAGGTGTATATGACTGTAACGAACCTTCCCGTGAATCACTACTACCCTAAACTATCCTGAGAGGACCCTCACTCACACGAATCAAATCAAAAGTGGTAGTCAGGATCGGTCTTTTGGCGATCTATCTTCTCTGGCTACCCTGCAAAGGAAAACATAAAGTTATAGTAGTGATGCATAAGTCGTTTTCTTCAAAAAATATTTACACGGACGAACATAGCGAAACTAGGGTTCGTTGTTGTTTAACTACGGAACCCTAAAAAAATTACACACAATGTGATGTTATGAATCATTTGGTACTCTTTAAGGGGAGTTGAGGATTCGCGTGTTTGTTATTTCTAATTGCTAACTATCTCAATTTATGTAGATAATAAATAAATGTATGTCTATGGGCCAAAGCATCCACTTACCACCAGGTGAACTGTGTGCTCGTTTGTCACCCTTATTATATTAAATCTATAAAAAATAAAACCGGCCAAATATGAGTCGGACTGGCGCATAAAGGGTTTCGTACCATCGTAAAAACACGTTTCAAGTAGGCGAGCCCCATTTAATTTTTAATTCTTATTATTTGTTGTTATAGCGGCAACAGAAATAGACTTTCTGTGAAAATAAAAACCTATTTTACGGATCATGAGATACAGCCCGCTGACAGGCGGACGGACGGACGGACAGCGGAGCCTTAGTAATAGGATCCCGTTGGTTATCTTTCAGGTACGGAACCCTAAAAATAGAGTCTCGTTCCTTTCAACTGTGGCAATGAGAGCATTCATAACTTTTTCGGCCACTAGGGCGGCATTATTAAGCATGAGGTGAAATATTTCGCGTATTTCATTGCGGGGGAAGTTCATTTATTAGAAAATTGTAGAAATTAATGTTTCTTTCCGAAATCTTAGTCATATTTTATATTAATTAGATTAGATATAGATAAACCAAACTACGGATATTCCTAAACGTAAAAGAATGAAAAAAGTTTTAAATGTGTAAAAAAATGAAAGAATACAGACGGCACTGAGGCATTGTTTGTGTATTAATATAGTACTCTAGAAACTGATAAACTTTTAATTAAAACTAACCTCTAAATATTTAATTTAGAAGTTAGTTTTAATTAAAGACTAGTGTCAAAAAAACTTCACCTCAGTCCCAACTAGCGAAATCTAGTAGGGTGAGATTATTATTTATTAGCCCTCTTAAACTTATTTCACGACATTATCTACGATTTTTCCGAATGTTCATTCGATTTCTTGATCAAATCAATTATAATTTATAACAGACTAGTTTGTCTAGCAGACGTTGTTCTGCCCTTTTCGACGAGAATTTTTCATGTCCTATTAAAAATCCTTAAATTCGGAAAAAAATTGTGAGCAAAAAAAACTATCCTATCTCTTAAGTTGGACCAAAATGCACACGGTGTGCAAATTTGACTAAAATCGGTTAAGTAGTTTAGGAATCTATCGCGGACAAACAACGTGATACGTAATTTATATATATTAAGATTATCGTTGGTGGGTAGGTGTCAGGTATTCCTTTTTAGTCCACAGAAGTGACAACACATCTGTAGCTTTCTTTGTTAAAAACACAGTAGAATATATGTATGTTCTTAGATCGTATCAAAAGTTTGTTCCAGGTGTTCACAGACTGCAGTAGCCACCTGACTGATTGTTATAGCGGTTTAGAGACAACATGCATCTTAGTGAATTTCGGCGGCCAGTCTCAACGAAGATTAGCCATGTGATTAGGACAGGGATAGGATTTGAATAGTGAATGAGTGTGTGCGCAAAAATAGGTGCGTGCACTCACTGTTTCCTTTCATAGCCCGATGTGATAGCAATCTGACATGACCGAAAGGGAACCACAGGACCAACAGATTTACGTGTTTTCCAAGACATTGGGATGAAATACCGCCTTAATGACACCAGGATGCCGTTGAGAATTTCTTGACAGAAAAATCCAATATATCATCTTTGTTATAGCTATAGGTCCGACGGTATTCAAAAGTTGTTGTGGCTGGAATCGGCCAGAGCAATATTATCACTTCCATCACCACTCCTACATTTATTCAAAAATAGAAAAGGTAGTGAAATGCCTCTGTTTCTCTGAAATCATCTTTTCTAATATTGGGTGTGTACGTCTGTTTAGGATTAAAAAAGTTTAAATGACCAAAATATAGAAAAAAATGAATACCTTTTAATGAAACACCAGACGCATTGAATTCAATATTTGATTTTTTTAATTTCTTTAGAGTACATTTTAGAGTACCTTTAGATACAAGGTTGTATCTTAATTTTAATTGTTTATAAATAGAAAAAAAATACATTACTCTTTCTATACAAAATATAAATAGACATTACAGTACATTGGTACTTAAAATGATATTTTGAGCCGGGCAAAATAATCATCTGCTCTATATTATGATTATAACTCATGTGGCAATCAATATAAATTGTTTTAATTCATTTAATCAAAATTATTATAGTAAGTCACAATAACTATCAGTATTATGTTAATAGGTATACGATGAATTTTTTTGTTTTACTGTATACATTATTTTAAACATTAATTCAATTAATTAGTAATACTTTTTTGTTTTCCTAATTGAGTACAACATTTACAACATGTTAAATATAATTAAATGTATTCTCTCATAGATTTAACAAAAAAATTGAAAATTTCATGTTACGTAAACAGATATGTACATTACGAAGATAGGTTTAGACCGACCTTTATATCAAAAGTAGTACTACGTAGGAAAATTGTTACTTACTCCGTTTCACCAACAGCACTCATTAACAAGTAAAACATTAGTGAAAAGCTTATTAAGTATAACTAATAGAACTAATTTTATTTATAACTTTAACACCAATTGACGCACAACATGACCCTGCAACTTCTTAACATCTTTTTTTTTAAATTTAGACGGAAAAGTGCTGACGGTGAAACTTATTAACACCAGTAATGCTTTGCGATCATGGTAATAGTTTATTATTTAATGCATTAAATATTATATGCAAAATTCAGAATGGAGATCGTTAGCACATTAATTTTAACAATGGTCTTTCAGACCAACTGCATATTACAAAATATATTAGTTAAGAAGCAGTAAAGCTAAAATATCACTTAATCCTCTGCTCTCTGAGAGAATTATTTCATTCTTACAGATAAAAAGTATGTTTACTATGTTTTAGGTTTTGCTTTGCAAAATGGTATTTATTATATTGTCTCTTTAGACTACTCTTTAGTCTCTTTAGACTGGGCATACACATGTGTAATATATATTTTATACTGTACAACTATAACACTGTTAGAGCTTAGAAAAAGAAACACTTAAAAAATAACTAAGAAATATTCATTAAGCCAGAAAGCATAGCATGTCTATGTTCCATTTCATGAAAGAGTGTTTTGTCCTAAGCGCCGATTTTTTGTTAATGCAATAAAATAAAAGTTTCAGTTTGAACATAATGTGTTAAAATTATTTCTAATGTTGGTAAAATATTCGTTAGAATGTTAAATTAGTAACGAATACAAGTAGAACTTGAAGTTTGATTTCTATCTAAGTCTTAGACGTTCAGTACTTAATATAATATGTATTTACAAACGCACATTTGTGCGACACAAAAGCTGCCGAATGAAGGGAACTTCTTGCGATTGCAAGGTATTATTATATTATACATAAGTTATCTTAAGAACTCTTCCATTTAATGGAGAATTATAGTCACGTTTTGTACAATCATTAACACGCTCCGAAATATCCATACAACATACAGTAATCTAGTAAAGAATCAAAAAGAATTAGATAATAGGTACACAGATTTTTATAGATTCGATCCTACAATTGGTAATTTAATGAGTTCTATAGAAAATAGATATCTAAATAGCGATACGAAACTGTAAGTGATTCTGAATTGGACGACAACAATTATACAAATTAAGGAAGATAGACCTCACTTCGTCGTTTAATTAGGCGAATATTTTTTTTGTTTGATTTCGTGGATTGCGATTGTATCAGGTCGCAGTTGCCGTAAATATCTATAAGTCTACGTAAATACTCAGTCTCATGTTTGTTGGCGGTTATCAGATGGATTTATTTAAGTGGCGATGCGATGTTTTAGCCCTCGAAGTTCAATGACAAGATCCGAATCTCCCGCCACAAAACGTTTGTTAATTCTTCGATCCTTAGTTGCTTTCTGTTAAAAAAAATAAAAGTCGTTAAGTAAGTTATTAATTATCAATTCATACAGATATACATTTTAAGTAGGACAACAAGCGTCGAGCTTTTAGGTTGTATCGGTTCCTTGCAGGCCGCCCTCCCTCGATTGACCCGGCCTCCGAGCCGAACGTGTCACCCACCACCCACAGCCCGGCCATGCTATTTTTAGACTCGGCTTTAACAGTCGATTTATATCTATATGTAGTATATTTCCCTTATACGGAAAGTTCTTTACTTTATATTTGACTAATAATATTTAAAAATATAATTGCTGTATTGTTAAAACATACTTCAATAACTGACATTTTAACTGCACTACTAGATATTATACGCCTTTTTAATACGCGGTATAATTTGAAAGATTTGCCCAAACTCACCGGGCTGGGCTCCTTACCCAGCCCGGTGAGTTTGGGCTTGCGAGTGCAGGTCCGATATCCTCGCAATGGTTATGTTACTTCCTATACAAGTTTGTGGGATTTGAGTTCGGCGTTTGGATTGTCTTTACTGCCGTTTGTTAGTCGTCAGAGCCTCGTTTAATTGTTATACCAACTGCAGGTAAAGTTGGCATTTGGGAAGTTGCCACGTTTATTTTACAAATACAAAATATACTTACATGAGATTTATTTTCTAGCAATTGTGCGATAGTGTTATAGTAAGGTGAGCTTCTTTTTTCATGTTCTGAATGCAGGCTTCTCGTGTTAGTAGTTTTTGCTGGTCGAGGTACTGCTACCTCTTTTTGACCAGTTGTCGACTCTTCTGTTGGGACAGGTCGGGGCGTCGTGACACTTCTTTTGTTTCCGTCCCAGTTTATAAATCCATCGTCTGATGGGTATTCGTCGTCTTCGAATCTTGGAACGGTTTTGGGAACGTGGTAAAGCGGTTTGCCTGCCAAAGCCTTTAATTCCCTCACATCTTCATCTTCGTTGTCTTTGTCCTCGTAGTCAACATTTGAAAAAGCTGCTCGAGCATTCTCACGTCGTCGTTGAGCATCTTGTGCCATTTGCGTAAGAATTAAATTATCTAAGAAGGCTGCGTTAACATCATCAATATTATTAGATCGGAAACGGGGGGAACTCTCGCTTTCAAACCAGGTTTCCTGTCCTATAGGTAAAGATGCAAGTCTTTCGTCCTGGCTCTCTGGTGCTTCATTGGCGAAATGGCTATATGGATCATAATAATATGAATATGGTATTTGCCCATAAACATCGGGAACATTCATAGCAGGAGCGTCGTAATAATATTGTACTTTAGGCGCGTAGTAATAATCATCGTCTTGATACTCTCTGGGTGTTTGTGGATACATAGGCCACCCTTGTATAGGATAAGCTGTTGCTTGTACTATTAGGTAGCCGAGTAATGCTACCCAGGACCTAAAATTTATTATAAAAATATTACGTATATGTATTATAATAAGTCTTATTTTTAATAAGAATGCCATTATTGGTAAATATTGATTGGTACTCGTAGTTGAAGAATACTAATAGAACATAAAAATGATTATCAGCTATCATAAATAATTTAAATAAAAATATATACTATTTTATAGTTTTTAGTTTAATCCTCTCGAACGGGGAAGGACCACGCTCTCACAGAATACCAGCTTAAAGTAGCAGCGTAACGCTGCTAGGTTTTGTATGCTGAGTATAAAGAATCGGAAGGCCTTTTTACTGGTAGCACCATTCCATCTTAGTCCTTAAGGTTGACCACATTTCGAGGATGGACTTACGTTTAGGCGTCTATAGGCCACAGCGTCTACTTACCATCAGGTGGACTGTGTGGTCATTTATAAATGATTATAATTATACTATAAAATAAATAATAAGTTATTCCGTAATGGAGATTTGAGTAATAAAAAATACTAACTTTTAAAAATAGAGTTATCACTTGCGAATTACTGAAAGCTTTTACGTTTTTCTTTAACTAAACGTTTCGGGAATTCAATTTTAAATTTGACTTACCTCCAACTTGACAGTAGTAAGTTGTCCATATTGCACTTTGATGTGTGTAAGGGCGCGTTCAGAACACAACTACGGCGCGTCATGGGCTGGAAGGCTTTATAAGCTGTTCGCCCACGCGCCGCCTACACGTTCTCAATGAACGTCTCCCTCTACGTTCACCCCCGGCCTTTAGCAGTCTCCCCCTTTTCCCACCATAACCCCTCTTCAAGCCTCAACCCCGCGCTTTTCATGTATCGATCGCACCCGCAGATTATTCATCTTACTAACATAACACTATTTTCTCGATACAAAAAAGCTGTGTTTGGAAATACTTAGATATTTGTTTATGAATTACAATATAATTATTTTGTAATGTGAAAAACATTTAAGATTTTAACAAATTTGACATTTTAATAAGGCTATGTTATATTAAACTTTAATTCAACAAAGTCAAAAGAACAAAAAGGCGGACTTAATGCCGCAAGGCATTCTCTCCCATTCACAAAGGTACATTTAATCAAATACAAAACAAATAATATGTTGCTTTTTTAGTACGGCGAAGATAATATGGGATAATATTCTTTTTTATTTGTCAGTCATGTATAGTTAGTTATAGTTGTAGTTAGTAGTCAGAGATGTAGTCACAACCTTGACATTTTAAATATTTTTTTAGGTTTTCGCTGTCATACTGTCATACACAGAACCTTTTATTTTGATCCCCGTGTTCTCACAGTCATCATCATCATCAACTGGAGATATGAAAATAAACTTTGATTTTCCAAATTGAGCAAAGTTCAATAATATGGCATAATTTTCGATATATTATGCTGTATTTGTTTAAATAAAATTAATGACATACAAAATTACAGTAAACCTGATGGTAGGTGACTACTGCAGCCGATTTCAAACGCAGTAAGGCTACAGGTGTATTGTCATCTCTGAGGACCAAAATTGAATGTGTCACACTTTGTATTTATACTGGCTCTTTATATTCTTCAGATTGGAATAGAGCAGTGCAGACACTTGCAGACGGTAGAAACATTAACAGTGTAGTACCCATCCAGATGGAATTCTAGGCAGAAAAGAGTATACCACCTAAAAAAATTCCTTCACAAGTCCACTGTTGAACAAAAGCCTTCCCCAAGGAATGCTGCAAAAGACTTCTGTGTCACCTGCATCTATCGTCTTCTTGTATGTCTTAACAGTTCGTCACTCTATCTACTAGGGGTCGCCCTAGGCTCACGGCTGCACTTTGGTTTATAAGATTTTATAATTATCATCGTATTTGTTTTGGAATAAAATCGACGGTTATGAAATTCATTCTCTATTTGTTCTCTAAACTATCGATGGTAGATCGTCGAAAAGAACTCGTGTATGAAATACCACATTGTTTTTAGAAATATTGTCACTAATAGGTTCCTCTATGTATATTATTGCACTTACGTGTATAAAAATATACAGTAATGAAAATATATAATATATATTTTACGAGGGTGTTACGGGGTGCTTTCCGTAAGGTCCCCTGTTGGTGACATTTAGCAATGTCAATAGGTAATAACGTTTATTGCTTTTAAATTATTAATTTACATATTACTGTTACAGTCATAAATAACGTGTTTTTTCTAGTCTACTATCTTGAAAACGTCTTCTAATGCAGCGGCTATTCAACTTAATGAAAGAATAACTAGAGCCTTAGTACTACGTTAAAGGACCTCAATAGTGTTTCCCAACGCATAGATCTTGAAATGAATATGGACGAGACAAAAATCACGTGTAACGTCTATGTCAAGCCTATGCCGTTAGTTATGGGAATACTACGCTATGCTCGCAGTCGTTCACGTAAGTATATGTTTACTCAGGACAAAGGACGTTTGGGAGATTTCGACACATTTTCTTGTCAGACATTTCTGAAAACTTAGCATGTACTTGACGAAAATACTGGTTGTGTTGATAACGTATGGATCTAAAACATAGTCATTCACGGCTGGCTGAATCAGAAAGCTTAAGGTCACTCAGAGAGCTATGGAGAAAGCTATGTTCGGAGTTTTTCCGTGTAATAGAATTCGTGATATGAATTTGCGTAGTAGAACCAGAGTAATACTACACAATTCAGCTAGCTCAAGTATCAATAAACCAGCCATATATTTCAAAGATGCAACAAACGATGGGTAAGAAGTGTTCTCGAGTGGCAGCCACCAGCCACGCACCGGTAAGTGAAATGTAGGGCGGCCTTCCTCTGGATGGCGTGACCACTGAACATACGAGTCGATGGATACAAGTAGCCAAAGCCATGTTTCGTGGCATTTCTGAAGGGAGGCTGTGTTAATTCGATTTGTGAAGGGTTGTAACTAAGAAAAATATTTATTGAAGTAAAATATGAATCCATAAAAATAAGGATTACTGTAAAAACTCGAATATGAACAATTGGTTAAGAAAATAAAGAAATTATTTGAATGGTTTCACGGTGACCTTTGAACTCAGTTATGAAACGGAAACATTTTGCTTAACGTTTTTAAAGTTCCATCGTTAAAATTTTTGTTTACTTTTTACCTAAAGTTATAAAATCCGTTTTTGTAAAACGTATTTATCATATCAATAGTAGAGATTTCAATAATCTATCAATCCTTAATAATATATATATATATATATATATATATATATATATATATATATATATATACCTACTACGTAGTATACAACTAGCAATGTACCAAGCGGTGTTTCACATAATATCATGCCGTGGGTGTCGTACGAGGCGACAAAGAGGAACGAAACAGGAAATGGGATTCCGCATCTTTTAGATGATAACTCAAAATAATAAAAAACTACGGTTGCCAACGGACCTGGCAAGCTTGGTAATTATGGCAAATGTTATCCTATGGCAATCTATGACTTCTGAGTGGTTGTAACTTGTAATGAATGCGTGAAAGCACTATAAACTTTTCAAATAAAAAAAACTGACTTTACAGAATAAAGATTTTATAATAACCAGCTATTGTTGTAAAATTTGCTCAGAGTAAATAGAAGAAATTTTTTACTATAAAGTATCTTATAAAACTAGATTTTGTCTAGAAATTTTGTTTTTAGCCTAAAGATTTTTAATTTTCAACAATTGTGTAAGAAATATCTACGTGTATATCATCATAGTTATTAAACACATATGACAAGAAACATTCTTAATTAAATGAAAATGGCTTTATTTTATAGGATGGGGTGACAAACAAGCACAGAGTCCACCTGATGGTAAGTGGTTGCTATGGCCCATAGACATCTACATCTATCCTCGATCACGAACAAAAATGCGGATGCGTTGTCACCCATGAGGACTAAGATGAAATGCCTCTTTTCCATTAAAAAGGGTCTCCTGTTCTCTACACTCACCATACGAAACACAGCAGCATTAAGCTACTATTTGACGCTGGTTTTCTGTGAGAGCGTGTTCGAGCCCCGGTCGAGCCGACCCATTCGCGCTACAACTAAACTACTAATATAACTGTAGCATGGTTCTACCACGTATGAAAATGGTAAGCTGTAAGATAATGTATTTATAAGTATACGTTTTATAACAAGCCCTATCGTTAAAATAGTAATAAAAAACCTGATGTCTACTGAAAAATGAAAGAAAATTTTTATAGATTAAGTCACTCGTACAATTAAGACGAAATCTAACGATACCTCATATGTTAAAATCCATCGAGCCGTCTAGGCTGCAGAGCGTGCCAAGGAAATAGACATACATACACATTCTTGAAAAACATTAACAACCTCTAGGACAGGCGGGTAAAACGCTTTCTCACTACGGATGGTTTTTTGCGAACGAACTTTCTCCATATGTTGCTTGTTTGTTTGTCTTCAAATTTAACAGTTCGTAAATTCTTTTACAGGTTCAGCGTTTATTTGGATTCACGGCAGTTTTATGTAGTAGGTCAGAAGTAGGGGGCGAGTTTCAGTGCATTTCGGCCAGACGTAATGCATTTTCAGGTTCCGGTGCGGAAGCAGTCACAAACACGAGGTCGATGCCCGACTGGCGCCCTAACGTCGCTGTTGCAAGTCAATATAACAAATAATATTATATTTGAGGATATTGCGGAGCAGTTAAACGCTATTTAATTCCCCTTTTCATTACAGGCATTTTATTTTGTCAAACATATATGCATGTAGAGGTTCTAAACATTTATAACACTACTACACTACACAACACTACTATAGTAGTGTTGTCACCTCTGAGGAATATAGCCTCATAGCCAGTTATTATCTTGACTCTCTATACCCCTCAGACCAGAACTAGGTATAAGGTTTACCTACCCATACCCAGACGGACTCCGTGGCAGAAAATGAGTCTTGGCACTAAGTAGCCTGAATATACAGGGTCATTTTACAATAACCGGCCAAATTTGCAGATAAGGTTTAGAGTAAGTAATATGGCCAAATGGTGATGAAAAACTTATTGAAAAAAAGTCAAACATTCTGTCCTTTTCATTCCAGGATTAGGAGCAGACACAAGCTGGTAGTACCAGTTACTCGATTCCACCGAGTCAGTAATTCATTCTTGGGGCGATGTATACGCTTTTACAACAAAATCCCAGAAAATATACAAAATTTGTCATACACAAAGTTCAAAAATGTTATTAAACTAAGTTTGTATAAAAAGGGTTATTATAATATTAAGGAATTTATAGATGATAATAACCCCTGGGAAGGGTGATCGCTACCAAGCTATTTCTAATTTGTCTTGTGTTGTTGATTGTAAACATGATTGTAAGCTATTATTAAAAAAAATAGTCCCGCTGGGTTTCTTGCTGGTTCTTCCTAGGACAGAGGTTTTTTTTTGCGAACCAGTGGTAAATTAAAAAGTGACTTTCAATAAGTATTTTTATAATCTACATTGAATAAAAAAGTTTCTATTTCTATTTCCTTCATTTTTAAATTCAAAATGTGTGGTAAATGGTAATACATTATTTTAAATAATTTTACACTAATTTTACACATTCGTAAGGTTCTGTCGCTAGGAAAAATATTATTGCCCATAAATCACATTCAATTTGGGGTGATTTCAAATAAAAGTTGAAGCTTTATTTCCTTGTATTTTAAAAACTGCAATAACAGTATATCATTATTTATATATTTGAATTTAAGTTTATAATTTGGCTTCTTTTTGAAATATAACCCTGTAATAACACATACATAATATTCTGTACTATTTTTTTATACATTTTCATGACATATAATTTATTTCCCTACCATTTCCTAACGACTTTTAGGGCGACATGCTTGCGGTATACTAAAAAGTATCTGAATATGTTAACTTATATCCGTATATTGTATAACAAAACGTTACCACCACAGTAGGATTTTCTTTTGTACCGCGGAGGCAGTTTACAAACATGAAGGGCACACATACCTGAATAATTATTTTAGGCAATATAAACACTTTTTTACGTGGTAGAGCCACGTTGCAGCTATAATATGGACCGATACGACCTGTGGACCTTCAAGAAAGGAGCTTACTCCTTTCTAAAAGGCCGGCAACGCACCTGCAATTCCCCTGGTGTTGCGGTTGATCATGGGCGGCGGTAGTCACTTAACATCAAGTGAGCCGCATGCTCGTTTGCACTCTCTTCTATAAAATAAAAAATAAAAAAACAGCGTAAAATAGCTGCTTAATACTGCTGTGTTTCGTATGGTAAGTGTAGAGAACCGGAGACCCTTTTTACTGGATTCGAGGAGGATTAATTGAGGATAAATATGAATGTTTATGGGCCACAGCATCTACTTACTATCTGGTTGACTGTGGGTTAGTACAGCGTTGTGTGACTCAACGCTATAAAAAAACACTCCATGCCGAATTCAAACACGCGACTCTGCAGGGCAGCGTCGCCACCAAACGCTTAGCCACTACGTTACGGAGCCATCAAAGCTATATTCTTCCATTTTTTTTATCTTCATCCCATAAAGTATTTCGATCATTGACAGGATTTAGGAATTCCTGTCACGTTTTTTGATTTTTATAAAGTCAAGTTTTGAGGGTTATTGCTGTTATATTTATTACGGAACAACGATCACGGTACCCAATACGCAAGATGTTGCTTCCAGTCACATTAATCGATACTTTGGACAGTTTGCCCACTGTCATCGAGACATCAGTCACCTTAGTCCCCCGTGATCATGGGTGCTGGAAGGCACACGAAACGTCGGTTATTAAAATCATGTAAATTATACCTGATAAAATCCGTAAAAGAAGTTTTAATCAATTCTTTGAGGGAATTTAGAAACCGGAATTTTTAGGGTTCCGTAGTCAACTAGGAACTCTTATAGTTCGCCATGTCTGTCTGTCCGTCTGTCCGTCCTCGCTTAATCTCTGTGACCGTTAGCACTAGAAAGCTGAAATTTGGCACCAATATGTGTATCAATCACGCCGACAAAGTGGTAATATAAAAATTGGAAAAAAATGTTTTACTAGGGTAGCCCCCCTATATGTAAAGTGGGAAGTGATTTTTTTTTAATTTCAACCCTAACGTGTGATATATTGTTGGAAAGGTATTTAAAAATGAATAGGAATCGCTCCAAAAGTAAAAAACAATGTGTCCCCCCCCCCCTCTAACTTTTGAGCCATAAGTTTAGAAAATATGAAAAAATCTGAAAAGTAGAACTTTATAAGGACTTTCTAGGAAAATTATTTTGAACTTGGATGGAAACAACAGTTTTTGTACAAACTCATAAGTGGAAACACTTATTGTGACGGACGGGAAACTACGGAACCCTACACCGAGCGTGACCCGACACGCTCTTGGCCGGTTTTTTATTTTATAGTTGTTATTAAGAAGAAACTTCTGTCCATCTCGTGGTTTGCCCACATGGGCTAGTGGTTCTTACACACCCACTACAAGGTAAATCAAAAATACTAAGCAAAGTACATTCTATACGACGGAAACTTTTCTACATTACTAATAACGTCTTTGGATATTTTTTAACTTCAAAGTAGATTATAAGGATGAACACACAAAAATATCATCTTCCTCAGAAGACGAGCTGTTATTGTGTACTTAGGCCGCAAATCCATCAAGTACCTACTAAATGTTGAGGAACAAAATAGTTTACATTGTTTGTGGTACGCTTGTTTTTTTATTAAACCGAAGTGACTTACACGAGCCAACTACAAACAAAAAATGGTACATATACGTTATCACCTCTGATGATTACGATGGAATGCCCCACCTATGATTGGGAGATTGGGATTGGATTGTAGAGCTATGCCTAGAGAGTGTTGAGTATATTATTGCTGTAGCACGAATGGGTTGGCTCGACCGGGGAAGTACTACGCTCTCACAAAATATCAACTTAAAATAGCCACTTAATGTTACTGTGTTCCGTATAGTAAGTATAGAGAACCGAAGAATTTTTTTACTGAAAACGACATTCCATCTTAGTCTTTAGGGGTAACAACGCATCCGAATTTTGATTCTTAACCTGTTAGTTCTCGCGAGGCCCTCATGTGCTCAAGAAATAAACACCTCGCCTCAAGGGTAGACGTTGTAGACGGTGCATGCTCCGATTACGAGAGATTACGGGAAAACGTCACCGAGTACCGGAACAAACTTGTGTCTGAAGTCGAGTCTATGCTGAACAAAGTCTCGGATTGGGGGCAACTAAATCTAGTCCAGTTTAATCCTCAGAAGACACAAGTTTGGACGTTTACCGCTAAAAAGAACCCCTTTGTCGTATCTCCTCAGTTCCAAGGCACTGCCTCTGTTACCTCAACCAGTATCAGAATCTTTGGTGTCGACATATCTATTAAGTGACGTGCAGTTTCATGGCCACTTGAAAGAGAGGACCAAATTGGCCTTTAAAAAGCTTGGCGTGCTCAGCAAAGTGGGATAGTTTTCATGCCTGCACATCGCCTGCAACTTTACAAGGCGCAGGTTCGGCCTCAAATGAAATACTGTTCCCATCTCTAGGCGCTGCAGAGACATGTTGCATCGCTTTCCATTTTGTATCCCATCTACCACAGGGAGTGCTATGAGGAGTGGTTTGGATTAACCCAGCTGCCAAATTTCACGAACGCACATCGAAGCAAAACTTCCGATACCATATACACCATCTGGATGCTTTGCGGTTCCACCACTGTACGTTTCACTAGGAGTTTTCTTCGTTCAGGTAGCACATTATTGGATTGTTATGAAGTAATATAAGCCCATGCAAAAACTTTTCAAAACTTTAGCTCAGTGGAATGTCAGCAAGTGCTTTGAAAATTAGTTACAAATTTGAACTCGATAGACATACTAAGAAAACAAGAACATAAAAGCTTGTTAAGAAAAGGCATTGCTTGGTGACAACACATCTGTAGCCTTCATTATTTGAAATTGGTTGAAGGTCTCATCGAATGGGCTGCAGAAAATACTTACCATCGGTGGACTTTGTTTGCTTTCATTTAAGTTTTATAAAAGACAAATTGCTTATATTTGATACATAGTTTCTTTTTAGGGTTTGATTCTTATAAATGTTATTTTTAATTTTTATGGGCCTATAAGATCCATTTCTGGACTCTTTCATTTTAGGGAGGAATAACAGGCAATAAAACAGTCTGTCTTTTCGGGTGGTGACCAGCTCTGCACTGAAATTGTTCTACTGCGATAACAAGACGTCAATAAGTACACTGCTGGAAATTGTTCTACTACGATGACGAGTCATCAATTGGTCCACTTCCGGAAATTGTTCTACTGAGATAACGAGCCGACAATTAGTCCACTGCTGGAAACTGTTCTACTCTGATAACAAGCTGTCAGTTAGTCAACTGCAAGAAATTGTTTTACTGCGATTACGAGCCGTAATTTAGTCGACTGCTAGAATTTGTTTATGGTATTGGCAGATATATTAGTAAACGATATGCATGGTAAGTGGTTTGGCAATCGCAACGTCCGCCACACTTTGACCGCCTTAGTTGTGGCCTTGGTGTTTTAGATCACGCAACTTAGGCATCCGATACTTAATATTCTATCAGTTTTGGTGGTAGAAGTTATAGTTTTGCGCTTATTTTAAATACAATAATGTTTTCCGCATCCTAATTTAGTGTGCTATCTAGCCCTTAGCATATTATTACACTACACCTGGAATCTAGATCTAGATCTAGAAGTGGATGCTCGACGGTGAAATCAAAAATCGTGAGGAAACGGCACAGGAGACTGCTTGTTGTTGTGTTTAGTTTTGTTGCTATTACTTCTATAATTTCTTTTAGTAATCAACATCGTATTTAAAAAATATTGATGCTATTAACTAATAGTGTAGTTATTGTTCTCACTGATCAACTTTTCCTTGATAAATAATAACAAGGTAAAATGGAGTTTAGTGATGGAAAATCAACCCAAGTAAACCGAACCTCTATTCGAGCATTGCGTGCGAAAGTATCCTAAACGTGGTAGGTATGGCCAAATATTGTAAGTTTGCATAACAGTTGCTTTAGCTTCATAAGGCTTGCGTCCAGTAGAATTGAAGGTAAAGGATTGAATCCTTACATATGATGAGAGTTTGGGATGATTTTTAAATCAATCAATATTATTTATATTGCGTTGTAATTTCGATATTGAAATACGCCGTGCGTCATGGTCATGTTATTATAAGGTCTCTTTATAATTCAGTATTCCTGCCTCGTAGAGTGTGGGTGGTAGCTGGTTCTATTTTTAGCTACAGGTTGAATTTTATACGTTTCTCTAAAATTGCTTACCAGTTATCAATTCTCTTCTAAATTGTACGTATATAGTTTCCATGTAAAACTATAAAATTTTAGATATATATAAACCGTAGACAATTATTCGTAGAAAATATATATGACACAATACTGTCTCATGATAAATTTTTATACAATTACAAAATTCTATAAAAAACAGTGACCGGAGTAGAAGTTTGTTAGAAAATAATTCTTTTAATTCTTTCAGTGATTAATAATATTAATTATTTATATTATTAATCCTAATTTTACATAATTATATGTGTTGTATAACATATCGGTTTCTTTTCAGTTTTCAATAATTCTTGGTTAACTAAAAATTGATAATAACCAAATTCCTTACAGAAGTACAGCTTTTTTGTATGCACCATAGCTTCATTTTATGCTTACATGAAACCGGAAAAAGCATATTACGAGTATGTTAGTAGTTGTATCATTTTGAATACCTTGTCATTTTTATGGTACCAGGTTACCTTAGGCATAATATCATGATTGATACGTAGTGCAGGGGCTTAATGTTCAGCTGCTGTGCTACGGGCCGAGTATGGCGGGTACTTCGACGATGAGCAGCGAGAAATGAGCGGTACTGCAGTCGCCAATTCGCCTGTCAACTCTGTTTATTCACTCTGCAATTGAATTCCTACAATTGAATTATTCAGGAATGGACTATCGCAAGCTAAAGATAAAGAAGTGGGAAAGAAGCTCGAGTCCATCACTCGACCCCATAATTCACTAGACGAATAGAGATATGCAGGTTGCCAACTCAGACGAAATAAAAACTCTGAATTTTTATTTCGTCTGAGGTTGCTAAGTACTTTTACGACGATATATTGCGTGGGCTTAGTCGGTATATTTTGCGTTTGTTTTTTCACTCCCACGGTACGCCTACTCTACTAAATAGCACTAAATCAATTCACGTAACGTAATGTGTTTTCATTTATTAATGTGGTTTTCACGTAACGTAATGTGTCAAAGTTTACAGAAATTTTATTCGTGGTTTCTTAATGTAAAATCTTCAAAGGACCTCTTTTTATAAGGCAATGTTATCTTCGGAAATTCGGGATTTTACCTTTAATTCAAAAATTTTAATGTTTTGTATTTTCACTAAAATATGCTTCTAAATTTATATAAAAATATGACAAGAATTTTTATAAATAGCGAAATAGTTGTCTACGAAATTTATAGAATTTTATTTATAATGTATAAATATCGAATTCTATTATTTTATTTTTATATCACGTCAGTTGGTAATAACGCATTTATTTTATGTTCTGCACTCATTAAGTAATTTAGAGATGCCTTCTGAGATTCCTTTTGTAGATTTAATTTATGGCTAGTACCCTTGAGGAACATAAAATTACATAACATGCCCATCTGCTATGTCGGTACAGGTATCGAATCAAGCAAGGCTGGGCATTCGTTTCATTCATGAATGTAAGTTCCTACGTCAGTAGCTGCCGCCCGAGGGGGCGCGGTTCCCCCTTTCGGGTAAAGCCATTGCGCAGACACTGGAATGGGTAGGTGACGTCAAAGCTAGCATGCAACAAGTGTTCCTATAGAAGAATAAGTAACTATGAATACAAGTCTATTTATAAATGACCGAAAAAAGCTCACGTACCTACGTTTTTGGATCAGTTAACCAGAATATTGCTGTAGTATGGTGATTGACGAACTACACAACGCCAAGTAAGATCGAATAAAAATGTAGATGTGTATACTGTACGTTAAATTTGTAATGATTTTTAATTTTACTTATAAGTTATGAGCTTATAATGCAAATGAATGTTTTCGCAAATATGTTAATGCAAAGAAATCATTTCGTCCTGAGGGTGCGACTATGGGAAACATATTATGTCAGAAAGATATTTTGACTTCCAATAAAAGTAATCATTCCGTTTGCGCCATACAGAAATACCTGGATCATTGACGAATGGCGAGACGTCTGCGGCGATCACCAATTTGCCTCTAAATAATATATATACTAGCTTGCTAGGCAGATGTTGTTCTGCCCTTTTCGACGACCCTTCGTCATGTCTGATTAAAATCCTTAAAATGCAAAAAAAAATTGTGGGTCAGTCATGGGCAAATAATACTATCCTATCTCTCAAGTTGGACCAAACTGCACACGGTGTGGAAATTTGATTAAAATCGGTTAAGTAGTTTAGGAGTCCATCGCGGACAGACAACGTGACACGTAATTTATATACATTAAGATATAAATAATACCTTTGATATATATAATTAATAAATATCAAAATTATATATTGAAATTATTAAATAATACTTATTAAAAAGTCACTTATTTATTTATATAAGTACCACTGGTTCAGAAAAAAATCAGCGGGATAATTATTTAGCAAAGAGATTTAAATATATAATAACTAACATACTTAAATGTCTTTGTTATTTAGATACATTGATTTAGTTTTGTATAACTCAATGTTTAGTCATACGTTTACAATTATTTTGTATAATATTATGAATTTTAATAGAATATGTATGGTATCGACCACCTCCTAGGTTTTTTTAATTGCTGTAAAACTAAAGTAAAGATATATATAGTATATATTATGTCCCACTGCTGTGCACAGGCTTCTTCTCATTTCTGAGAGGGTTCATTCTTGTATTTCTTTAGGTATATTATAATAACAATTTGTACAGTTTTTTTAAATGAATTTTTGTTGCAAAAGCCTTGCCCCATAAATGAATTACTAATTCTGTCAAGTATAGTAGCATGTGTTTGTTCCTGGTATTTAAAGTTAAGTTAAACATTTATGTTCTTAACAAAGCTGTAATTGTGTTCTTTTGTACACAGATAACATTTTCATAATTATTTAATATATTGCGATGCTAAAGTAATATGTTTACTTTAAAATTTTCTCTGAGGGACTTTCTACAATTTAAGTTATAAACTACGGCTCTCTGGTGCAAAACAAATATGGTTTCAATTGCAGTCGGGTACTGTATAGCAAAATTCCATAAAGCCCATATTTCAACGTTGGTAACACTTCTAATCTTTCTTACAGCATATGCTGCAGAACTAAGTGTGCTTGCTAATTTAGATATACGGGGTCTCCATTGGAGTAGGTATCCCGTCAATAGTAATTCCACGAAATACAAAATATATGAGTACCTAATACATCAGATTTTTTGTGTTTTTTTTTAAAATATATAAAGGAATAAAAATTGTGTTCTAATTGTACGAAATAAAAGGAATTAATAATTTTAGTTCAGAACGATTGATACGAATAACAATAATTATTTTGCATGTGTTTGCAAAGTGCCATCTAGCGCCATAAGCTCTAATTACTGTCAAACGTAAGTCGCGTTAATAATCCATGTCTCTGCATGTTGTTGATATTAAGTAGAGGTTACATTGTAGCGTTAGATGGCCTGACCATTTGTAAGCACAATTTGTCAATTTCATTGATTAACTGGCAGACGTCCCTTTCCGGTAGGTGAAATTCTAAGTAAAGATATGAATCGTATTCCAATGAAATTTTTATTCCCTTTTGACTTTTATGGTATAAACATAAAATTCATTAATAGCTCACCTACAGCGCCATCTATCGGATCCAGATTTTATGATACTGTTTTTTGGCATAAAAACAATATAATATGTTGCTTTTATGCCAATAAACAATATCATAAAATCTATTAACTAAAATTACTCATAATCAGTACATAAAATACATATTATTATGTACTGATTATGAGTAATTTTAGTCCATAAAAATATACTTTGTTAATAATTTGACTACAGCGCTACCTATCGGATCCTAGTATATGTAGTTAAGAAGCCATCATCTCGACGAAACAAAAAATGTATTCCGTGAATATGATCTCAATTGGTCAGTAGTTACACAAAGATGTATCAACGATTTTTAATAAACTAGCAGGTTATGCAGGCGTTGTTCTGAAAGGTATGCACGATGAGTTTCATTCCGAATTCTGTTCCGAAATTTGTTAATTGAATACAGTGACGTTTCATCTTAGCATAGTGATATATAGCATCCTAGAATATGGCATTAATCTGTTAAGATGTTCAGAAGTTACACGAACGATTATATACATAAAGATAAATATGATAGAATTTATTTATTTATATACACTAAAAGTAAGTAAAATGATATGAGCATTATTCAAGTTGAAAATACGTATATCGCTACATATATAGCTATCTATATAGTCAAGTTTAGTTGAAATTTAAATAAACAAACTAAATGTTAAACAGTCAGAGGTGGGGGTCCGCACTCCCCCACTCGGACAGGGGTTAGATAGCTCAGAAACCACCACAGAGGCGACATGATGATTGGTAATAGTATCAAATCATAAACCATCACCACCATCTTCGTCCTCATCATCATAACCTTTCCATTTTTAATCAGCTCGCCTTGAGTTAAATGAAGAAATAAGAGCCGTATAGGCTAACAGCACTAACATCACAGAAAATAGAATACACATGCTAAAATAGATATGACATAATTCGCCACCTGCAATAATATTTTTATAAATTATTCAATTTATTAGAAAAAACGTGATTTGCACTAATACATTTTTCTACTTTAATGTGAGTTTTATAAACCTATAATCTCTCTGGCCAAACACTTTCTTCTTCAGGATATGGTATGGGTGCTGGAAAGATCTGATGAAATTTCCCAAATGACATTTTATATCAAGTGTAGATACAAAATGATGGTACCGTCATTGATCGGTGGTCACAAGATTTTCTGGGCTTTTTTCATATAATGTCGATTGTACCTGATATATCCACGAGATGCATCTCATTTCATGGATATATCAGGGTGATAGTTTGTTTAATGACATACCCAAAGGCACCATCACCACAAAGCAAATTGTAATTAACTAATAGTATATTGGGATTGTGATAGAACTTTGTTTAAAATAACATTAACAGTTGAATAACACTCTAATGGTGGCACTACTCCGGAGGCGTGGAGCAGAAGTGCGGTGGTGTTGTTATTCAAGAAAGGTGACAACGCCCTCTTGAAGAACTACAGACCGATTTCCCTTCTGAGCCGCGTCTACGTGCTGTGTTCGATAGTCATTACGAATCGTCTCGCACGCAGATTCGACGACTTCCAGCCTCCCGAACAAGCCAATTTTCGGAAAGGCTTTAGTACCATATACGACATACATACCCTTTGGCAAATTGTACAGAAGTCCGAAGAGTACGAGCTGCCACTTTGCCTGGCGTATGTGGACTATGAGAAAGCCTTTGATTCCGTCGACGTTTGGACGGTGCTACAGTCTCTTCAGCGGTGCCAAGTTGACTGTCGGTATATCGAAGTGCTGAAGTGTTTGTACAGTAGGGCTACGATGGCTATCCGAGTACAAAACCAGAGTACGAAACAGAACAGTGTAAGACAGGGTGACGTTATTTCCCCGAAACGCTTCATCGCTGCATTGGAAGACGTTTTCAAGCTACTGGACTGGAAAGGATACGGTATTAACATCAATGTGCAAGTACATCACTCACCTTCGATTTGCCGACGATATAGTTCTTATAGCAGAATCGCTGGAGGACTTAAGCACTTTGCTCAATGACCTCAATAGTGCCTCCCAACGGATAGGTCTTAAGATGAACATGGACAAAACAAATGTCATGTTTAAAGTCCATGTCACACCTATGCCGGTAATTGTTGGGAGCACCAAGCTCGAACATGTTGACGAGTACGTTTACCTGGGACAAATAGTCCAACTAGGTACGTCCAACTTTAACCGAGAGGTCAATCGACGGATTCAACTCGGCTGGGCAGCGTTCGGGAAATTACGACGCATATTCTCGTCAGGTATACCTCAAAACCTAAAAACTAAGTTGTACAATCAGTGCGTGTTGCCAGTGATGACCTACGGAACCGAGACGTGGTCCTTCACTGCTGGCCGTAGGAGGACGCTCAAAGTCACTCAGCGAGCTATGGAGAGGGCTATGCTCGGAGTTTCTCCGCGTGATAAACTTAGAAATGAAGATATCCGCGGCAGAACCAGAGTGACCGACATAGCCCAACGGATTAGTAAGCTGAAGTGGCAATGGGCCGGCCATATAGCTCGAAGAACCGACAACCGTTGGGGATAAAAGGTTCCCGAGTGGCAGCCTCGTACTGGTAGGCGAAGTGTAGGGCGACCCCCCCTAGATGGAGTGACGATCTGGTAAGACATGCAGGAAGTCGATGGATGCAGGTGGCTCAGAACCGTGCTTTGTGGCATACCTTGGGAGAGGCCTATGTTCAGCAGTGGACTTGTGAAGGGCTGTAATGATGATGATGATGAATACTCTAATAACTGGGTTTGGTTACGAGCTGTGATGATCATGCTTAAAATTCGGTTACGTTCATATAATTCTTGTATTGTCATCGGTTCTCTATACGTATGCAAAATTTCAGATTATTAAGACGCACAGAAGTTATTGGAAACTGAGTTATAAATTGTCAGTACATTATTCATATTTCACACTTACATACATGTTAAGCTAACAAAATAAAAAAGCTGTGAGGGTCGTAGTAAGAAGGTCATAGACTGGAAATTATTGTATTGTGATCAGTTTTATATATGCAAAATTGCATATTATTTAGACTACCGGCAGTAAGTGAACTCTGAATTATAAAATTTCATTACATTTATAAATGTATTCGTGTAATATACATATAGGTAAACACAGGTTAATATAATATAAAGGAAAACCCAAACAAAACGCATTGATTATGAGCTGTGATGATCCTAGTGAGAATACAAGGTTTGTTAAATTTCGGAATATTTGGACATCGGGAAGTGGATTAAAATTAAATTACAGAATTTTTCATTCATACATACAACAATTAAATTTAATATAAAGCGTGTATTTTTAACACGCTTTATATTAGCATGTCGAAGTTTCTGGTCAATTCTTTTTAACAAATTTTATTTTTTGAACCATTAGTAGAATTTGACATTAATAAAATTTCAAAATAAATCTTCGTTAAAAATTACGTAAATTTAATTTACGTAAACTCATTATTACGACTGTATACCTGTAATGATCGTATAGTGACGGTGTTTACACCGTCCCCACGTACATACGATCCCACATCGTCGTATCCCATCCTGTAGATGTCGTAAAAGGCGACTGATGTGAAAATCCAGGACAACAGCGTCTTCCTAGTAACTAGAAAATAAAAAAAATGTTTTTTTTAATGTTTCGAGACTGTAACGGTTACAGTATACTCGTACATAATTAGTAAATATTAACTACGTGGTGATAACGCCCATGCTCAAGAGTTGAAGTACCTTTATGTTACGTCGTGAATTTTTGGTTGAAAACTTATCCGGTACCAACATCGCTACAGAAAAAATTGATGATTTTCGGTCCTGGTTGTGTTTGATTCTCTTAGTATCTCTGTTATCTGCAACCAAACCTTTCTCTTATTTCGTAAACGTCACAACGAATACGGTTAATAGTGTCAGTTAATGAGGAAAGTTGAGAGCTTTCGCAAGTAAATTACGTAATGTACATTTTTAGTCTAAAACTAATCCTCATTAAAATTAAATTGAAATAAAAGTACACAACATTATACAACAACCTGCGCATTCTTTTTAGTTGTCATTTTGTTAATATCTCTAAGAATTGATTCTGTGCCAAGAAAAGACTTCAACGCGTTTCTTGCAAACGTTAATAAATCATGTGTAATTATTTTTTTAATGACTTAAACGTTTATACAATTTGAATTTCGTTTAGCAGATGATTTTATATACTTATCTTTTTTCTTACTTATATTATTACTTATAACAAGATAAAAAAACGAAACCGAAGTTTCCCTAAGTACCTGCGTCTTAAGCATTTTTTTCTTGGAACGGCGAGCGACTAGCATCGAACAATAAATAGTGGAATCCTTAGGCGGCCATTATCTTGGCATCGTGTTCACGCAGCTATAGGCGAAGCTTTAAAAGCTGCGGGACGGGGTTACCGCGACACGGGCAGGTTGCGGGGCCGGGGCGTCATGAAAGCCTCCGCCCGCTAGTACCGCGCCAACCATAACGCTGCCCGCATGCCGCGTACGTAATACATTTTATGTTAACGTAACACGATTTTGACTGAGAAGTGTTTTGAAATAGTGATAAACGTTATATAGTTAGATACAGAGTTCTTTAAGTGTTTGTATTGTGACTTAACAGACGGAATTGGTATGAACTAGTGTAGATATTGTGTGTCACGTGTGTTTACGAATGATTGTGACAGCGTAGGCGCAACGGCCGGTCGCTCTCCCGTGAGATATTCGTGCTCGTACAGGCCGTTGCGGCCATGTTGCATACTTGAGGCGAGTGAGTGCGCGAGTCTGCGCGAACGGGACACAGCGACTCTTCCAGTACGTTATCTTTTGCTGAAGAGGAACAAACTCTGCGATGTTTTTGTCAGTATCATGATCAGCATGGGGCGGTGGCACGTGGTGCTGGTCGCGCTGGCGCTGTTCACCAGCGCGGGCGCTGGCGCCGCCGCCGAACAGATGCAGTCCCGTGCTGTTGACACCGGTGTAGATCTTAAAATAGCTGAGGCTCAGCCTGTGGGAACCGTCGTTGGAAGAATCCCCATTAAACCCGGGTTTACCTATCGTTTTAATGAACCACCTAAAGAATTTTCTCTTGATCCAGTATCCGGAGAAATTAAGAGTAATGTAATTTTGGACCGAGAAAGCGTGGACCGCTATGCTTTTGTTGTACTGTCAAGTCAACCAACATATCCAATAGAGGTACGAATAAGAGTAACGGATGTAAATGATAACTATCCAGAATTCCCTGAACCAAGCATTGCTGTAGCGTTTTCAGAAAGCGCTGCCGCTGGAACAAAGTTACTTTTGGATGCAGCAACGGATAAAGACTTAGGGGAGAATGGGATAACTAACGACTATAGAATAGTTGATGGTGACAACGAAGGGAAATTCCGTTTGAATGTTACTGTTAATCCAAGTGGACAGACATCATATTTACATTTAGAAACGACAGGAAAATTGGATCGTGAAACAAATGATTTTTACATATTAAATATTTCGGCACGGGATGGCGGGAGCCCTCCTAAATACGGGTATCTTCAAGTTAATGTTACTATTTTAGATGTTAATGATAATCCACCTATTTTTGATCAAAGTGACTTTTCAGTATCTCTAAATGAAAGTGTACCACCTGGAACAGTAGTGTTAAAAGTGACTGCAACGGATAGTGATTTAGGTGATAATAGCAAGATCACTTATGAAGTAGCTGATAGTGAAAAACAATTTGCAGTGGATCCCGAGTCAGGTGTGATAACGACACTTAAAAAATTAACTTGTCCTAAGTATTGCAGTAATGCTACATGTAATATGACTTGTGTGCTAACTGTTATTGCTAAAGACCATGGTGTGCCTAGGCAAGATGCTCGTACTTACGTCACTGTTAATTTGATTGATGCTAATGATCACGATCCTGTTATAACATTTACGTATGTTCCTTCTACAGCTAATTTTGCTACTGTAGATGAAAATGCAAAAAACGGATCCTTAGTAGCTGCGATTACTGTAACCGATTTAGATGCTGGGCTGAATGGAATAACTAGTGTTCGAATCGTTTCTGGAAATGAGCTTAGCCACTTCCGCCTAGAAAATTCTTCCAGTGTTCACATTGTTCATGTTAACGGCATTTTAGACAGGGAAGAAATAAGCAAATATAATTTAACAGTAGTTGCCACTGATAGAGGCGTCCCGCCCCGTACATCCACTTCGTTTTTAGTAATACATGTCAATGATGTAAATGATCATGAGCCTGTTTTTGAAAAGTCTGAGTATTTGGCAGTGTTGAGCGAGCTTGCACCTCCTGGTACTTACGTTGCCGGTATCACTGCTACTGATGAAGATACGGGAGTAAATGCTGAAATATATTATGATTTTTATGATGGAAACCAGCACCAGTGGTTCTCTATTGACCATTTGACTGGCTTAGTAACAACAAAGTTGATATTAGACCGTGAAATACAAGGCACAGTAGAGCTTAATGTATCAGCTAGAGATGGAGGACCCAATCCTAAATGGGCATATACGAGATTGAAAATAACCATATTGGATGAAAACGACGAAGCACCTTCTTTTCCACAATTTGTAATAAATGCAACTCTACACGAAAATTTTAAGCCTATAAAAGATATTCTTATATTAACAGCATCTGATTATGATCAAGGAACAAATGGTTCTGTCTCGTATTATTTGCCTTCTAGTATTGAAAGAAAATATCCGAACACATTTTTATTAGACCCAATCACTGGACAACTAAGTACAGTAATCGAATTAGACAGGGAAAGAATACCAGTGTATGAAATACAAGTACTTGCTAAAGATCAAGGATTTCCTCCTCAGTCATCAACGGCTAAAATATATTTAAAAGTTCTTGATGTTAATGATAACGATCCATTTTTTTATCCTCAGAGGTATCTTGAGAAAGTTGATGAAAATTTGCCTCCTGGATCCAAAATACTTCAAGTTAAAGCTATGGACTTCGATGAGGGAGATAATGCTAAAGTAATTTACAAATTGGAAAGCGGGGGTGATGGATATTTCGATGTTGAACCTTTGACTGGCAATATTATCTTACAAAAAGATTTTCATAAAGCCACAAAGTCATTGTTTTTATTGAAAATATCATGTAAGGATAAAGGAAATAGACGTGCTGTTGAAGATGCTACTGTAGAAATAATGAAATCATCACAGCTAAAGAATCTAGTTTTTGAAAATTATGATGGTTATAACTTTAACATTCTTGAAGATGATGGATTATCAAAGGTACAAACTGGTCGTTATGTTGGTAAAATTAACGTAAGGTCGTTGGGTGACCCTGTATCTTATTACATTGTAGAAGGAGATTTTAAACATATTTTTAAAGTTGATGAAAAAAGCGGCGTAATATCAACAGAATCTTATATAGACCGTGAAGATAAAATGACATATCGTTTGAGAGTCATGGCGAGAAGTAAACTTGCATTTGGGCTTACAACAGTAAATATTTCAGTACTAGACGTAAATGACAATTATCCAATATTTATAGAAGATAAAGATGAAATAAATATACCCGAAAATATGGCAGTTGGACAGGAAGTTTATTTTGCCCGAGCTACAGACCGTGATTCTGGCCCTAATAGAACAATAACATATACTTTAAGTTATAATTCAGATAATAATTTCCGCATTTCTGAGACAACGGGGGTTATATACTTGAATAAAGCTATAACTAGTGAACCGGGTAGTTCAATTTCACTAGAAGTAACAGCTGCTGATAATGGGAATCCATCTCTTGCTACTAAACATACCATAAATATAGTGATAAAGGATGTGAATGATCATACGCCAGTATTTGATCATACATCGTATGAGACATCATTATTGGAATCTACGTTAGTAAATACTAGGTTTTTTGCAATAGCCGCTTCCGATGCAGATTTAGGCCCTAACGGTAGAATATCATATTATATTGCGGAAGGTAATGCAGATGGAAAATTTGGAGTTTTTCCCGATGGTTACATTTACGTCAAAAGCACATTAGATAGAGAAGAAAGAGACTATTACTCTTTAACTATTGTAGCAACAGATAATGGCAAACCTCCGCGATCTTCACAAGTACCTGTTGTTATTCACGTTTTGGATGAAAATGATAACAGCCCCCAATTTACAAACACTACATTTATTTTTAAAATAAAAGAAAATGAGCCACCAGATACATTTGTTGGAAAATTGACTGCAATAGATAAAGATGTTGGAAGAAATGCTGAGTTAACATTCAGCTTGCCAATCGCTCAAAATGATTTTAGAATAGATTCAAGAAATGGATTTATCAGAACATTGAAGTCTTTTGACCGAGAAAGTTTAGCTCAAAACACTGGTCAAAATTACATAACATTGACTGTTACTGTAAGTGACAATGGTAAAATAAAATTGACAGATTCTGTTCGAGTTACTATTTATATCACAGACGTTAACGATAACGCGCCAGTTTTTACTCGGATTCCGTATAAAGTAGAGGTATCTGAAGGTGCTACCGTAGGAGCTTCAATTATGAGAGTGTATTCATCTGATGTGGATGAAGGACTGAATGGTGATATCTATTACAAATTAGTAGGAGGCAATGAAATGGAAAAATTCTCTTTAGACGAGGCTACAGGGCAGTTGTTTATCAATAAACCTCTTGACAGAGAAAGTGTAGATAGATATTATCTCACTGTTTTGGCCCATGACTCAGGCCAGACTGTTCATCTGTCTGCTACTACTACAATTTCTATTGAAGTCCTTGATGAAAATGACAATGCACCGGTGTTTACACAAACACAAATGAAAGTGTCAGTTTTAGAGACCGAACCAATTAATAAGAAAATTATTCAGTTCCATGCAAACGATGCTGATTTAGGTATAAATAATGAGATATTATTTGCAATCACTTCAGGAAATAGGAAAGAAACATTCTTCATTGACAGTTACTCCGGTGAGCTTTTCCTGCATAAACATTTAGATTATGAAGATCTAACGACATATGTCTTAAATATAACTGCTACGGATAATGGGAGTCCAAGTTTATCATCAAGTATTCCATTTACTGTGAATGTGATTGATGCAAATGATAATGCACCTGTATTTACAAACACAGCTATTGTACGACAAATTAGGGAAGGTATTCCAATCCATACTCCTATAGTTACAGTCACTGCCGAAGATCCAGATTCAGGACTAAACGGAAAAGTTTATTATTCTATCACACATCAAGATCCGAATGATAGAAAACGACACTTCGCAATAAATAACATAACAGGAGTCATACACACATTATTGCCTATTGACAGAGAAAGTATTGATACATTTCGTATAACTGTTGTCGCCTACGATAGAGCTGAACCAGCTTCTGCAAGACTTTCAGCAGAAAAATTAGTAACAGTTATAGTTGAAGATATTAATGACAACGCGCCAGTATTTGTTTCGATGAATGCCGCTGTAATTAATGCAGAACGATTAGGTAGAAGTTTAGGACGTGGTATTTTCATCATGAACGTGTTAGCTCGAGATCTAGATTCAGGGACTAATGGACTTGTAACGTACAAACTTATGCATGGCGGCAATGATATTTTTGATTTACATAGAAGCAATGGCGCCTTAATTTTACGTTACCCACCGGCAATCCCCGAGGCCAGATGGAATCTTGTTATCAAAGCAACAGATGAGGCTGTGCTAAGTGAACAACGAAGTACAGAAACATATCTAACAGTTATAATGGGAGGAACGGAATTAGAAGAAATAATATGGACAAATGTGGGCATTGTTTCTGTTGCTGAAAATGAACCTCCTGGAACTGCCATTTTAAATATGACCAATAACTTTAAGTCAGCTTTAGAATATTATATTGTCAATGTGACTGGTGATGGAAGGCAGGTAGATAGGCTATTTGACATTGATTCCTCATTAGGAATCCTTTCTACAGCAGTTTCCTTGGACCGAGAAGCAGGTATTGAAAGATACGAAGTCGAAATTTGCGCCGTGTCATCGGGAACGCCATTGCAGTCTACTACAACAAAGGTAAATATTATATAACCTTATAAAATTTTATGTGTTGTTATTTATTCTTAAAATTATGATATTTTAATATATTTACATACATATTTTCTATGCAAAAGATTTTTTAACAAGTACAAATGGTTTTAAGTAAAAAAAAAATTGTTGAAAGAATAATCCAATTAAATTTGCACAATCGTCGGCAAAGGACAAAACATCGGCACCCTACTGCTGTTCAAATAAAAATAAGTTAAACGAATGCTCGTTAGCGTATGTCGGCTGGCGAGTCTAATCGGAGCCTCTAAATTAACGATAAGTTGTGTCTCGTAATGATATCTCATACATTCATTCTTAAACCTTGCAAAGATTGCTTGAAACCTTCATTTTGCGTAATTCGTAAGACATGTTTAAATTAAAAGTTAATTAAATATAAAAATGTTTCCTGGTTACTATACTAAAAAGAAAGTTACAATTATGATAACGATACTGATAATTATATTGCTAAGCGGATATGCAGAGTCGAAGAACAATATGTAGTTTCATGCATTTATATACAATAACTATCTGTTTACCGCTCGCTTTGCTGGGCGAAAATTAAACTTAGTCGTCTCTTCTCTACATAGTATTAAAACAAAGTCGCTTCCCCCCGTCTGTAAGTTTAGATTTTTTAAACTACGCAACGGATTTAGATGCGGCTTTCATCCATAAATAGAATGGTTCAAGAGGAAGGTTTGATTGATTTGTATGCATATATTGGCGAGATCCAAAAAATTACCCGTGGGAAGCCGAGGCAGATCGCGTGTAAGTGATGATTTATAAAAAAAAGCGTGTAAATTATGCCCTACTATGTACGATATAATCGAATTTCCTGTCAAATTTCATTAATATCGGTAAAAAAATTGTCCTGCTAAGTTTCTTGCTGGTTCTTCTCAGGACAGAGGTATTTATTGCGAACCAGTGGTAAATGAAAAAGTGACTTTCAATAAGTATTGTTTACAATCGATATTGAATAAAAAAGTTTCTGTTTCTGTTTCTGTTAACGGCTGTTTAAAATGTACTTGAAGGACACACATCCTTCTTTCTTCAAACACTCTTTTACAATTGAAGTGTATGTCTGTAAAATCTAAATAATATTTAATTAATGAATATTTGCATATCATTAAGACATGAATAATTATTTTAAAATTTTATGTCTGTCTGTCTATCTGTCTGTACGACTGTTTTGCCGGACACATTTTTGGAATTGCTGAACCGTAATTATAATGAAACCTCACTAATAGATAGAGAACTGTGCCAGTATTGATCAAGGTTCTAGGCTATAATTTATCTATGAAACTTGGAAATTTTTCTTTTGAAAAACGAAAGATTGTCTTTGCCAAATTGCCTTTGATTATCTTAAATCTGTCCTCAGAAGATTCAGACAGAAACTCAGCGGTACTTTTTTTGAAAAAAGAACAGTATATATACATATATGTTACACAATTAATTAACATTAAGGGGCCAAGGCGAAGCCGAGGATGGTTGCCAGTTTAAAATATAATTTAAATTATTTTTGAAGAAATAAAAGGTTGAAATCTATCCTAAATTAAGACAAATTACACACACATTTGGTGCTAAATGATTTTTTTTATATATGTGTGTTTTACAGTTGTTATAAAAATATAGTATAATGGATTAACCATTGCTGGTGTACGAAATTATAGATTTATAAAAAATATTAAGTATTGCTAAGTAGATTATGAAGTAAAATAAAAAAAATACTGATATTGCATGTACTATGTATTGGTGTATTTAACCAAAAATAAGAAAGTGAAACTTAAGAAAGAAAACATTTTATACTATTTGCACTATAACAGCATTAATATTTATAATTTTATGTCACATTGTAAAATATATGATTGTCTAAATACTATAATTTAAAAAAAAACGTCAAAATTTTATCAAAATTTAGATAATGTTGTTCCAATAACTCACTAACCAAATAAAGTTATTTATTAACTGGACACTTTTTCAGCTTGTTTCCGAAACGCTTCCTTGGTTGTAATTTTATGTTACTAACTATTGCGTTAAATATTTTTATGCGCATTGCATAGCAATTATTACGAAAATAAACTGTTTGGTAATTTGATTATGTCTCCAACGGTTATAAGCATGGTTCAACACATCTCAGGGTTATTTTTCACAAATTTTGCTGTTTAGAGTATATATATGTAATCTTATTCTTCTTGTTTATCAAAGCCCGAGTTTACTGCTTAACATGGATCCTCAGGCTTATTCAGTTATATGGATTGAAGTGATTAGCAATCGCAGCAGCAGATGTCCCGTGCCTTCGATGCCGTTCCCCACCACTGGTCAGGGTATTTTATTGTTCTTATTAGAGTTCAAACAAAATTAAATGTTTTGAACCAAATATTAAGGTTTCCTTTTACTGCTCATCAGTCGTCTGATGATCTCGGTACATTATGCTTACTTTTCTGCGTCTCCCCTTAAAGCAAAACAGCTAGAATTAGCATAATTGTAGAACTTGGGACGTACTATTCGTACGCATCTGTAAATAATTTACTATTAAAGGAAGGTAAAATAGAACATTTTGATAGCACATCAGCTCTATGATTTTTTAGTACATATTTGTAAAGTTATGAATATTCTACAATTATGCGAAATAATATGTAGTACCCGGTTGACCGAGCTTTGCTCGGTATTTTTCGCTCGGTTTTTTTTTAATTCGTGTGTTTTACATATTGATGAAATACGAATAATATTTTTTGATCTTAGCGACATAATAGAAAAAACTGAACTGGTTATTTGAATAAAAAATCATGAATGCAATTAGTTTAATTTAAATTATCGTGTTTTCAAAAAATATTAAAAAAAGATCGAAAAAATAGATTTTCTCAAAAAAGAAAGGAACTTGAAAAAAAAATTAAAAAAAGGCGGTCGGTCGGTCTGGGCTCGAACCATGGTATTACGATTTTGTGACCGCCCTATATACCAATTAAGCTATTTGTAATCATTAATAAACTGTCAAAATTTACCTTCTTATTCTAACGATATTGTAGCAGTTTTTCATTGCCTAAAAACACGGACAAAAACACATTTTCTAAAAATAAATCCTAGCTACATCGATTTATTGCCCCCGAAACTCCCGGCACACAAAATTTTATGACAATCGTTGGAGCCGTTTCCGAGATTCCGATTATATATATATACAAGAATTG
This sequence comes from Parnassius smintheus behrii, assembly GCA_036936625.1. Classification (NCBI taxonomy): domain Eukaryota; kingdom Metazoa; phylum Arthropoda; class Insecta; order Lepidoptera; family Papilionidae; genus Parnassius; species Parnassius smintheus. Next base: position 29,841,183 of record JAUPFT010000008.1, read on the forward strand.
CTCGTTTAAAGGTATATATAAACTATTTAATTAATATAATAGTTACTCTTAAATCATCTTTTAAAATATTTTACAAACTTTTAATGAAATTTAGCCTTACTTATGAAATTGCCGTTTTGTGATACTGGCTAATTTTTAAGTAATCTATAACATTTATACATATACCTAATATATCACACGCAGATATTATATTACTCTCTCTCTCTCTCTCTCTCTCTCTCTCTATATATATATATATATATATATATATATATATATATATATATATGTATATATATATATATATATATATATCACACGCAGATGACATTACTCTTTCCGATATACCTTATACTCGTCTCATACTCACTAAATCAATTTTACCTATTACAAAGTTGACGTACACCTTCATACCTTGTTGAACAAAACGCCTAAGCGACGCTGTTTCGGCGGCGTTTACGACTTTTTTCTCGCGAGCATTGAGCTATAATCTATAATGCTTTCTATCTCATTTTCTCCTACATTAAACTTATGAATTTATGTGTCTGTCCCTTTTTACTGTCTCTTTTTCGTTTCATAGAGTTTAAAATCACAACCATGCTAAAGAAGTTTTCACTTCAAAAAACGAAAAATTGGCAAAATAAGTAGTCTTTGATTATCTTAAATATAAATCTTCTCAATAATATATCCTACCCAGGTGAAACCGTAGGGAGGGAAGAGGGTAGTTCTAAATAAAATAAAATGAACTTCAATATCAATGAACATAAAAATCCGTTGTTATTTTTCCCATCGTTCGATTTTTATTTTACGTATTCTGATCACGTCATGGTTTACGCCCACGGATACTCTTCGTTGTAGAGCTGCAGTAATATTATGATTGTAGTACAATTGTGTCGGCTCGACCAGAGGAAGGATCTCATTCTCACAGAATACCAGCTCAAAACAGCATGTTAAAGCTGCTGTGTTTCGTACGGAGAGTGTAGAGATGCGGAGACCGTTTTTGCTGAGAATGAGGCAAAGAATAATTTTATCAAAAATTTTATTATGTGGAGGATTTTCATTTGAAGAACTTTTAGATTTTAATTCGTTAATTAATTTATATATGGATTCATTTTCTCAATTTGTATTTTTTATACATTATCTTTAATTTATTCAATCAAAAAGTAGAAACTGAAACTGAAAGTGTCAAAAATACCACAATAGTCAAGATATCCCGAATACTATTAATTGCTGTTTTTTGGTCTAATTATACGATCAACCCTAGTTGACAAATCACACGTCATATAACCCAGTATATATTAGTTTATATGTCTTCCTTGAAATGATATGATAATAGTGACAATGGTTTCTAAGAAACCATTTATTCACACTTTTAATTTTACTTTGTAAGTCACGCTGTAGCTGTCATAACATTGCAAAATCTGACTAGACTAGTGAAGTGATTAGTGAATCACGTTTTTACATAATATCAGTGTAAATTATCAGTCCTTATGAGTTTCCTATGTTCAGTGGAGAGAAACGGTGATCCTTTTATTGACAATGAGGTATTTCATTTCTGTCCTCAAGATATCATGTTCTGCTATTTATTTTCTAAGTTCCACATGCACCTACTATAAATTTGACTCTTTATTCGTTCATATACAAAATTAATTTTTATAGTACTAAACAAAATATGTATGTGTGTGTACAACCAGTGCGTGTTGCCAGTGATGACTTACGGATCAGAGACGTGGTCCTTCACTGCTGGCGGTATGAGGACGCTCAAGGTCGCTCAGCGAGCTATGGAGAGGGCTATGCTCGGAGTTTCCCTGCGTGATAGACTCAGAAATGAGGATATCCGCAGTAAAACCAGAGTGACCGACATAGCCCAACGGATTAGTAAGCTGAAGTGGCAATGGGCCGGCCATATAGCTCGAAGAATCGATAACCGATGGGGAAGAAAGGTTATCGAGTGGCAGCCTCGTACCGGTAGGCGTAGTGTAGGCCGACCCCCCACTAGATGGAGTGACGACCTGGTAAGTCATGCAGGAAGTCGATGGATGCAGGTGGCTCGGGACCGTGCTTTGTGGCATTGCTTGGGTGAGGCCTACGTTCAGCAGCGGAATTGTGAAGGGCTGTAATGATGATGATGATGATGAAACAAAATATTGTAAAACATTAAGTATATTTTTATATTGTATATGTAAGAATCTAAAACCAATCAGAGATACAATTTATAATATGCAATCTGGGCTTATATTACGATTATGAGCTGTGCTTGAGTGTAATTTTATAGGGTTTCTGATGTCCATTTACTATACAGCCAGATATTTTACGACAAAGTAAATTTAAAGCCAAATGTTATGAGTGTATTTTATTATTTTTCAAATTTAATTTTGTACACATCCTGTGTGTTGTTATAACCTACCTTGTTTCGATTATTGTTGCAATAAAATACGTAACAAGAAACGGGCTAGGGATCAATAATAAAATAAGTTTTAAAGATATTTTAGCAGGTATTTGTTTCTTCGAACTATTTATTAAAATATTCAATATTATTATTGAGGTGAAAATAGTATTTTTACGGAATTTTTAAATGAAAGAATTTAAAAAAAAGTTGGTTTTTTCTTAAACATTTCAATTGAAAGGAGTAGGAAAAACCAACTGTCTTCTGTAAGACCAATGAAAAGACCTTAGAATTTAAGAATGAAGACAAAAACTAAGATTGTTTGTGTTGATTGTTGTCAACTGTAGTTGGCAATGCGATTCCCCTTTAATTTTTAGAATGGCCGCAAGAAAATCAGTGATGGATATTATGGCGCGGAGATCCGATTTGAGGCAGTTTCAAGAGGGGGGTGAGCTATCAGTCGACACCAAAAGCGCATTAGGGCGTCCTGGCCGCATTCCCTCTGCTGATTTATGCAATGCGCAACCGCCGGTCCGGGCATCGACACCCGCTTTAATGAACATACATGTTACGTTATACTGCAAAATAGCATCCATTATTTCACGCCAATGCTAATAGTCCTGCATATGTGGTGCATTTAACCTTCAGTTGGTGTTGCAACTGATTTTTTTGTTCTTTTTGTAGAATTTCTATTTGAATATATTTTATTGGTTCCGATTTATGTATTTCTTGTTGTAGAGCTATTCAATCAAAATCAAACTTAACCAAAAATATACCATAATTACAACTCATCACAAGTTCACTGATGAGTATAGGCCTCCTCCAGGGAATGATAAAAAGCATCCATCGATTTCTTGCATCTTTTACCAGGTCGTCATATCAACTAGTTGGGGGCCGCCCCACATTTATGGATATACGAGTACGCATATATTATGACATATGGATATGAGACGTGGTCCTTCACTGCTGGCCGCGTGTAGAAGCCCAAGGTCAGTCGTTTCTCTATGTAATAGACTTCATGAAGGGAATATCCGCAGTAGAACCAGAGTAACTGACATTGCGTAACGAACAAAGCTGAAGTGGCAATGGGACGTCCATATAACTCAAAGAAACAATGTAATATTAATTTGCTATTCTATTTTAAATATTCACCTCATGATGGCAAGTAGCTTCTGTAACGAATAGACACCTGCAACCAACTTCAAGCAAAAACAGCTACAAATCAATGTCATCCCTGAGGGCTGAGATGGTGTACCTCGTAGTCTGTAATAATAATGGCTCCTCATACCCTGTGAACTGGATCATAACCGTGTACCTCGTGGCCTAAATAGGTAAAACGATGGAGTGTACTAAGATGGGCTTTTAGACAAAAAGATTTTCTACAACTTTCTTTATGAAAAGTAGAGAAACGTATGCAGGGGAAAATCATTTTAAAAACTGATTATTTTAGTGTTGTTACTGAACTTTGAAATATTTCATTTGGAACTTATGTAATGTACAGGTTAATATTTACTAGATAAATATTGACTACTAAGCTAATAATTTAGCGAAAACACAGGTAATTACAAAACTTCTTAATTTTATCAATAAAAGGGCATAAATTTAAATTGTTGACCTGCCTTTGGACGTTTCAACGTTATTACGATAGCGTTCGCTTTTATCAATGAATTTATTGGTGTTCACAACGGACATACCGATTGGAGAAAACTTTAAGTGTTAAATCAGAGTTTCTCAAAAACCGACTCGCCTAAATGCATTCTGAAACTCGATGATAACGATTTTGTGTGGCATGTTCGTAAAAGAGTTATCTTCACAAAAAAAAACCTCCATTAAAGTAGGTGCACCACTTTTTTTCCTAACTCCAATAAATTCTTCGGCTTGTTATAAAAATAACTTATTACCCAACATTAAAAGAAGCTCTATTTTTTTTAATAATACAATGTACTCGTAAAGCAATTAATGAAAATAAAAAGATCACGTCACTTTGTCAATAATTACTGTACACTGATAGACACAAATTGATTGACATGTTGTTGAAAGACGTCGTGACTCGAAAGCTAGGAGCGCTTCTCTAAGTGAATTTCCACGCAAAATTAAAAATGGCTTAACATTGTTGTTTTGTATTGTATTGTATTATATATATATATATATATATATATATATATATATATATATATATATATATATATATATATATATATATATATATATAACTACTATTAGTAAGAAGGCTGGATCTTTTTTCGTTAAAGTATAGTCATTCAGCGAGGAAACGCAGCCAGCGTTCTAGGTACATCTAGTGCGGGACTGTAAACTATAACTATACTATACTAACTATAATGTAGGTTTTTAGTTTTATTCTCTTTATTATGATAATAAATATTGTATATTTTAATGTTACTTTTTTTCAAGTTCCCTTCTTCTGTGAGAAAATCTATTATTTTGAGCCCTTTCTTTAGTATTTTTTTAAAAAAAAACACGAAAATTTTATTTAAAAAACCAGTTCAGTTTTTTCTATTATGTCGGTAAGATCGAAAAATATTATTCATATTTCAGTAATGTGTATCTAAATATAATTTCCAAAAAACACGATTTCCAAAAAAAAACCGAGCAAAGCTCAGTCATCCAGGTACTGTAATGCAAATAAGTAATGTTCATATCGTTAAACTGGAGTGACAAACTTACTTGCAGTGCGCCGGATAGTAAGTGGCTAGTGGCTACTGTAGCCCATGAACGACAGCGGCCAACTTCAAACATAAAAGGCTACAGATGCCTTGTTACCTCTGAGGGCTTCGATGAAATGCGTCACAATATGTATTTGTTTGACTCCCTAACCCTCCTCTGTCTTTTTCCTTTCATTTATATATTTCTTACTGTATAGGCCTTTTTTACAGAAACGAGGTATTCCATTTTAGTCCTCACGGGTGACAACGCATCTGCATTTCGATTCGTAATCGAGGATAGATGTAGATTCTATGGGCCACGGCAACCACTTACCAACAGGAATGTGTGCTCGTTTGTCACCCTATCCTAAAAAAATATTATGTTATGTAGTAAATATGTTGTTATTGTTTATTATTACAGTATAACCTACTCGTTAATTTTTCTACCTCTTTTTTTTTTGGTTGCTTGTAAGAAATTGCAATGTATGCATAATAATTGCAATGTAGCAATAAGACGACATTTTGTTTTACCCTTAATATTTGTATATTTTGATATGTTAATCTTTAAATAATAAAGAGTATTGCAGTCATGCATCATTTTGACTTCCGATAGATGCAGTATAATAGTTTATTTTACGCTAGGCGTAATAACTTAGGCTCTTCTAGAATGTAACGTCAGAAGCTCGAAACGTATAGTACTGAGATCGTCAATCCGCTTACCAGGCGTTATAATTAAGGCAAATCTATTCTGCGATAGAAGAGGTCCATAAAACAATGCATATTTTAATTTTAATAGTAGAGCTGAATAATTAACTAAAGAGTAAATTAAGATTTTGTTAAAATATTAATTTTTTTAAAAAAACTTTTTATTGTGGATATCCTTAAATTTTAGGTAATACACTGTTTCGTCATTTGTAATTGGTACAATAAAGGAGTGAAATAACTTGTGTTGCGTGTCCGTGCGTGTCTTTAAAAAAAATTAATAGAGCTTGTCTAATCAAGTGCGATTTACTAATTTTACTGCATTGTCATTTACATTTTCAAGCAATTATTATGTTTTGTTAATACTGGACACCAAAGCGAATCTATAAGCTAACCCCTGAGCTATGAGGATGTCTTCCTTTAATAAATTAATAAAAACAAATCCATCAACAAATATTTCTTTATAATTATATTATTTATAATTATATTTGCACGAATATTTATTAATTGTCTTTATTCGCCTATACTAATGGATATACTTATAAACGAAGCGTTAAAATTATTTTTCTTCATCACATTATTCATATAAAATTATGACAACTCTATCGTTCGGTTAATATACTATTACCTTTTATCCGATTAGAACTTATGCTAGAGTCACGTAAGTGCAAACAGTGGAACACTGACTCAATTAAGTGACAATACGCTAATTCGCTCTATAACAGGCACATAAACCATAGCAACACGGTCAATATCTTGTTATATTATGTATTTATAGTGTAAACTACCCTTTAGAGTTGAGCGATATGTTCGTTCCATTATTTAATAAATTTCCTTTATAAAAATAATCAGCAATAATATCGAGTTAAAAAGGTTCTGAACTCATTATTGACTTTCCCAAGTCGTTTATCGAATCTAATAGAGAGTAAAACAAGGCGTGAGAACGAGATATAAAGTGGTATCGTTTACACCGAGAGAGAGTTGACTTCGATAGATTACGAAATGTACTAATTTAGTTTAATACATACTTTATTTAACCTTGTAGCGGCGGTGCAACAATATCCACTGCACTATATCGTCCCGTGCAAGAAATGACAGAGAGCTACTGATGCTGGAGATGAGCAGTCTCATCTTCCTGACATCAACTAAAATTAATAAAAAAACTGCGGTAGCCAAGCGTGGCAACTATGGCAGAATCCCCTTATAAGGCAATCTAGGGGAGGCTTATGTTCAGCAGCGAACTTTTATAGACTGTAATAATGATGATGACACGTGCAGATTTCCCGTCGATGTTTTCGTTTAATGTCAAGAATGTTGTAATAAGCAGTTTAAATTTAGTTGGTATCGATGGAAACCGAACTCGGTAAATTTCGCGTATATTTAAAAAAACACGTTTATAATAAGTATATTATGTTTTCTGTTATTTGTCTGCCTCGTTGATCTAGTGGTTATAGTAGTGCGACTGCTGATCATGAGGTCCTGGGTTCGGACCCCGGGTCGGGCCAAAAAATTAATCACTGAGTTTTACCGTCAAGAAATTGTCAGTAGTTGCCCGGAGTCAGGAAGTTGGCGGTGTCTCACCCCCGTGCCTCGGAAAGCACGTAAAGCCGTTGGTCCTGCGCCTGATCTCTCTCCGGTCGTGTCGGTTTACCATCCCATCGGATTATGAGAGTGTGGGAATAGAGAGTGCACCTGTGCTTGCGCATACACTTGGGCACTATAATCCTGTCCTGCGCCGATGGCTAGTCTTCGTTGTGGCAGACCGCCGTGTCCGAAATTCGGTCTGGAGGACATTATTATTATTATTATGTTTTCAAATGCAATAATAGAAATTAAAGCGTTTACTTGATTGAACTCACACGTTTTGTTATGATTTTTAAAGCTGACTGCTTAAAGTGTATTTATATGTATAAATAGAAACTTTACTGATACATTTTTGTATATAATTATTTTTTATATATTATCATAATTATAATAAATAAACTTAATTTTTTCTTTCTTAGGACATTAGCAGCTCAAAACTAAAATATTAGGTCTTTACCTATGAAATTGTCTTTTTTTAAATAAGTTAACATAATTTTTTATATTTCTTATTTCTATTAATCAAAGTAATCACATTTATTGATTAATCAAGTGTATTGGTGTATTTCTTGAAGAAATCAGCTGGACGGGAGGCAACAAATTCTTCAAGGGCGTTTTGTACTGCCTCTCAAGTATTGAATTTTTTTCCCGCCAAAAAAGTTATCCAAATTCTGGTAAAAGTAGAAATCTGTAGGCACAAGGTCTGGTAAGTACGGTGATTGACGGAAAGCTTGTGACCCCAGCTCTTGTAACTTGGAGACCGTCTGTTGTGCAGTATGAGGTCGTACGTTGTCTTGCAGAAGCAGCGTGGACGAGCGATTGACCATTGCTGTTTGGAGATAGCAAACCTCTGCATCACTGTCTTCAGCTCTTCACAATACATATCTGCAATAATGCTCATCCCGTTTGTTGTTGTGATGAATCACACAGGCGGTAGACCACCAGATAGTTACCTTTACTTTTCTGGGGGTAAGTTTTCGTTTAGGACATTGTTTTTTTTTGGTGCTGAACCAAGATCCAACCAACTTGCGAAGCGCTTGCGATTGTCAAATAGAATCCATTTTTAATCGCAGGTGGTTGTCATGCGGTTCAAAATTCCTTCGTTCGTGTGCTAGTGCAAGGCACGTTTCGACGCTTGCTTCACTATCATTAAGTTCGTGGGGGCGCCCATTTGTCAAGTTTTTTTACCTTGCCAATTTGACTCAAATGTAACAATATTGTTTTGATGCTAACGTCGAATATTGCTGCTAATTCAGCCGTAGTTTAGTATCATTCCTTCTACAATCACATTTAATTCATTATTGTCGACTAAAGTTTTCGGATGACCACGGGGTTTATTTTCCAGATCGACATTTTCAGAACGCAAGCAGGCAAACCAACAATAGGTGGTACGTTCGTCTGTAGTATTTCCCTTATGCTGGTTTGGAATATTTTACTGGAGTCCGCCGAAGGTAAGATTGATAGTCCAGATCTGATAAATTGCATCTATCTCCTTCAGCGAAGTCTTCATTCCGTCCGGCTTCTGATCCAACTTTTTATTTATTTCCTCTGAGGGGTAGGATGATGGTGACTCTGGACGTAACAGGGTTATTTGGACGGTCTCCAGAACCTCCTTGGTGTTTTCCCTTATTACTTCTATTATTTATTCTTATTTACTACTTTATGTACTTTATTCTTACAATACCTTAAATCTTATTCCTTACATGTTTGTTACTAATTATTTTATACAGATTTTCTTTGATTATTTTAATTTATATCTCTAGTCCTAAATCTACTCTTTCTCTACAGTATATAGGGCATTCCGTTATTAGGTGGATGACTGTCTCCTTTATTGTTGGATCACAGGTGCATGATGGGCTCTCTTTACATTTAAATCGGTGTAGATATTCGGAGAACCCACCATGTCCTGTCATCCACTGTACAATTTGCGGATCTATATCTATATTCCTTATTACAGGGTAGACATCAGTGACGTTGGAAAAAAACCATTTGGTTGTGGAGGCTGTTTCTCCTTCAATGTATCTTCGGTTCCGCTCCGTAAACGTCGTTGACGTTACGTGCCGCGTTTCTGCCACGACGGTGCTTATATTCCAGGATTACTCGAATTCTTATCGTTGAAAACATAACGCATAAACAAATGACTATTATTGAAATAAAACCGGCCAAGAGCGTGTCGGGCCACGCTCAGTGTAGGGTTCCGTAGTTTCCCGTCCGTCACAATAAGTGTTCCCACTTATGAGTTTAAAGGTGCTCCGCGCTCCTGCAACTGCTCCCGGTAGTGAGTACTGTTGTTTACATCCTAGTTCAAAATGATTTTCCTAGAAAGTCCTTATAAAGTTCTACTTTTCAGATTTTTTTCATATTTTCTAAACTTATGGTTCAAAAGTTAGAGGGGGGGGACACATTGTTTTTTACTTTTGGAGTGATTATTTCCGAAATTATTGACATTATCAAAAAATGATTTTAATAAACCCCTACTCATTTTTAAATACCTTTCCAACAATATATCACACGTTGGGGATGAAATTAAGAAAAAAATCACTTCCCTCTTTACATATAGGGGGGCTACCCTAATAAAACATTTTTTTCCAATTTTTATTTTACCACTTTGTCGGCGTGATTGATACACATACTGTACCAGTATGTGTATCCAAATTTCAGCTTTCTAGTGCTAACGGTCACAGAGATTAAGCGAGGACGGACAGACGGACAGACAGACATGGCGAAACTATAAGGGTTCCTAGTTGACTACGGAACCCTAAAAAGAATATTATATATTTTTGAAATGAAATTAATTAAATTTGAGCTCTTAGCCAAATAAAAATCATATTTTATGTTTTATATAATTACATATTTGAAATGTCTAGTACTGCAGAACGGCTATTTCAATGGTAAAGACATAATATGTTAATTATCTTGGGAACATATTTTTAATTTTAAATAAACAGAAATAACTCTTACAACAATATTTTACATAATATTACAAATCATTGAAAGCGATTTGTCCAGAGAAAATCTTGAGGCTTTTTAATCAAAAGCGTCCTACAATCCGGCTTCATTTGTAATATATGTAAATATATTTATAGTTCACATCTCTAAAAAAAATTCCAATATAGAACATAGCTTAGTAGATTGTAACTCCGCAGCCTACTGTGCCAGCTTTCTTATCACTGTTGACTCTACCAGCCAACTGAGCGTGATCTGCGCGGCCACTACTTATTTCCGATGTGGACCTCAGCGTAAATGAATATCAAAGGCTGTTACGGATCCCGTTTAATTGGATAGTTTAAATGTGTGCATTCATGTGGATTTGGACCGGTTTGTTGAGACTGTTGCTTTCCACGTCATATACTTGTGTTCCTGTAGGTTGAGATATAGATGTTTAACTATAATTTTAAACTAACCCTTGATTATTAGCGAAAGCGTTATGGGAGATAAACTATTTTCCGCCTGCAGTCTTCGTTATAATGATGAAGTTTTGTAATAAATACCTTTATTCTTCTACCTGTCCTCACTACTTCATCACTCCACGGGTTGACTGGCAGAGAATGCCAATGGGCATTAAGTCCACCCTTTGTTATTCTATTTATTTAGGTGTTAATAATAAAGATTAAATTAAAAAAATGTCAAATTTTAATAATTTTCTTGTTTTTTTACTATGAAATAAGTTTTAGTGCATATCGTAATTTTTTGTGCTAATTTTTAGCTATAAATTCAATAGAAAATGTAAAAATGTTTAATTATTTTATAATACAGGAAAAAAATGTTATTAAAACTCGCGTTGCGAATATTAAACCTATTTCAACTGAGTACAGTGTATTGGATCGATAAGAATCGTTTACTGATTCGATTTTAAAGTCATCCTTTTGAGAGGTTTCGAAATGCAGAAGCTAATGCGTAACTATTACACCGATATAAGCACCACCTCTAACTAAGGGGCCGCGAAACTTACGCCTCCGCGACGTTTCACAGTAAAATTGATTCCCTGATGCTATCTAACCTCCTAAGGGAACGCTGGATAAATAAATACTTTACGATAATCGTTTGAGATCTGAGACAGGCCAGAATTATAGCACGCGGGAGATATTATTGCATTTTAATTTTGCGCCCGACACACCTCCGTTGCATTAAGTTTGATTTGATTTAATGCGTTATTGTACATTGCATACGAGCACATAGCGCGGTGCGACGATCCCTTTTATCAAGAAAAGGAATTTGGTTCAATTAATTCCGGTATCTAAAATTATTCAATATAATAATACATTATTTTCTTTTCTAATAACTCATGATATTATATAATATAAGTATAAAATAACAAATAGAGAATTAAAAATAAAATATTAAACTTGGATTTTCATATATTTTAATTTCTAAAATAAATCAGTAAAGATTTGCTTTGTTCTATACCTATATACCTAAATATAAATTACAGTAGTGATAAAATAAAAACAAAAATTATAAGAAAATATTACAAAATAAAAATTATAAGAAAATATTACAAAAATCAAAACCAACTATTTTTGTTATGGAAATATAAAATAAACCTTCATTTTTTAAATGACATTTAATTTCTTTAGTGGATAATATACATTCTAAGTAGCATAAAATATTTTAAGTCGATGCAACATATACATAAATTTAGATGTACCGACCATATGTTCCTGGACAGTATTACTGGAACAGAGCGTCAGTGCGTTTAAATTCACATTAGTGTAGGGCTTTAAGAAATGAGCAACATATCTTACAATGTTTTCAATGTTAGAGCCGTTCAATAGTCATGTTGTATAGGAAGCGTCTAACCTCGAGGTACGCATTAAATAACATGCACTGAACTAATAATTAAACTCTAAATGTTTATCGTTATTACACTTGAAGTGATTACAACTGGCAGCTACAACTGCATTTTGAAATGGAAGATAACAAATCAGTTTCCTGTATATATATTATTTGCTTGAAATTTTGAGCTAATTATTTGTATTGACAGTACCATAGGCGATAGGCGGCGTTATTGGGTGGCAAACGAGCACACAGTCCACCTGATAGTAAGTGGTTGCTGTGACCCATAGACATCTACATGAGGACCCATACCCATGAGGACCTAATGCCTCGTTTCCAGTAAAAAGATAATACCGGAGACGAGTTCTCTAGACTCACAAAACGTAACAGCAGCGTTAAGCTACTATTTCACACTGGTATTCTGTGAGAGCGTAGTCCTTCCTCGGTCGAGCCGACCCATTCGTGCTACAACTATACTACTAATAAAACTACAGCATGGCTCTACCACGTAAATCTCAAGGTGTGGTCAAATACTCGTATAGTTAAATTAATTGACAGGCCAGTTGGTCTAGTGGTTAGTGACCCTGACTGCTATGCCGGAGGTCGTGGGTTCGATTCCCACCCAGGACAAATGTTTGTGTGATGAGCACGATCATTTGTTCTGTGTCTGGGTGTAATTTATCTATAATATTTATGTATTCAGAAATATATAAGTATGTTTATCAGTTGTCTAGTACCCATAACACAAGCTCTGTTTAGCTTGGGACTAGATGGCGTTGTGTGATGGTTGTGGAATATTATTATTATTATAATTCAGTATTTAATAAATTTAGGAAAGTTTTAAGGTGAATGGAGTGTATAAACTGTAAAACACAATATAATTTTGATATTTTTTTTTCGTACGCCTGACAAATAAGGAATAATGACAATATTCCCTACTTTGTATGAACTTATAAGTTACTAGCAACCATTAAAATAACTGTAGCGTAATATCATGCCTATAATTAATAAAATCCGTAACAAAGTAGTGGTATGGTTATACAGCAGTACTCTACACTCATTGTAGGAAATGTTACTTGTTTGGTTCAACTTAAATAAGAGATTTCTAAAATGTATTTCTTCTGTATGTATTCAGTTCGATATATAAAATAGTAAATGGTGTGAAATACACATTTAGTTTAACATTTTCCAATCATGGTTTTTTTTATATACGCTTTCATAGATTAACAGTTACGTATTTCATTTTTGAAGTAAATTTAACCTAATTTCTGAATTTTTCAATATTATTATTCTACTATTCACTATCATTTTAATTTCAAACAACAAAAGCTTTATGATTAAAAACTCTGATGCTAAAATGCGGTCTGAAAAGGAGCACATTGTACTCAACTTTAACAATTTCCCTGTTCGCTAACAGATACAATAGTTAAACAATCGAAATGTTCATTTAAGATCATGGGACGGAGAAACGGTTAATCATGCATTGTAATTTGTTATTTTTATTAAATCTCTTGAAATAATTAAAACACCTTTCGTATTTAAAATATAAAATAAGACAAGATACAATTTAAAATAAAATATCAATATCCTCTAACCACATCAAATATCAAGGAATTTTGTTAGAGAATAGCAAGTTCTAGAAATAGTTGTTCACATAACATATATATATATATATATATATATATATATATATATATATATATATATATATATATATATATGTGTGTGTGTGTGTGTGTGTGTGTGTGTGTGTATATATGTATAACACATCGTAGCCGTGGTGGTAGTGAAGAGCGTTACGTTAATTTCACAGTAGGTGAACAATACGGGTTTGATATCCACCAGCACCAATGAAATTGTTAGTTACAATATTAAGCCCTTATTTGCCACCAGATTGGAATTGAAGATAAACGTTATGAGAAAACGTGTATGTCTAAGAAATAAAATATTTCGAAGACACGATGTAAAGTCGAAAAGATATCGCTCCATAAAGCTATGAGAAATGACAGACCTGTGCCCGGCTGTGGGACATATATAATAATAATGTCCTCCAGACCGAATTCCGGACACGGCGGTCTGCCTCAACGGAGGCTAGTCATCGGCGCAGGACAGGATTATAGTGCCCAAGTGTATGCGCAAGCACAGGTGCACTCTCTATTCCCTCACTCTCATAAACTCATAATCCGATGGGACGGTAAACCGACACAACCGGAGAGAGATCAGGCGCAGGAACAACGGCTTTACGTTCTTTCCGAGGCACGGGGGTGAGACACCGCCAACTTCCTGACTCCGAGCAACTACTGAGAATTTCTTGACAGAAAAACTCAATAATTATTTTTTTGGCCCGACCCGGGCTTCGAACCCAGGAGGACCTCATGATCAGCAGTCGCACTACTACAACCACTAGACCAACGAGGCATTCACATATATATGACTGACCTTCGACTTGCATATTCACTACCACTACTAATTTCGTAGATAATCATATCGCTTTACAAATTATTTAAATCTGAACAAAATACATAATAATATTTTATCAAGTCATCACCTCGGCTCGTAGAAGACGCACCGCCTCCTGTCTTCCGCGATAATTTCTCGTTTAGGTACGTTATATACGTTGATAAAAGTTGTAATATGCAAATAGTGCTAGTGAAATGTCAAGAATTTTACACCCACGTTCGAATCTTGCACCGTTACCTTATTCGGAGCAGGTATATAAAAATAATTTATGTTTCTTCATACCTGTTCAACGAAATGTTGACAGCGTTCCCTTGTATAAGTTATCATTTAACTGAGCTTCCATAAAACACCGTTTGCCGTTCATTATAACTTCTCTGTCATTATCGTTTCGTTATTTATACTGCCTACTTATTAGAGAAAAAATAATAATGCATAAATATTTTTGTCTAAATATCATCAGAGATCAGAAAAAGAATCAGAAAATTATTTAATTATATCGTGTACAAGAACCCTATTTTTAAATTCAACCAAAACAAAAAGAAACAACTAAACGTAGCGATGTACTTTTTCGTATTAATTTTGTTTTTGATTTAAGACTATTGGAACGATTTCATCTAAGTGAGTATAATTTTACGGGTTGTAATTTGGAACATAAATTTCGGACGATGTTTAAAATCAAAGGGCTTGTATACATATTTATGAGCAATTATTCACATTGTCTCTTCCCTATTCGAGTTTAAGATTACATGATTTATTTAACATTGATTTTTCTTAAAAACAACTAAATAGAGAAGGAAAATCTTTGCGGAGTCTATTTTACCGATGATGCCTCGTTTAAAGGTGAAACATGTGAAGTATTATCGATGGTGGTGCATCGATCACTAATATAAAACTAGTGATCGATGTGGTGGTGTGTCTTTTCCAGTGCAGTAGCATATAACTTGTGTAAAACTCGCTTCTCGGACTTTTGGTTAAAATAAAATTTGTTCCCTTTAGCTTATTAAAAAAATATTTCAATGAGATATTTACTTATTACTTATTTCATTATTTCGATTCAGAAAAAAATGTCTACGTTCATTTTTGTAGCATGAATTCAAAAATGTCTAATTACATTTTGCTTTACTTCTTCTTTTAAATTGTGGCTTCTCTTGATACAATTCTGCCAGTGTCAACATTTTGCATTAATATATTAATTTTATCTAACAGTTCCTTACTACTTATTAGCGTCTACCCCGACTCATTTTTAAATTTTACCTGTGGCAGGTAGAAAGTCCCAACGAACCCCAGCGCTTTCTTAATAACTTACTTTTAAATGAATGTGTTGTGGCAAACTACTTTAGTCAAAAATTGATAAAATCACACAAAGAACTTTAGCTTCGCTTTCTTTTTTATGTTTATATGGTTTTGTTGTTTTTACGATTTTCTAAAAATGCATTAGGGCTTCTTTTATATTATGTCTCGGAATGTAAAATAAATTGAACATTAGACAGTGCTAAGTATATCTTCCCTCTTTTATTTTTGACCGAAAGTTTTTATTTGCCTAAGAAATCAGTACATATGATTGTTTGAATTTTATAATTATGTTATTAAATTTTAACAATACTAAAACTACAAAACTCTTTCTTCGTTATTGTTTGATATATATTAATAATTTTAACTGTAGAAATTTAAGTTTATTATATCATAAATATTATCAACCAAATGGTTTTGTTCTTATATGATATACCTACATATCATATATTATGTGTAGGGCCCGGATTAATATGTATATATAATATCAAAATATGTACATTTAATATGGACTTAAAATCCTAAAATATGGAAAAAATATGTGTAATAAAAGATAACGACATTGTACATTAAAACGATTTCCTATTAAGAAAAAACAAAAAAAATACGATTTTACTTAGCTTAGGTTCATTATTATTTAAATTACAGTATATAATTACGTGTTTCCTTAAATTTTCTGTTTGGACGAAATAATGCTTTATTCTAGCTGAATGATTTTTCATCATAGGATGTGATTGGAGCTTATTTAAATTTGCATAATTCTGCAAGTGAGTAGGGCACATCTATGGTGCCTTCTAATGTTCCACACAGCATGCTGTTGATTTTCTTTAGGATCCTTTCCTAAAGAAAATCAACAGCATGCTGTGTGGAAATCCTTTGTTTTTTTTTCAGTACATAGAGTAATTTTTGCCTCGCTACTTCAGCAACGGGACCTTCTGATTCTAAAAATATTTTCGATAGTCATCAAATTATCATTTAGAGAAGTGGAAGAATTTTCGAGTGCCTTTATATGGTATGATAAAAAGCAATAATTAGTGTTTATGTACATAAAGCAAATAGTTACGTAGGGTAATCTTGGAGAAGTTCTTTTGAGATTGAAATATCAGCAGCTTTATTCTCCAATTCAAAGATAATCATTTTGATTTCAGTGTAATACTGGGCATAGTATTCATTTGCTCTCAGCTAAGTTCCCCAGCGGTTCAGCACTGGCTCTAGCGGTAAAGAAATGTCGGGATACCAACTCTTTAAATTTTAAGATCCTGCTTGCTGCTTTCAAAAACTTTTTCTTTACGTTTCATACTAAACTGTCAGCCTTTTTAAACTGAGACCTTATTCATTCAACAAATCTATTCATACCATGAGCCAAGCACTTCATATGAATAATTTTTGGATACAAAACTTGTAGGGAATCTACAGCTTTTACCATACAAGGAGCAGCATCACTAAGTAGCAAGACAACTTGGTCATGTTTAACTCCATAAGGCCACAAAACTCTCATTGCATCATTAAAAAGCTTTACTGACGTTTGGTGGTTGCATTAAAGAAGTTCTTCACACGCCAATAAAAAGGATTTGCTGGCATTTTCGTCATCTAAAAGTAATTTTTAGTCATTTCACATACCTTCTCATCAACCTAACATAAAATAATGAAGATATGGATAAATTTATTTAATTTCTTGTGGAATATGGATTTATACTTGAAATATGGAAAAATATGGAAAATAGAAATTGCATTTTCTTGATCAAAATATCATAATATATGTAGAAAACATATTCAAGAACAAAAACCATTTCAATTAAAAATATGGATTTACATATTAATCCGGGCCCTAATTATGTGTAATATAGTATTGTGTAGTAAAGTTAAAAATAGTAAAGTATGAACTTCATATGTGAAAATTAAATAGCACGTCAACTTAGTTTTTGACTATACTATGAAACTGAGTTTTATTGATTTGTGAATATTCCATCTTAATTGTAAGGTGTATTTCAGTGGCATTTAATCAATCATTACAATTGCCTTCTAAAATAAAAGATTTCATAAATAATTTCAACCAATTATACTTAGTTTTAGAAATAACAAACATTAGTCTAGCCTGCGATGCGTCTTTTTCTCTATAACTTATTAAATTATGCAACTTAAATGTGACTAAATTATTTCAATTTCATTAAAGAGCACACAGTTAAACTATATGAAAATGTTGTGATGCTTGTGATCTTTAAAACGGAACCATACCTTAGTTTTTAATTTATAACGGTGAAATCTTTATATTATAATTACTAGTCTGCTATATTCAACCTTGTGTATACCTTGTGTTATGTATAAACTTAAAAGAGGTTACAAACTTTGATGTGATTTGTATTACTATTTAGTTGATCTAGAACTTGAAACTACAAACTAGTAGAAAACATTCAAAGTTAGATGAATGTTGCCTTTAATTTTTTGGTGTATAAAATTTTGATACGCAAAAGTAAGAAATAAATTTCAATGTAACTTTTATCGCGTATATTATCTTATTTTATATTCCCAACGTTTCGAGCAATTTACAGCACCGGAGCAGATCGCAGATTTCCCTGCTAATGCCATGGTTACGGTGGGTCTGAGCTGAAACCACGGCTACCTCCAGATTAAAATTGATAATTTTTATTCCGATCTACGCAGTATGAACTTAAGTTAATATACGCGATTCGAAAATCCGTAAAATCTAGTTTTATTTAAATGTCTAGTGTTCGCGTAAATATAAGCAATCGTTAATTAAAAATAAGTTATAAAACTAAGAGTTTAAACCGTAAAAGGAATCGAGTGATTTGTAGTGCATGCATAGCATTCTGACTCGGCGTTGTATCAAGCGCATGGCCGACCAAGGCATGGCATCCGCCGTCCATCCTAACGCAGCCCGCGGCTATAAAGGTGAGCCATAAAACGGCTCTCATTTTATGACCATTTGACGAAGTTATATACGTTTTTGAAGCCATTTCTTAGCTTGACCGACCATTGTGGCTGCGTGACCAGTCTACTGCGTCCGTGCTATTCATGCTGCAATATAGTATTGCGAAAAACAGAAGATTTTTTGTCTGTTTTTATTTATTATGTTACTCCCATACAACAAAGCTTTTGGTTTTTTGTCGTTACATATTTATTTCTGCAGATGTTTGAAAATCGAACTCTTTTTTTTGAATTGTTGCATTCCAGTCGATCATATATGAAGACTGATAATCGACTTCAGATAATTCGTTTACGAATCGTGCTCGTAGAAAGTAGAGGTTCGGGGTATCGCTGGAGAAATCTGCAATCTCGACAATGCTGTATCAATATTCATGCCTGTGGTCACGACCCCCACTATTTGCATAACTGCGCATTGCATTCCCCTAGTTGCAACTGTTCAATTGTTTTATGATCTAAATGACCACGCAATATAGGGGCAGTCACGATAAGGATGTAAACATGAAACGACGTTTACGAAATAGTTGTAGATGTTTAAACCCATTTAATACTCTAACACACATAAATTTGTTTCGGTAAGCAATAAATATAATTCATTATGATATATGTAGGTATAATGAATATGAAAGTATATTTTCTAAAATATGCAATTTCATATTTTGGTTTTGTTATTTAATTAAACTGTTTCTTATTCTTGTTTTTGCGCACGCACATTTTTGTGGTTTCCATACGGTAAAAAATGAACGCCGCTGAACAAAATAGAGTAATTCAGGAAATAGCGCCGTCTCAATAATAATCATGTGATTTACCATTTAACAAAAAATGGCTTCTTCATCTTGTTATGTTTCAGCCCGTAAAAATAAGTTGTTGAACATGGGCCTCTCACGTTGTTGGGAGGGTTTTCTTTTTTTTTATAAGATACGTGTGACAAACGAGCACACAGTCCACCTGATGGTAAGCGGATGCTGTTACCCATAGACATCTACAGTCGATTAAGAATCAAAATGCACATGCACTGTCACCCCTGAGGACTGAGATGGAAAGCCTCGATCCCAGTAAAACGGGTCTTCGGTTCTCTACACTCACCATACGAAACACAGCAGCATTAAGCTGCCATTTTACGCTTGTTTTCTGTGAGAGCGTAGTCCTCCCCGGTCGAGCCGAACCATTCATGCTACAACCATAATATAGCAGCGTGACTCTACTACGTAAAAAATTAATTTGCTTTGTTAGTCATGTTTGGAAAGCGGATTGATGCCCGACATCTTTGACGTTGTTGCCGATCGCGGTTTGGATATTTTAAGTCTGGGGTAAACGAAATGGTTATACATCCATCTATCGGAAGTAATAATTTATTTCCCATAATTAATGAAGAAGTAGGGTGACGGAATCCCTTACGCCGCCACCAAACAAAAAATAAATCCTAGGAAAGCAATTCTTTGACGTGTGTTTTGATATGTTTTATACATACATAAACACTCCCGCCTGTCACACAGAAAGGTAGTCAGAGACTACGGACTTCCATTTGGCACGATCCTGACACACCTCTCTCGTCTCCTCTTACATCTATATACCTACGCCTGGCCCATCTGCAATATATCGCCAATTTGGTCAATAAACTTTCGTCTTCGTCATCCCTTCCCGACTCTTCTGTTCACTTCTGCAACATAAATTTGCTTTGTCACTCTTTTCTCGTTCATTATTTCTATATGACCAAAACCACCGCAAAAATCTTTTTCAATCGTGGTCACAATATTATCTTGCAAATCACACTGTTTTCTTATCGCACAATTTCTCACCCTGTCGTTCAGATTCAGCCCTAACGTACTCCTTAGTAATTCTACAGCATTTTTATTCTACCTCTGTCACACCCAACTTTCACTACCGTACGTAAGGGTAGAGATTGATACAGCATTGTGTATTGCCATACGTACCTTTTTGACACATTCTGACTTCTCGCAATATATTTTTTTTAATGTTGAATTTTCACCACGAATTGTACATATATTGTTAACTAGCTTTTTCACGTTATTCCGTTCCGTCCGTTCTTAAGCAAATTAAAGATATTAAAATTAATAATGTGCTAAGTACCAACGACTGACAGATTCATCACGAGATCAAAACTTTTTTATATATAAAAATGGGTATACGTATTTACGTAAAATAGAAATTTACTTACGTAATCAATTATTCGCCATTTTTTGTTAAAATCCTTGCATCACTTCAAGTAGTTTCATTAAAGACAAATATGGCTATCGTAAAATGTTGAGATGTTGATAGACATTTAAGTGCAGTCTGCGGCAGATCGCAGATTTCCCCACTTATGCTGTGGGTCTCTGCAATTATTCAGTGCTGGTCAGAAATTTGCGAAGCGTTTCTCATAAGCCGCCATTTTGGACAACAGGCACTTATGAGGTTGTTGACAAGGATCGCAGGCGTAACAGAAGAGATAACCTCGCGACCTCTTCTCGGCAACTCATAATGAAATTGTTTCTGTAAATACCGGTATCTTTGTCATGAAGATAATGTTTAGTACTGTTATTACACATATCATACCACGAAGTTTTCTTTACGACCGACGGATTTGTGAGGTGTTGCCAGCAGTAGCGAAAAAAAATTTGGGTGACGGAATTGTAGTGTGTTTTTACACTGGAAAGTAGTTTATTTTCTATAATATATTATAACTGTTAGTGTCACAAACCACCCAGCCTAATGTAAACATGCCATTTTAGTTTTTTATCTTAATTTTAGTTTTTTATGTTCTTGAAAGTTATGTGTAAAGTTAATTTTATTTACTACCAAATTCTTCAATTATTGTAAACCTTATTTATGAATTATTATGGATTTTCTACCGTATCATGAAGTATACAAATATCAATAGCATAAGGATAAACATCCCCAGCCGGAACAAATATTTGTAGGCTACAAATATTTTTTCCTTGCGGGATTCGAACCCGCGGCCCTCAGCTCTCAACTCAATGCTAAGCCTCTGCGCCACAGAGTCGTCAATGTTAAAAAATGTTTACTTCCACAATATGATTATTTACTTGTGGAGCAGTTTCAAACACAAATGCGCGGCGTGCATCGCCACAATTGAAACCTATAGCCACTTCAGCGTCGAGCAGGTAAAAAATTGGTGTGTACGAAGTCGAGTATAATTCGATTAGTGAAACTGTTTTCATAATATAGTTGCTGCAGTAATAACAGTTTTATACGTTGTAGAGTCACGCTGCAGCTATATTTAGGTTGTAGCACGAATGGGTCGGCTTGACTGAGGAAGAACCATGCTCTCACAGAATACCATCGTGAAATAGTATCTTAATGCTGTGTTTCGTATGATGAATGTAGAGAACCGGAGACCCTTTTTACTGGAAACGAGGCATTCCGTCATAGTCCTCACGGGTGACAACGCATCTGCATTTTGATTCGTAATCGAGGATAGATGTAGATGTCTATGGGCCACAGCAACCACTTACCATCAGGTGGACTGTGTGCTCGTTTGTCAGCCTATCCTATAAAAAATAAATCGAAGTATGTTACTGCTGGCACATATTATGCTACCATTATCAATAGAGATAAATGAGTGACTAAGTTAATATGCGTTCTTCAAAAAATATTTGCAGGCTTTTGTGTACTTGAATTAGCCGTGTAGTGGCGGTGTAAGAATATCGACTACCGCATATCGTCCCGTGGGTCTCGTAAGAGACGACGGTGGAATCTGAAGCAGGAGATGGCCAGCACCATGTTGCTAATAACAACTCAAAATTGTAAAGAACCTGCAACCTGTTGCAAACCTGCCTGACAATCCTGGCAACTATGGTAAAATCTCACCAGTGATACAATATATGGAGAAGGACTACTCAGCTGTAGACTCTTGCAATCCTGTCCATCCAAAATTTGTCTGGAAGAGACCACTCTTAGCGATAAAACTGCCCATAGTACCACATTTCTTTCTCTCCTTTTCTTTGTTAATATCTATGTGTTTTTTTGGCGTGCAATAAAGTGTTATCCATTTGTCCGTCTAGACTCTTATAGATTGTATATTAATTATACTTTTATAATGATTCCGGTGTACAGTATGAAACTGAGGAGCAGGTGAGCACTATAATACTTATACTATATCATTTTTAAGCTTTAACAAGTATGATGGTATGCAGCTATATGTATAATACACTCGATGGTGGTCGTGCTATCTGGATGCGGGTACTAAAAGATGCTTAATAACGCTGTCGCTGTAAATCACAGCAAGAAGCTGACCGTAAATAAAGTCGCAATTTATGACAAAAGATAATAATAGAACATTTGAGCTAAGAACGTATTAAATGAAGGCCTTTCACTTCCCATAAGCAATCAAAATATTATAAATAATGTACGAAAATTAAAAAAAAGCAACCTTAATCAAATAAGTTATTGCCGATTGTTCGAAATTGGAAATATTTAAAATATTTATTCGTCTGATAGTCTTTAAAGTTAAATGTATTTTTTGTTAATAATATGTTTATATTTTTATGGTTAACTTATAGAATTTTCTGTTAAATAGAACCCGCTATACAGTAGTTATTCTATGTATTATCTTATTTTTGAAAAATCGTAAAGATGTCCTAACAAAAAGTTGTGCGGCTGGGGTGAACTTTTAATAAATGGACGAATGGATTTCAATAGAATTACTAATGGGATAACGTGTTTATTGAATGATTATACGTAACTGGCCGATACCCGCTCGCTTCGCTGGGCGGATAATATTTTATTGCGGAACCTAGATGTAAAATACCAAGATTTTTTTTTTAGTTGGGAGTATCGTAAAATTAGTAGTTAGCATCTTCATTACGAAATGAGTAACTATACTAGATTTCAAGTCAATCGGGTATATAGTTTTAGAGCTGTCGTGATGAGTCATTCAGTTAATATTTTATTGGCGAACATTGGTGTAAAATATGAAGAAAACATTTTTTTTTGACGGAACTATCGTAAAATCCGTTCTCAGTGAGGTCCGTCAATCGGGTGTATAGTTTTGGAGATCTTGTCAGTCATTGTATTGATGGTATTTCGCTTATATAAATTACACTTAAACTATCCATATTATACGTGAACTTATAGACACTAGTACTTAAAAATTTGAGGCAAAGTTGTTGCAAAGAATTAGTTTAAAACAATAAAATGATTTTAAGTGTGGGGCAAAAGTGATGCGATTATTTTTAAGAGGTAAATGTGATAAAATGAAACTAATCGTTGTAAAACACATAATATGTAATGATACTGGCTGCCAACATAAAAAGTGCATCCATGAATCGCATTTAGATTGTAACACTACGTCGGGAGGTGCATGTTTAATACGCCTTTTAATTGATATGTTGCGTGTTGAATTATAGTATCTGATCCCAGAGCAAGCGTGTACCTCAGGCAATTCTATTGGGCAATTTATTTATATTGATTCCCATACCATTTCCTACCTATCTGCAGACAGCACTTGACTATTTTATGCACTAGCACTTAAAGGTAGTATAGATAAATTAAATAAAACTGGTCGATGCGAATGTGATAACTTTGTTATGACAGTACTTATCAAATAATTCTCTGCTTTTATGTAAACTTTCTTTTACTCGTTCATTAAATTACTCTGTCACCAATAATGTTTGAAAACATCTGTCGGTTATTTTATTATTGTTTTTATATTCTTTCTTGACAAAACTTATAAAACTTATCACAGGTGTATATGGAAAATGCAGCTGTTATAATATTTATATATATTTCTTTATCAGACGATTTCATTTTTTATTTTGTAGATAGCTTTTTATAATTTTGGCATAAAACAACAAACATCTGCTCATAATATTTCAAAATTGAATTTAAAATTAAAATACAGTTCAAAATTATATCGTTAAAGGGAAAAAATGAAATGTTTAATATCAGCGATTTTATATAATATTTTTTCTGCTTAAAGGTTCACCTTACTTTACGTTTAGAAGTGGTTCGCAATCTAGTATAGTTTTGGTAAGAGTTGTTAAAGAAAATGAGAAACATATTTAAAAAAAAAAACTAACTATTTCGAATATCCATATCCATAAACACTCACGCCTGTCACCCAGAGGGGTAGGCAGAGACTACAGACCTCCATTTGGCACGATCCTGACACACCTCTCTTGCCTCCTTCACATCAATATACCTACGCATACATGCTCGTCGGTTAAGGGTACTCTTAATTTAGCCCGTTTTCAATAAATCGCCAATTTGGTCGATAAATTTTCGCCTAGGGCGTCCCTTTCCGACTCTGCCATTCACTTCTGCAACATAAATTTTCTTTGTCACTCTTTCCTCATTCATTCTTTCCACATGACCACACATCATCACAACATCATCTTGCAAACCACACTCGAATAAATTATGCGAATAATAATGTTATCGACCTTATTCCACTGCTCGACTATTGGGCACCGTCAGTATAAAGCTTTTTGTCTTTATTACATTTTGTATTGGTAACGTCATTTGACGTCAATTACACGGTTCATTTCATTGCGACGTACGCTTTAATCTTTACGTTTTGTCACAACAAACAGACGACTGGTTTTTTTTTCTATTAGAGATGCTTGTTAGTAATTTATTTAGTGCAGCGCATACCGGTTAAGCGATCAATTTGTCACGGACATTCTCTATTAGTTTACTGTTTTTACGTACGTAGACAATATCGTGTACGTATGGTCGGTTTCAATCCAGTTTTTTACAGTGTATATTTTTTTCACTATCCCGTAAAAGCCCACAGCTGAAACTGTGCCTCTACTGTTGTAGCGCGGATTTGCCCTAGCCGTCATGTTTTTCAGGCGGATCGACGATCTCTGATCGCCTCGCAATTTTAATGCCGCGAATAGTTTTATATATATATATATATATATATATATATATATATATATATATATATATATATAATAGGTAAATATACTGTACTGTATATATATAATAGGTAAATATATAATATATATATATATATATATATATATATATATATATATATATATATATATATATAATAGGTAAATATACTGCCTGCATCTATTGGAAGCTATAAGATTTTTCTAGCATTCCCAGGTTCCCAGGTCCCATATTAACCTGTTGCGAAACCCAAGGGACGAAATGCGGTAATGGATTTTATAATGTTTATTTACATACTTTTATTTACAAACTGGTAATCCCCCCGGCGTCACACGGGTGTTCAAATGTGAGTATAAACCATCTAGGGACCTATTAAAACACACACAAAAAATTTCATCAAAATCGTTTGGATGGTTTCAAAGTCTGTAACGGACATAGGTTGAAACATTTCTTGTGTTTTAAGTTTTAATAGATATTGATAGATATACTTACATTGTTATGTTTTTAAAATGCATGCGTTTGTTAATAAATAATGTGTAAATTAAAATCTATCCAAAACCTTACTTTAAAAGCTTTAAAAAGCTAAGCTTTAAAAAAGTGGATAAATTTAGTTATGAGTTTAATACAGCACTGTAAGATTACTCAACAACTGATAATTTCTGGTTTGATAAGTAAATGGCACCGTGGTCGAAGATTAACAATATGATATTACTGGATTTGTAATTTTTTTTCTCACAAATGCGTGCATGCACCGAAAAATACCACTACTTTTTGAGCGTAGACTTTTTTCATTCTTCGGTGTACAGAAAAGGAAATTGGCCACAAAGATGGCCCAGTTCAGTTCTAAGGAATTATATTTCCTTAATATGCATATATATTTATAGTTACAGGAATTGCCCTTGTCTGCCTTGTTGGTCGCGAGTATGAATCCCGGGTCGGTATTCGAACTTTCGAACTTCAATTCGAAATTCAAAATTCATCCGTCAAGTAACGTTCAGTAGAAGTTGGCGGTATATCGCCTCTTGTCTCGGAAAATATGCAGAGCCGTTAGTCGGGTGTCTGATCGCTTTTCGGTCGTGTCAGATTGTTGGTATATGAGAGTAAAGGAAATAGTAGAGAATGCGTTATGTTTGCGCATACACTCGTGCACAGATAGCTACTTTCCGTTGAAATTGGCCATCGTGACCGAAATCGGTTCTTGAGGACATTTGTGCCACTGAAAAGCAGACAGAGTACGTTCACGATGCTTAATTTAAATTTGCAACTACCAATTATTTTACCCGTACCACAGGAAATTTATTTCGCGTATGATATTTAATATAAGTACATAGTCATATAATAACCGAAGTTTTACTATTATTAATAAAAAAAGTACTGAGCATCATTACTTTGTATTTTAATTAAAAACCGCCGTACGAAGATTACAATAAAATGTGAGATTTACTGTCACCTAACGTAACCTGATATACAAAAATACGTTATAATCGACCGTAAGCGGCTCCATTCGCTGGATTTAGTTTTAAGACGGCACTCTAGCCATGCTGAGCCCCATCAATAACATCGCATTTATATACAAATTTCTACTTAAATTACCAGTATGCATACGTAATATACGACTGTAATAACCAAGAATGCCAATAGCGTGAGAACTGCCGGTGTCCACTTCAAATATATTCTAAATACGTCTCCACTACGTCCTTGATACGTGACTTAGTAAAACAATGAGCACTACGTAGAATTACTTACTTCGCACGTTATCGGACACACACGCACACACACACACACAAACACACATATACCCACACTTATATAATAAAATCGTCCTTAAGCTATTGCAGTGAAATATCGATGAATACCCGAATAACTGTTACAAATTCTGTTATAATCGTTTGTAAGTAAAAAGTCTTATTTTTAAACCAAATTTTAATACTTTCGCACTAAAAACTATTGAAGTGAATGGTGGGGATAATTTTAAAATTAGAAGACTGCATACTTCGATTAAGGTATATAATTAATCGAAGACTGCATAGTTGAAAATAGGAATAGTTTCTTTATCAATACTAAAGTGACGAATAAGCTGGACGTCTGCAACCTGCAACTATAAATATACAAAATGCAACTAAGATAATATGAGGACTAAGATGTAATGAAATATAAAGCGTCATCTTGGCTTCATACTGGCTCTCTACACCATTCAGACTGGAATACACAATTAATGTAATGTTCGTAGGTAAAAATAGGCATGATGTTGAAACCGACCTAAAGGATTCATGGCTTCTTCCGCCTTAGAAAGGAATCTCACCGTTTAGTATATACTACTTATGACTTAATTTATGTCAGTAAGCATTTCTTTGTATACTTTGAAAAATTTAATTCTTGTGACGTAACGTTTCCTTTGAAAGAACTTTCTTGGACTTTTAATTTTTTTTAACGTAACGTGAGCGGTGGATAAGGTTTGCTTTTAATTAATTGTTAAAAATGTTTGTAGGGAATTCCAAGTTTGTGAATTATAGGTGATATAAATTTTATTAAACAAACTTTTTTAAATTAAATCTATATCACTTACAATTTGGAATTGTTATTATCACTGTGTAGTTCAGTACTGTTTATAATTACTGTAACTGTGAAAAGCCGTGTACTCCGGACTTAACGTGACGTTAATAGTAATAGAGGAGTTAAAAGTCGATTGAAGTAGATATATTATTTGAGTATTATATTCGAGTACGGCTTTGATTAAAGCTATGGATAAGCGGTGACAAAATCAGGAACGTGATTTAAGATTTTTCCTTGGCGATACAGAGGTTGGTATATAATTAGCAGGACGGAAGCTGGGTAGTTAGTGCGAGGGGCGGGCTGTCGCTGCATCGATAAATCATATGTGTGCAGGAGTCGCTGGCTCGCTGGGCGGACTGTGGGTGGGGCGAGTGATTTTTAAACGGTTTTTTGAGTACGACGACGGCCAATGCCCGAATTCATTCGAACATCCTTTTCTGGTGTCCGTCATCTTGGCGACACTTTTTCGCTAATTAGGATAACCATCATTAACGTCAATTTACGGACAATCACGTACTACAGCCCAACGAAATTAATCAAAAGAATGAGACACCCGTAGAAGTGCCATGGAATACGCACTTTTTACTGTAATTTTAAAAATAAATAATTTATATTTTGTATTACGTTTTTTGTCTTTAATAATGTTGTACGGTGGATATGGTAAGAAAACGAGATATAAATTAGTGAATTACGAGATTCCTTGATATTTTTTTCCTTGCCGATTGTCACCCTATTGATACTAATTAATACTCCCTCGGACCGTCGAGAGCAAAGGTATGTTTCAAGTTTTGGCCTGTGTTTGTGCTTGCGTGTTTGTTTTTGTGTCGTATCCTTTCTATTGTTCTCTGTCGTATCACAACATGTTGCCCTTAATTCGTTCTCACCGCCATATGAGTTCTGAATACTGATTACTATCAAAAGGTTAGCGTGTAGTGCGCGCATCTCTTATGTTAATCTTCATATTAATTACTATTAATTATAAATTGTTTAATAGGTCATGAGTGCCAATAAATCAATAATAATTGATTTATGTTTAACTTTGTCTATTTAATTTTTTTTGCACCCAGAAGCAAAGAAGGGCTACCCTCCGGAAAGCGAGGGAGGGAGGTGGTGAATGCTTAAAGCATACCACGCAGCCGGCTGCGTGGTTATGTGGGACTCACCGAGAAATCTCGGTGACTTACCCATTAAACTCCACCTGTGAGATTGGTTATATTCTGTTAAGATCATTCAGCCGTTTCGGAAGCGACCCCCATGGAAGAAAGAGGGGCGCAGGCGACGGGTAGCCGCTGAGAAGTGTGCCTAACTAAGGCAGATTACGAGATGAGATGACGAGGCTCGGCCTGAGCTGCCAGGAGGCAGTTCAGGTCGGCCGAAGGCCTGCCTCAATGGAGGCTAGCCATCGGCGCAGGACAGGATTTTAGTGCCCAAGTGTATGCGCAAGCACAGGTGCACTCTCTATTCCCTCACTCTCATAATCCGATTGGACGGTAAACCGACACGACCGGAGAGAGATCAGGCGCAGGACCAACGGCTTTACGTGCTTTCCGAGGCACGGGGGTGAGGCACCGCCAACTTCCTGACTCTGGGCAGCTACTGAGAATTTCTTGACAGAAAATCTCAATAATTGATTTTTTTGGCCCGTCCCGGGATTCGAACCCAGGACCTCATGATCAGTCACACTACTACAACCACTAGACCAACGAGGCAGTCGAGGTATTGCTACATATTATAATAATATTACATATTATATTGCCATGGAGTGGCGGTGTAGGAAAATTTGCTCCACCATATCATTCCTGGGTGTCGTAAGCGGCGACAGAGAAAAACTTAAACGGACGGACAGCAGCGCCTTCCTGATAACAGTTCAAAAGAACAACAAACTGTGGTTACCAATTCCCTTGCCTGTTGTGGCTAATATGGCTTGGTGTCCTGTGTTTAAAATTATTATAAAAAATATGTAAAATGCCCAGTCCGATCGCCGGGGTGCTTTTAGCTGTCTTGATTTTGTTTTAAATTAATAAAAAATACCTTGCAAAAAATTAAATTAAATTAAAAGGGAAATCTTTCAAAGTTTAACGAACTACTTACTATATATGTTTATAAACAACTTACAGAAAATATCCCTCTTTTTAATTAAAACTAATTTTAAAAGCGCTTTAGATAGATAATAACAAAATTTAAGCAACATGATTAGATCGTAAAATGTGGATGATTCACAACGCCAATAAAAATAAACATTCTTATCCCTGATAGAGATACAAAATATAATATAATTTGAAATGCGACGTAATATTTAAAATGCTTCATAACAAGTGGTGAGCACCTCGGGGGCGTTACTATCTACATATTTATATGAGATAAAAACTCGAAACCAGTTTCATCTCACCGCTCGTTTCTAACAAGAATTTTGACCCACACTAAAATAAATACTCTCTACGAAAGATGAGAAAAGTAACGTCGTTGTTTCACGACACTGTTTCGACTTGCTATTCTATGTTTATACAAATAAGCGTTCTATTTGCTCACACCATATAATGGTAGTTGCCTAAAAATTAAAAGCTATATAACTGTATTTATTACGAGATCTGACGGTAAAGTACATAATTGATTTTATCCAAGCTTACCAAGGTGCATAGTTTACATTTCTCTACCAGTTACACCATGTAGTGCATGATTATATTTGTATCATTAGTTTAAATTAGGCAACTGTCCCTCTATAACGGATTTGTAAAATTCTGTATATTTAAATAAACGTTTTTTTATTTCTTCTTAAGCTATCTTATAAGCATAGACGTACATATTTTGTGGCAGTTTTTTTAAAGAAACAAACTACGTACAAATAATAAGCAACATGATAGCAAAAACATATTTAAAACTTGATCGAAAGTACATAATTTTTTTAAAAATAAATAGTAATTATTATATCGTTTCTTTGTTGAGAGAATGGCTTTTTTGTTTTAAACAGCCTACAATATCTTGTTTAGTAATGTGTTCAAAATAAGTTCTCCTTAGGCTCTCAACAAGTATGGAGACTGATAAAGACAGTCACAGCCGTCTCCAGTCTTCTTGAATAATCACCGAGATAGGACCTATCACCTCTCTTGTCGAGGTAATTCTTACAGCCGGAGGAGGGCATTAAATTGCTAAATGACTAACGGCAAAAACCATATTGTTAAATTTCAATGTCGGTACTTCCTCGAATACTCCGATAAGCGTACTTTTATGCTTGTTTTCACACTTTTTATTGAGGTGCAATGCATCTTGTTCGTATATTTTTTATATTTTAAACACTGGTACTTAAGTCACTTTAAAAATAGATATTAATTAAAAATAATTATTTTTTATCGTTTTGTAATTTACGTAATGGAATGATTATTGATTACTAATACGTTTCTAATGATTATTGATTATAATTATTTTTAAAAGCTTTGAGGCTTGAAAAAATTATGAAGTATTTGCAACTTAAGACTAGACTTAAGAATGAAGATATATTAGTGGAATAAATGGAAAAATGTTAAAGCGCGCGCAATTAAACAAGATTACTAACGTGAGTATCGCCCTGTTAATGATGGGGAAGCAGAGAATGAATGGAGTTAAATAAATCATTTAACTATTGTGCGGTTCAAGCGCTATAACTTAAACGTCATTTTGCGCGAGCACTTTACTAGAACACTAAAATGCGGGCCGTTTTATTTTGTGGTGGACAATGCAGGCAACAGGACTGCAGTTAAAAAGCTATTGTTTCGTAACTGGTTCGGTTATATTTTAACTTAATTTACTTTTTTTTAAATTATTAGTTAAAATATGAAGTGTTTATTTCCGTTTGCAGCTACTTACAAAAATTTTGTTCAAAATTCTTTACTTGTTATGTTTTTATATATAGGTACATATACCGTTTACATTCTTTTTTTGATTTATTAATGCGACACCGCGAAAAAATGCACCTCCTTTCATCGAATAGTACAGGACTATAACAACACTAACGAAAGTGGAATTTTGATATAGGTAAATTCATGTCATCTTAAATTAGATTGTTCAAAAACACGATGGCATAATTTTGACTCGATCATAATTATTTGCGAAAACGCCTCTAAAAATCACTATAGTTGAAATTACAACGAAATTACTTAATCTATATGCTTGGGAATCACTCAAATATATTCATAACATCAATATTCATAATTTATTTACTCATTATTTTGATTACTTAGATCAATAATTAAAAAAATGTTTTAAGATTCTGACAATTTCTAAGCGCTTTTAATAGTCGCGGGCGTTACGCAATTTTAAACCTTATGACGGCGTTTTTTCAAGTTTTTATAGAGATTATGTATTCACTCGCAGCAATATGGCGATAGCCGGGAGCCACATTTTCCATGTGTCGTCTTAAGTCCTCTGCGGGATGAGGTGTCTGCTCTAAGCACGCTGGACAGGCGGGTCGATGAGCGCAGAACTGACAGCCATTTTTTTTAATTTTGGTTTGGACTTATAGTTCTGTTCTCTATAACTAATGTGTGGGATTTGGGGTTGGCATTTTTGATGTATTTTTTATAGTTTCAGGCCGTCATCAGCCAGTTGCAGAACCTCGTCCGTCACTTACAGGATGTACCGTCTTCCCGCTTACACCTTGTTTTGCTTTAAGATCCAAACAATTTTTAAATATAATATTTCGTTCGGAATTTATAAAAGTTTAGGTGAATGAGCAATCCTCATTATCATCAACCATTCAATTCAGAGAAAAATTGGCGTATTCTCCTACAACGGAAATAAAAAAGACGTGTGGCACTCGGGGACTGCCGCGGTAAAGCTATTGCATTTTGTATTAACTTATGCAATTATAATTATATATTTATTTTATTTATGCAGTATTTCTTTTTCTTTGATATTAATTCAAGTTACACTTTTTGAGCGTGGTGACCGATAAGAAAACAATTTTTTTTTCTTTTATTAAATAAATAAATAATAAATGCACTTTGTTCATTCATATTCAAAACACTTTATACATAAATTTTACAAGTACAGCTATTCACTGTTGTACATAAATACCTATACACCTATATACTTTCTCATAAATAGCTGCTTATGTATTCGTCCGATTTCGGAGCATCTCGTCTCGATTCGTGCGAGCTTCGTAGAGTCGTACAATACGTCTAGTTGCACGCACACAAACACCGTGTCAAAGACTGCCGAAAAGAAACGACGTTAGACAATACACGGCCTTGAAGCCATACCTCCGTTCCCGTCGGAGTGGGGAGCGTGAGGTTTTTTCGTTACGGAATAAATTTCTGGATTCGGGCCCCGCGCTCAAGGCCCGCGATAGAAGCTATGCAATAGCTTAACAAAAAACAAACATGTCTTACATATATGTTTCCTTATTTGGATTGGATATAGACATCCGGTACTTGATTTTGATAATATTTTTAGTCTAGGAGGCTTGTTAGGGTTAAGCTTGAACCTATTACACACTGTACTGTACTGTACTGTGTGTGTACTGTAGTCACACTGTTTTTAGATGTTGGAAATGCGTTTTGAATTAATTACGATAAAAACAAATTTCACTAAAAATTGTGTAATAACGAAACATTGTAAATAATTTGGGCATCCCTAAACCCGAGCGTAGCAATGTGAGGCGGCCTCTTCGTCACGAAGCGCACTCAAAAAAAAAAGTAAAGCCACAAAGCCCTCGACTGCCCACACGCCAACCTTTGGTCACTCAATCTTCCGTATTTTCCTGGCACATCACAGTAAAAGAGTACGGAGCACAGAGAAAGTTAGTTACATTTTTTTTATAATATTCGCATAATATCCAATGTTGAACTATTATATCGTTCTAATTTGTTTCTAGTAAAAAGTATAAAAGGTAGGAAAAGCCATAATAGCATGCACTTTTTTCTTATGTGCTTTTTATTGAATGTACTTAAATGCAATATGTGCACATGAAAATAAAATGAATGTACAGAAAAGAAATAGAAAATACTCTGACAAAATTATTGTGTTTTCTTTAACGTTATATTTAGTAGCACTAACATTGTTATAATATTACGGAGTATTAAAATAATTAAAACGCGACAACTGCATGTATTTTTAATTGCAAAGGAAAGATCAAAGCAAACAAAACGGTGACGTTTAAATTTTGTATAGTCATCAATTAACTTGCAGGCAGAGGTCCACTTGGAGCGATGCTGTTCCACGTCCCGTAAAATGACACAGCGTTAACTCATAAGAGATACTTCAATTCTTTAGAAGTTATCTTTGTGTCAAGCCTTTGGTAACGAGTAACGATTGATTCGAATGTATAAGAGCATAAATATTATTTTAAAGTACATAGTTTGCTTAAAAATCTAAATATGAAAGAATAGGCGTAGAAACGTGACTATAGGCAAAGTTGACGTGATTTATTTCATGATAAACAAAAGTATTGTTGATTCTAAACGGAATTAGAGAGGGCGCTAGTTTGTCAATCATTAGGGCGTTTTCCTTAAAAGGAGCAAAACTGGTTTTGTTTCAACTTGCACGTTATCAGCGATGTATTACACAAACAACATTTGTTCCTTGTTCTGATGTAGTTTACTAGCGTACTATTTCAAATAATCTACATTTAATTTACAGCATTAATAGATTACCCACTAGACACTATAATATAATAATGAAGTAATCAATTCTGGATCATTATTGTTTAGAAACAAAAGTGAAGTTATATACCACATATTATATGCCATAAGAGTTCCATCATTTATCTTGAATCAGTCACTGTCTGTAAAGTTTAATTGTTCGAATTTGAAAATGCACCGATAGAAGACGCCCACACAGGCTTTAGTAAGTGGTTTACTTTTTATTCTATTCAAATAAGGGCACGAGGAACGGACATGGTGACTTTGTATTCAGCTTCAAAAATTTGGGTCAGGGTAAACTATAACAATTTATGGTTTATGGATATTTTTTTAATTTCGATGTTTAATTAAAATATGTTCTTTTTATGTGCTATTTATCTATTTAATGCAAACTTTGTCAGTTAGATATCGAATTCAGTTCTTGATATATATTTTAAGAATCGTAAGTATCTATTCATGCCATGAACAAAACATTGCCCACACGACGAGCGACTCGGTACCTTTCAAGTCAGATTAAGTAAAGAAAGGTTCGTTATTAATAACATCCAATAACTTAACAGCGACTTGAAATATCGAACTAACTTTTGCTTAAGCGACGGCCATATTTCATCAGACCTAAGGATGTTTTTCCGGATCGAAGGGGTTTTGTCACTAGCTCATGCATAGGATTTATTTCTGTATTTTATATTTATGTAGAGCATTACTTATCCACGTTTCCTTAAGTTCCACACGATGATAGTTCTCTTAAATAGAAAGTATCCATAAGTTATTAACAAATAACAGCTCCTCTATTGCGTGATTTGTCAATACATATATATATATATATATATATATATATATATATATATATATATATATATTAAGATACAAAGTTTATGAAAATGACGGCCCCATTCAAGACATGACTGAACCTAACCTAAATTATCTTTTTTATCGCTCAGAAATTCTTGTGCACCCAGAAATCCTTAAAGTTGTAATAGGGACAAACCTTCTCCCCTTCCCCTCCAAGAGAGAGAAAAACGTTTTCATTCAAGGTTGGATCTATGGGATTTTCTTTTTAATATTTCTCAAGAACGATGTATTTTACCTTTTCATGGGAGTGCTATCGGGGTGTAGGGATACTCCCCTCTCCCCCCACTATCTCTGCCCAAACGATTCAAAATTTTTACCTGATTGACATTTAATTAAACAATTTTTTTGTAATACTTTATATTACCTTTATAAACAATTTTTAGTCAAACTTGACTGTAATTCTGAGTAACGTTGGTTTTAAGTAAAGAAAATATGTTTTATTTGTTTAGATTGTATACCTTACCTGTTCTTCTCATGGCATAATACATTATCTAAGTATTACATAAAATACCTACGAAAAGTATGCAATGATTATTATTATATAGATTACATATTTGATACATTGCCTAAGCTAACCCTGAATTACATAGAAGGACTAGGTATTCTATACAGTGACTAAATTATATTCCTTATATTACGTGGTAGAGCCACGCTGCCGCTATATATGGTTGTAGCACGAATGGGTCGGCTCGACCGGGGAAGGACCATACTCTCACAAAATACCAGCGTAAAATAGCAGCTTAATACTTTTTACTGGAAACGAGGCATTCCATCTAGGGTGACAACGCTTCTCCGTTTTGATTCTTAATCGAGGATAAATGTAGAGGTCTATAGACCACAGCATCCACTTACCATCAGGTGGACTGTGTGCTCGTTTGTCACCCTTATTCTATAAAAAAAACATTCCTCTTGCGACTAACGTCACTAACCAGCCACAAATATATTTTTTTCGGAAACGTTATTAAAAAAATATGGATAATTATAATGTGAATTTCTGTATATTATGTCTTTTTTGGATATGCAAATAAATATTGAGTAGATAAAATGCTATCACAGAAAAGACCTTTTTAAAATGCTCATTAAGGAACACACTCATGGGAATGTTATCAACCTTAATTTGTAAGTTTTGTCCTAATAACTTGGAACTAGCCAAAGCGCCCTATTTATCTTGAAAACAAAAGCTTATTTATGGTACGAGCAACACATCGGAGAGTCTCTTACCGCTTTTATCTTCACTTTGCCTTAATGCCCTGTACAGATTCGGAAAAAGCTTTTAAAAGGTTCGCTCATCCCTCGAGCAACGAAACTCATATTGTTCAGGCTTTTATACTTAGCTTAGCTAACTCAAAATGTGAAATAAATGAAGAAACGATTTACCTAAGTCTGTTGACTTGAAAAGGTTTTTTTTCATATTTATTTTTATCACTTAACATAAAAACATACATGTAAATTGTACATATAAAATTCAACCGAACACGGCGAAACTTCATATGTTGTTGTGTATTAACGACGTCTAGATCATTTGAATGATAATTGTAAGCTTGTTTGTGCAGATTTTATGTGACAAAAGTATAACTTTTGTTCACTTTGCAAAAGTCAACTGTTGGACAGGGACCGTTCTTATAGAATGAAGGATGATATGCACTATTTTTCATTGCTGCTCTGCTTATTTAACATCTGGTATAAAAAGGTTGTACCTTTTACCTTATGGTAAAATCACTATCTATCGGAAAATAATGCCTACAAGATCTGCCTAGATTACGCAAATAATATGGTAATCGATTTTATTATAAGCGCATTATTGCCAATTATTTAAATATGGAAAAATACTAGTGTATAGATATTGTATTTAAAAATCTTTGAATTCTAAAATATTAATAAAAATAATTTATGAATACGCTAATCCGTGTGGTTTCAAGACGTTAAATTACATGCTTCTTTATTTAAAGTATCTGCGATATTTATAAAAAGAGCGATGAACCATATCAAGTTGCCCTTGAACAGTCACATCAGATAGAAAATGTTGCTAGACAGCTCTATAACCGAAATAAAATGGTCTAGAAACCATCGAATATTGTTTGTCTTTTTTATTTTATACAGTAAAAATGTATGCTTTTTATGTATTTTGGTTCCGTTTCTATATATATCTCGAGGGTCTTCTCGAGTGGCAGTCTTGTACCGGTAAGCTAAGAGTCGGGCGGTCGCCACTAGATTAGAGTAACAACCCGGTCAGAGATGCAGGAAGTCCAATGTTGCAGGTAACGCTGGACGGTGCTTTGTGGTATTACTTATGGAGGCCTGTGGAGGATGATAGTAAAGCTACCTAAGTATTTGATCAGGCATATTTCCTTAATTTATAGGAGGTCATCATAGGGATTTTTTTTAAATTTTTGCTTATTATTGAAATGGTGATAACTTCTATACGTGGGATACTCAATAAGTTTTGAGATATACAAAAAGTATTCTAGATACTGTTAATATTTATTTTATAACTTTTCAAAATATTCTCCATCATGCTCTATACAAAGTTCC
This sequence comes from Parnassius smintheus behrii, assembly GCA_036936625.1. Taxonomy (NCBI): domain Eukaryota; kingdom Metazoa; phylum Arthropoda; class Insecta; order Lepidoptera; family Papilionidae; genus Parnassius; species Parnassius smintheus. The sequence continues at coordinate 29,879,378 of JAUPFT010000008.1, forward strand.
ATTTGCCTAAACCAACTCCGAAAACACTTTTGCCCGTCTTGATCTGACAGGTCGGAAATCGCTTCTTCATAGGCAGCCACGTCTTCTTCGACGCTTGAAAAAAACTTGCCTTTTATTTTTCTTTGACTCTTGGGAACAAAAAAATCACAAGGAGCTAAGTCAGGTCTGTAGGGTGGGTGACTTACAGTTTCAACACCAGATTTCTGAATAAATGCTTTTGTTCTAAGGGAGGTATGTGAAGGCAGGAGGCATTATCGTGATGCAGCATGATTCCCCAAAGCCCAGTCTTTGGTCTTCTCTCCCGCACAGCTTAAAAAGTTTCGGGTAATGCAACTGTAGTATACCATTCAGAGTTGATGGACCTACAATTTTTCAGCATTGACGTCGATAAGGGTCCACCATTTTTTTGCCGAAGTTGCGAGGTTTTTGCAGTTTTGTCGCTAACAGTCCTTCTGAGTAGACCCATACCAATGATTGCCTTTTATTTTCCTGATCATATTGATAGTTCCATGTCTCGTCACCAGTAACGATTTCTGAAACACGCCTTGATGCCCCGTTTTCAAAACGTAGACGAATTTTATGGCACCAATGCACACGAGTCTGTTTTTCGCTTTCGGAGAACAATCGAGGGATCCATCGACAACAAAGCTTCCTCACTCGAAGATGTTGATGTAGGTTGGTATGAATGCTCCCCGAACTAATACCTACAATCTTTTGGTCTTCTCGCACCAACATTTCAGTAGGCCCCGGTTCTTTGATCATCTTTAAGGTGGTTAATTTTACCCCTTTTGAATTCAGCAAACCACTGAGTCCCCTAATGCTAATTGTAACCGTTGTAAACTTAATTGTTCGGTTAAACCAAATTTAAAATCATAATAGATCATAGCGCGCATAGGTTAAGATCCTAGACCATCGTTTTAATTGAAAAGCGCGGGAAGCGTTGCAGAAAAATAAATAGACCTTTGTTATTTTTTTAAATATTGAGCAATTGGCTTATAAAGTTTGCTTTTTAGAAACATATAACACAGGTGCGATCCATTTTTAAATTTCGAGCATCTCAAAACTTATTGAGTGACCTACGCTACGTATTTCGATGATATTTTAATATTGTAACATTAAATTTTCCATCGATGTTTTCATTTACTGCCGCGCGTGTGATTAGTTCTTATTAATTTGAGACTTTGTAATTGTATAGTTCTTTTTTGATTGTAGATTGAACTCAGAACGCTTAGCTACTTCGATTGTAAAACAGAGTTCAGTTCTAATGACGGTTCTTCGGATTTTGTAGGGATTCATTAAGTCGGAATTTTTTACACACTTGGAATAAATACTGTGTAATATACTTATTAACATATAAATATATAAAATTCTATGCCATAAAACAACTGCAAATGACTTTTGCGAGCCATAGACATCTACATACTACATTATCATCCCTGAAGACAAAGATAGATTAAGAACTCCAATACGTTACCAAAAAGGGTCTTCGTCACATACTACTTATGCAAAATATTATTAGCGCATAATGCTGGCATTTTCTTGCTGGACCCTTTTTACTGGAAACGAACGTTTCTCAGTCCTCAGGGGTGACATCTGTATTTTGTTTCCTAATCAAGAATAGATTAACATGTCTATGGGCCACAGCAACAACTTACCATTAGATAAACCGTGTGCTCGTTAGTCACCCTTAAAATTTTTTTCCCTTAAAATTAAAATAAACCCTCTACCTTAATGTATAGAGCTTAAAATATTTCTCATCATAAATTTGAACAAAATGTACATTTACCTGCTAGTTTAAATCTGTTCATGAGACATACAAATACTTTAAATACACAATGAATGAGATGCTGTTAATTGTCACTTACTTCCTCTTCGAGTTTTATGAATTATTTTTTCTTAGTACCTAGAAAGGTAATAAATAACATTCCTTATCGAATTTTTTTTGCACATTTGAAGTTAGACGCCATGGGGGTTTCGCTTAAAGAGCTTTGTCGACTTATTTGCAAAAACGAATGTGGTGCTTTTTTACTCTAAACTTTTTGTATTTCTTTGATTTAAAGAGGCAAATTTAAAACAGGAAACGTGGAACCATGACAATGAATTTATAAATTGTCTAGTGAAGGTTTTCGGACAAATAAATAACCTGGATAAAAATTATCCTTTTTGTAAAATTGGTAACTGGTAACTTTAAATATTTTTATCAAACCGGATTATAACATTGTGTTTATATAATTAAAAAATAAACCTTATAATATACTGTTAATATTTATTACAGAACCTATTTACATACTTATATGTGTTATATGTTAAGCCAGCTAAATTCGGGCTTAGCTCTAGACTGGGCTTAGGATTTTACATTTAGCCGAATAATTTATATAGTATGTAGAGTTAGTAAATTTTTATGAAATGCAACAAACATATTGAATTGTGTTACTAACTTACTTATATTTTTCTATTATTTTTATTAACCTAAAATTTATTATTTACACTAAAATTGCTGCGAAATTTATATTATGCCATAGTGCTAAAAACGATCTTAGCGATTCGTCGCTGAAATGCAATATTTAGCACCTAGGCGGGTAAAGGGGCTATAGTTATTTATTATTATTTTTATTAATTTTTATTATTCTTGTTATTAATATTTATTAGCAGTGAAAATGATTTGGGTATACAGTAATTACTCATTTTTATCTTTTTATCTAAGACCTTAAATAAATTTAAAACACTTACATTTAAGTATAAACGAAATCATATATATATATATATATATATATGCGTATTAATGATTGATTTTAAATTTTCATCATCATCATCACAGGCTATAAAAGTCCACTGCTGAACGTAGGCCTCCGTAAATTGCGTCATAGGGGGGATTTTGCCGTAGTTGCTACGCTTGGCGAGCAGGTTGTCAACTGCACTTTTCTATTATATAGAGTTGTTATCAGGAAGATATTGCTGCCCATCGTCTTGTACAACGTCCCTCTTGCGTCCCCCTTGCGACAGCCATGGGACCATATGGGGTAGTGGATATTCTCAGTGGATACTCTCATACCGCCGCTACACGGAGGTTTTAACATAAAATTAACAATTTAAAATTAAATTTTAAATTTTAACACAGTTTATTTTATTTTATCCACAAATTGCAAAGGGCACAGTTAAAGACCAGTGTTTATTTTTAAAAGATTTAGATTGCTAGGTTACTAGTAGATTTATAGATCCTAGAACCGGCGCCACTTAATTTGAATGTCGTTGTTTGGTTGGCGGGCGCCGGGTGTGCAAGCGCAACGTTTAAATGTAGGTCAACAGTGTGGGCTGAATCTGGTAACTAGCTTTAGAATTTGCTCAGGCTCTATGCTGTTGATATTGATATTCTGAAGTGTAATTCACAAGTTAAACTTTCTTGATGAAATTAGTTTACATGACAAAACTAATTAGTTACTGTGCGTCTTTTGAGTTGTTTTTCGTATACAATGTTTATATCTCATATCTACGAGTACCAATATTGTACTATTGAAAGTAGGAAATTTGAGCAAATCTTAATTAAATTAGAATATTTTATTTGCATTAAGAGACTAGGTTGGCCAAAACACGCTTTCACAATAGCTAAAGCTAGTAGATAGTAGATGTAGGTGTCTATGGTCCGTAGCAATCACTTAACATTAGGGGGACTGTGTGTTCATTTGTCACATTTATTCTAACTACTAAAAATATTACAACAAGTTGGGGTCTAACATGAAGAAAAATTACTAGGAAATTATCACACATGAAATATAATTAATAATGGAAAACATTTTATATCGATCGTAAATTCTTGATTAATTTGAACAATTTTTAAAATAATTTTTATTTTATTTTGCTGGTGGTATCTTTTTACTGGTTGTAGAACCTATCTCTGTCTAGAAATCTATTTGGGTAGGTACTGCCCTTTTAAATACTCCTGTTGCTAAACAGTAGTGTGTGTACTGCTGTTTCGGTCTAAAGGGTAGAGAGAGACAGTATGATTACAGGCTGAGATTAAGTAATTAATAAGTTTATTTGTTAGTATTTATCCTATTTAAGAATTTTATTGTAACTACCAGGGCGTCATAATCGCTTCAGTGTCAAAGCCCTTTTTCTAAGAATAAAAAAATGAATGCAGGCTGTAAGGTATCTTAATCCTCAGAGATGACAACGCATCTGAAGCATTCTTTGTTTGAAGTTACCTGCAGGTGTCCGTGGACTGTGGTAGCCACGTACCACAAGGTAGATTGTTAGGTTGCAACTTCCGTTTTATAAAAAATGTTTGCACGAAACTGAATTTAAAATAGGTAATATTAGGCAGTCGAATGTCTGCTCCATTTTCCATAGAAACCACGAAACTGAATATAAAATAGGATTTGTGAAAAAATGCAAGGGACTGAAATAATCATAGGAGGTCTGAGCACAATAGGTCTCACTCGTCTCAGCTTGGAGGGCACGTATGCTCGTAAATACGGCGTCCTTTATTATTAGCAGCCATTGTTCGAGATTGCACTGGTACAGTCACGAACAACAGCATAATGATCTGGTGACAATCGATAACTTCCCTGTAATCTCTATTTGAATATAGTTTGTGTCTATTACAAGCCGCAAGACTTGGTGTTTCCACTTTATATAGAAGTATAGTAATAGTACACTCGTAAATAAACATAAAACCAAAATTTGTAAAGAATTAGACAAATAAATATCTCTTTCTATCTTTTGGATGTTAGGGTTAAAATATTTAGATGTTCTTAGAAATATATGTACCTAATGTCGTATTCAAAACAAAAAGATTAAAGTTATTGAAATCATATAGTGATTAAAAACTGCTTAAATTAATATCTTCGATCAATAGTACTATAAATGATCGATGACCAATATGCATTCATGTTTAAAACCACCAAAAAGAATGTTGTTTGCAAAACTTGAAGAAAAATAAAAAACAATGAAATATTTTAACAGAATGTAATTCGTATATTAAGTAGAAATAAAACTAATTTTAGGGATATATAATAAAATAGCTTTATTTCAAAGTGTAAATATAAAAAATCATTATGTATATTATAAAAATTATATATTTTATTTGAAAAGTATTAAAGTACTTTCAATGTTATTTGTGCAAATAATTTTTATTCATATTTTTAAAAGATTTATTAAATAATAAAAAAAATATTAATCGTCAAATTAGATAAACTACATTAAAAGTAATTAAAGTAACAGTTTTACATACGTGCCCAGTGTTGGGCACAATGCTCTCTCTCATATTTGCAAGAGTTTTTGGCGAAGAGAAGAGTCAGCCCCGTTGCCCCAATGCGCAGACATCAAATGCTCTCGAAATTATTTATATTTTGTATAAAAAATCCGAGGAAAGATTGCTAAACTAAAATAATGTTTCAGTGTTATGTAAAAGTGTCAAAGTGATTGTTTAGACTGACTGTACTTCTAGTATGACATCGGATATCCGATACTCGCAGCTTTAATATGCAGCCCCAGTTGGCCCAAGCATTGCACAATTCAATCCAAAATAAACTCTATCCGACATAAATAGCTATGGCACTGATGAATTCATGATGCAAGAAAAATCACGAATACAGCTTAATTAAAAATTGTGTTCAGCGAACCATGGTAAGTTGCACAACGAGTAAAAGGTTTTGGTTTAAAAAAACGTACATTTATAATTTATGGCATAAGTGGTATTAATTCAAATTACATATTTTATCTCAGGTAGAGCCCAGCTGCCGTTTGGGACGCCAAAATTCAAATCATTCATCTTATAATCTGACAACTTCTATTGTGGTCGGCAGCCGGCCGTGGGTTTTATAAGACTCACAGGTTACTTTTTTATCCGTTACAACATTCTTAGAACATACAAAACCAAGTTGTTTTAAGATTCATAGAAATATCGAGTTCCAAGTAACTTGAGGGTTTATATGTGGGTATATTAAATACATTTTAGTACTACTTTATTTTCACGAAATTATCCTGCTATAAAAAGTGCCTCGGCTTGGATTTCTTTTTAATAAAACAATATTTTGTGTTAGTTGTCAAAATATTTTATAAATTAAATAGTTTTCTTTTAAATCATGCAGATGTGTAAATTAGTTTGTTTTTCTCTGTATTTATTGGTGAACGGGTCGTTTTTAATAGAACATTATATTTTAATTTTTAATTGTTACGTACACAGACCCAGTGGTAATATGTGGATAACGGTGTTGATTGTATGATATTAAGCTTCAATATAGTATTGTGTTTAATAATAAGATTAAATTGTACAATTGTTTGTCATCCTCAATAAACAGAAATAAAAATCTGGACTATGTACTTATAAATATTAAAGTGGCAAGGAGTTAATGGTAGTGGTAGAAGGTAGGTAGGTAGGTAGTGGCAGTCTACCTGATGGTAGGTGGTTGCTGCATCCCATGTGCGCAAACTGTGGACACCAGCTTCAAACAAATAAAGTCACAAATGCATGGTCACTCCTGAGGATAATGGAATGCTTCACGGAACACGGCAGTAAGTTCACTCTAGCTTGATTATCACTCTTGCTTTTATTGATTGAAAAGTGATTGAATTTATGAAAAATATGTATTCTCTTAACATTTTTGAAACCTAAAATATAAAAATACATAACAATATTGATATGTATTACACACACACACACACACACACATTTATATATATATATATATATATATATATATATATATATATATATATATATATATATATATATATATATATATATATATATATATTATTGGAAATTAGTAACTCGAAGAACAACTTAAGTATAAAGTTCAGAATACCTACTCGAACGTCTATATGGGTAAAAAAACCGGCCAAGAGCGTGTCAGGCCACGCTCAGTGTAGGGTTCCGTAGTTTCCCGTCCGTCACAATAAGTGTTCCCACATATGAGTTTAAAGGTGGGTATCCATTATGTTCGCGCTCCTGCAACTGCTCCTGGTAGTGGGTGCTGTTGTTCCCATCCAAGTTCAAAATGATTTTCTTAGAAAGTCCTTATAAAGTTCTACTTTTCAGATTTTTTTTTTATTTTCAAAACTTATGGTTCAACTAGAGGGGGGGGGACACATTGTTTTTTACTTTTGGAGCGGTTATTTCCGAAATTATTGACATTATCAAAAAATGATTTTAGTAAACCCCTATTCATTTTTAAATACCTTACCAACAATATGTCACACGTTAGGGTTGAAATTAAAAAAAATCACTTCCCACTTTACATATAAAGATACATTACATATACACATATAGGGGGGCTACCCTAATAAAACATTTTTTTCCAATTTTTATTTTACCACTTTGTCGGCGTGATTGATACACACATTGGTACCAAATTTCAGCTTTCTAGTGCTAACGGTCACAGAGATTAAGCGAGGACGGACAGACGGACAGACAGACATGGCGAAACTGTAAGGGTTCCTAGTTGACTACGGAACCCTAAAAAAACAGGATTGCTTGATTAACCACACGTTGGGTGTTGACTTACATTTATCTTCAACCAAATTACAACTTAAAAATTTGTCCCCATACAAAAATCATTTAATAAACATGGTTACTAAATTAACTGTTAAAAATGTTGACATATTTAACACAAATTCTAAAAAGGCTGCGGCTGCCATTAAAGGCTAATCGATTAGAGGATGGACGTGCGAGCAATAAGAGCTTTTTAAACATCGATCCATCAGGCACTGGCCACAGATAAGGGCATATGGCTGTCACAGTGATAAGTAATAAGACGCCGGTCATAATATATGACAATTCTTATTGAGTACAGGTTATGCTTTGAAAGAATGAACGATATTTAACGGTATGCTGGTAGGCATTGAAGTATAATGTACTTACGTAAATTACTGCAATTTGTAGGTAGCAGATCCGTCAAAATCATTCTTTTAAACAATCTTTTTAAAAAATTACTCTAAAAATTAATAACAAAGAAAAAACTAGTTTCCTATCTCTTTTAAATTATTTTTTATAACGTACTTATTACGCAATGTTGCTAATTAATTAATTAGACGGTGTAGTGGCGATCTAAGAATATCCACCACCTCATATCCCGTGGGCCGTGGGTGTCGTAAGAGACGACAGCGAGAAACAAATCAGGACATGGGCACCAGCGTATTCCTAATAAAGCCTAAAAATAAAAAAGACTTGGGTTGCCAACACGCTTGGTAAGCGTGGAAGCTATGGCAAACTTTCCCCCTACGAAGCAATCTATAGGGGAGGCCTATGTTCAGCAGTGAACTTAAATAGACTGTGACGAGTGACGGTACTAATTAGTAATGTCCTCCAGATTGAGCATCGGATCTGGAACTGCAAAGGGAAGGATTATAGTGTCAACGTGTGTGCGCAATCACAGGTGCAAGCTCTATTCCCTCACTTTCTTGACACGGAATGGGATGGGAATCCTACACGGTCAAAGTGAGATCAGGCGCAGGACCTACGGCCTTGCTTGCTTTCCGAGGCACAGGGTTGAAACAACGATAGAGTCTGTTACTGAAAATTTCTAGACTGAAAAACCTAATAACTGATTTTGGCCCAACCCAGTTTTGAACTCGGGACCTAATGATCAGCTGTCACACTGCGGCCACTAAAACAACGTAAAGAATTACACTGAATTATTCAGCCGTCGTGTGATGCTGACCTTTCATTCATTATTGTATAAAATATTGGTAAAATCGGAATCAACTTAATAATAATAGGAATATATTTTTCCGTTTTCTTTAACAAGTTACAAACGCTTAAATTCTATTGATTTAAGTTTTCTTTTCAGTAAACAATTCTTAAAAAAAAACAAATTAAATAACTGATTGAATATTATCATAACGAAAATAAATAAATAAGAAAAACTAAAAAATAATAACATACTTTCTTACAGCAAACTTTATGACCGTTATTATGTCATTTATTTATGAATTTACTTTCATTATTTCGTACTTTCTTCCGAATCAATATTATTCAAGTGAATTGTTATGATTCTTTTTCTCATCATACAGATGGTAGAATTGTATTGGTTTTCGTTTTATTCATTTATATTATAGGTATGTCATCATTTTCAGAAGCCTACCGTTGTACACAGACCTCAGCCACGGAATGCCACCAGGCACGATGGAATAATTGCAGGTGGTTTAGGCCACCTGCATTTATAGACTTCATGCATATTTTACCAGGTCGTCACTCCATCTAGTGGAGGACCTTTCTACATCCGCTTAACGGTACGTAAGTCCTGTCATTTCAGAATTTTGCAGACATTTTTTCTGCTTTCTTTCCCATCGGTAAAGGCTTCGTCGAACTATATGCCCAAACATAATTTACGGATTTATGATTTATTCTGGTTTTACTGCGGATATCATCGTTATGAGTTCTATCACGCGGGTAAATTACTAGCATAGCCCTCTTGCGTCAGGCTCCTCATACAGCTTGCAGTAAAGGGTCATGTTTCAGTTGCATATGTTCACTGGCAACGAAAAAAAGTAATTATACAATCATACGAGGATGAGAAGATGAGAATGAGGGCTGCTTAGCCGAGTTGGGTCCATCGATTGACCTCTAAGTTAGTTCGACAATTTGTCGTAAGTAAACACACGCACGCACGCACGCACGCACGCACGCACGCACGCACGCACGCCCGCACGCACGCACACACGCACGCACTCACGCACGCACGCACGCACGCACGCACGCACGCATTCACGCACGCACGCACGCACGCACGCACGCACGCACGCACGAACGCACGCACGCACGCAAGCACGCACGCACGCATGCACGCACGCACGCACGCACGCACGACGCACGCACGCACGCACGCACGACGCACGCACGCACGCACGCACGCGCGCACACACACACACACACACACACACACACACACACACACACACATATATATATATTTATATATACTACGCATGCAAGTACGTAGTACTTATAAGTCAATGGGTAAACATGCCTAGAACTTTATGCCTTAGAACGCAGTGTGACATAAACGTTGCACTGAAATTTTGCATATTATGTCGGTATTACACATAGTAAATACTCGGTAATTTTTTTAATTTGTAAATTTATTTATGTTTTGTTTAATGATGGCATAATTTTCTTGTCAGTGCGTAACTGTCTCTTAGTAAAAGTCTTATCGTCTAAGAATGCAGTGTAAAAGCACGCTGTGGCGACTAATGTGTATTACTAAAGCATGTTATCAGATAACGTGTGACAAGTTGGAGCAACCGCTTGAGAGAGGTTTACAAGTTACTGAACTACAGAGTGAATATTTATTCATACAATTAGCGACTAGTTCGCGGTTTTAACCGCAAACGCCTTGGGTTTATCGTAACGAAATGAATAAATATTTATATATATTTAAAAAAATGCTGGTGATTGTGTGCGTTCGTATTTTTATGTATGAGGAATTTTAATTAAAGTTTAAAAATTTTTTGAATTGCGTGGTTGCTCGAAACTAACTTTTATTCGTAGGAAATACAAATTGGAAAAAAAAATAGAGCAACCTAAGCTTCAATTTTATAATTCAATTTACCAAAATGCAAGACCAAAGATCTTTTATATGCAAGAAAAGGTGACAAACGAACAAACAAACCTCCTGATAGTAAATGCTGTGGCACATGGACATCCACATCTATTCTTTATTCTTTTACCCTTTTGCTTTGTTCCTCCAATCACAGAGAGTTCTCTACATGAGTCTAGAAAACCGCTACAGCCATAACATGGTGGTATTCTGTAAGAGTGTGGTCCTTCCCTGGATGAGCCACAACATTCGTGTTGCGTCTCTAATGTAACTGCAGCATGGCTCTACCACCAGTAAATCTAAATTACATGGTTATAAAAAGCTTAAAAAATTTCAGAACTTCTGTCTTTTACTACCAGGATTCAACTCTGGAATACCTACTCATATCACATCTTTTATATATTAACTTTTTAAATACTAATATTATTATTAACCCTGTATTTTTTGCTGCCGTATTTCGTATGGTGAGTGTAGAGAACCGGAGACCCTTTTTACTGGAAACGAGGCATTCCATCTTAGTCCTCTCGGGTGACAACGCATCTGCATTTTGATTTGTAATCGAGGATAAATGTAGATGTCTATGGGCCACAGCAACTACTTACCATCAGGTGTGACTGTGTGCTCGTTTGTCACCCTATCCTATAAAAAAAATTATTATCCCTGTTGTTAATTATTGTCTTTTTTTAACCAACTTCAAAAAAAGAATGAGGGAATCAATTCCACTGTATTTTTTGTATGTGTTACCTCAGAACTTTTTTCTAAGTGAACTGATTTTGATGTTTATTTTTTTATTTCAAAGCTCATGCTTCTTATGTGGTCCCATATAAATTTGAACAAGACATGACCAGTAGGTTTTGAGTTATATTAATAATGTGTTTTTAATTGACTTTGACTACATTGATGATGTTCGCATTTTATTTATATTGAAGTCGGTTGTACAAAATTTTTAATTTTACAACTTTTGTTAAATATATTTCATTTATCTCAATATTTATTCAAAAAATAAGTAAATCACGTAACCTCAAAAATTTATATTTCCAGTCAGTTTCGGTTAAAGACGTTCGTTACATACTTATTAAATTATTTGTGCAAATAGTAGGCATTAAATATTCTGCGTCAAAATTGTAAAACACAAAATCGTCTACTATGAATTTTATATTATTTCTATGGATTTTAAAGGAAAACGAAAACAAAGTGAGACGAAAGAAAATTGTTTTGGTATGAGTAATTCGTTGTGAAGTGCGTGTTCGAGATCAAAAATGCAACAAACAAGCTTTGGAAAGAAGCACCGAGTTTCACGCTAAATAAATTAAATATTAGATAAGGCGGATTTGAATTTTAAAGTCTAATTTTTATAACGTTTTCCAATCGATTTGTTTGCTATATTTATTTCAATTTTTGATAATTTTTTGCTTTGTCGTATTCGTCATTTAAAATGTTTCTATTTATTAATATTGAAAGTAAAGGTTATACTAGTATTTCTTGTTTTTATTACCATAGCTCCGCTGACATTATTACGTGTATGAAAATAATGTACCTGTGAGAATGTTCATCTGCCGAATGTGGCCAGGTTTCGAATAATGTTGGAAACATTGAGTTATATCTACTACGTACTAGAGAAGCTATTCCGAACAAAAACTGTGCACTACTCTGTATACGCGCATGCCCGGGAGACTAGAGTCGCGCATGCGCAGTTTATGTAAAGTGTATATATACCTATTTATCCTTGATATAAACGCGCGAAAATTGTCATAATTAATAACTGTTTATTATTTAGATTGTATTGTTAATCAAGTACATTTTATTAATTTTCGTTTATTTTGCATACGTGCTAATTTACTATAAAATTATTATTAGCGCCGCTCCGCGCTGCATTAATATTGAAGCCACAATTGCAGGTGTTGCAATTGTGGCTTCAATATTAATGCAGCGGATTGCAGTACAGTTCAGTTGAACATAGTGAGTGTTCGGAGTGCGAAATCTAGTGCGTAGTACATATATATCGATGGTTGGAAACTATCAACTGGGCGGTTTATATAGGCACTTTCTATAGCAAGCACTCGCACAGTCATTCGATCATTCAATATCTATAGCTAACAGTTTACTGCTAAACGTAAACGTACCCATAAATGGTTTATACTATCTCCCGTATTTGTCACAGTTACTACGCTAGGCGGGTTTGATGGCAACCACAGATTTTTTTTATTATTTTGTTACCAGGAAGATGCTGCTGTCCGTTCTCTGTTCCTTTACTTTCTTCGGCTTCTTATGTCGCTCACGAGATTTGTTCGCTAGCACGTCACAGTCGATCTCCGTTGTTAGTGCTAAAATTGATTGCAATTAAGTGTTGATAAACTTGAAAGTCTCATGAATCAAAATATTTTCCGAGGATATGTAAAATACCGCTTCATAGTGAAGCAAGTTCCAGTCTCTATCAAGTGGTAGAGCCATGCTGCAGTTATAGCAGTATAGTTGCAGCACGAATGTGTCAGCTCGACCGGGGCAGGACCACGCTCTCACAGAATACCAGCGACAAATAGTAGCTTAATGCTGCTGTGTTTTGTATGGTGAGTGTAGAGAACCGGAGACTCTTTTCACTGGAAACGATCCATCTAAGTCCTCACGGGTGACAACGCATCTGCATTTTGATTCGTAATCGAGGATAAATGTAGATGTCTATGGGCCACAGCAACCACTTACCATCAGGTGGACTGTGTGCTCATTTGTCACCCTATCCTATAAAAAAAAACAATTTGGTCCCGTGGATGTCGTTAGCGGCGACAGTTGGATATGCTAGAAATATTTTAAATATTTTAGAAGAATTGTGTTATAATTTATAACCATCTTACTAGATTTATTAATTCTATTTAAAAAATTACTTCTGACGTGAAATACCCAGAACGGCATCGTGAACCAGTTTCAAAGTTGTGAAATGTCTAGTATTAGGATCATTAATACGCCTGCTAAGCGTGACAATTGAGGCAAATTGAAGCTGATTTTAGCCATCCAAAAGGATAGAGTAACACGGGGCACGGGCGGATCAGAGGGGAGTAGCCACTAGCCAAACACAGGCGTTCCCTTCTGTCAAAGTATTATGTAAGTTTAATGTGAGAGACAATGAGCTTAATTACCCCCATATTTACGACTTTTATTACTTGTTGAGAAAGTCCATAAATTTCTAATACGACTTCGTTAATAATTATTCGCTTGTTTGAAGAATTATGTTACACGCCTAAATGATTACTATTTTGCTAATAGTTTACATTAACATATCGTTGCGGTCATTTGTATGTTTTCGAAAAACAATGTAAACATACAGGAGGGATAGGTTCTTATCTTATTTTTTAAATAATTACGAACAAAATTAAGGTTTCGCTCGCATATAAATCGAGTGTTTCATGAAATATCGAGTCGCAGCCGTGGGCTACAGCGCACAAACGCGTCGCTGCCCTTATCTTTGCCGGTATGATTTTATACGATATTCGATTTTTCTTTTTCTGACTTTTATGGATCGGTTGTTCGCGGCGTGTCGATAATTCGAGATCGACCTTTTATGTTATGCTTCTACGCTCACATAAACCTACCTACGGACAAATTGTTGCTTACTCACGGAAAACTTTAAAATATTTCTGTTTTATTTTATAAACGCACAATTGAAAAAGTTTACGGTTCTGCATGTATATTTGTGAGTTTCGACGAAATGGCTTTTTTTTTATAAACGCTCAACTATAAACTGGTTTAAGTCGGTTTCACGAAACGTCTGGCAACTTTATATCTGACCAGTTTATGCTGTTGTAATGATCTAGGAGTTGCCACTGCGTACAAAAACACTCACATTGTCTCAAACCTTTTTACCGTATTCAGAATTGCATTTTATCACTTCGCCCACTAAATCACGTTCCTTCAAACAAGATTCCTTCCGTTTTTGTATAACTATAAGTGTCAGATAGTTAAAGCAAATTTATTTACAGTTTGTATGGGTTTATTATATTTAATAGGTATAATTGCTTTCAATTGGTTCAATAAGGGAAATTAGATAAATCTTCCGTCAAGGCAATTGCGTAATGGGTACAAAATGGAGTTCCTGCTTAAAAATTCTTGTAGTGTACACAGTTTTTGGAAAAGTTTCACGAAGGAATTATTTATAATAAGTAACTGAATCCTAAAAAATTTCAACATATTTTATGACTTATTGCTGTGTTACTACGACGCTTATCTGGTTGAAGATTGTCGTGTCCGCGGTCGAATTTTATATCGATATAATTTAAAAAAAATCCATGTTTGTTGCTCGAGGGTTGTGAGTACGACCGATTTGCTTTTTTATTTAACGATAATGGCTTAAAACGCAGCTATACGATATGATTGCATGCATTCATATATATGCAATCTTTCGATATTCATAAGTGCTTACAAATTTGAAGGCAGCTTGTTAGCTTTAGTCTTTTTTTTCTAGACTTATGCATGTACGTGATATTTTGTAAATAAAAAATATCCAAAAAGTGCATCAACTGGCTGTCTTTATTTGTTATTGTATACTTAACACGTAGAGTGTCGATTTTGTGAGTACGATTTGATATCCTCGTACTAGTAATGCCATTAACAGTATTTGAAATTATTGTACTATTTTCTACGTTGGTAGCAAGTCAGTTGTGAGTACCGCGAGCAGGAGTGATTAGCATTTGGAGGAAAGTAGTATTGACGGCATTTTTAAATGGGAAACATCGATCACGTGGTGCTGCGTCCAGTAATAAAATGCAAAAAGCCAAAAAGACCCATCGGACCAGTCATGGATAACATTTGTAATCTCGTCATCTTTGAGTGCGCTAAAAATCAGACCAACAGGAGGCCATGTCGGTATCAAAAATGAAATGAAATCTTTATCAGGCGTATGGCCGGCGTTTGTTGTCGTGTCATAACTTGTCGCGGCGAGGTTTGTTATACGTCGGTAACGCTACACGACAAGCAACCGGACACCTCGTTGCGTGTTGCGTGCGTGTGGCACTTACTCCATTGCTGTGGACTAATAATACGTACACACATACATACAGAAGGACAACCATACAAGTACATATTACAAATATTTGTAGAAGTGGATTAATGCTAGTGAGTTCGTAAATTGCAAATTTAAAATCTAAATCTTGTTTGATTATGCTCAGTCTGCTGTTTACTCCTTTATGGGCTTCCACTAGTTAAACGTAAAGTAATACTCGTAAATAACCCATAAATGTCACTTAAAAGCTCAGACATTTTCTTATTTTTGAAAAACGTTTTTTATAGTTTACAGTCGTGTACAGACAGAGGCGGATTAAATGTCGACACCGCCCTAGGCTAGCACCACATAGGTGCCACTATAGCGGCCATATCTTATAAATTATAACTACTCATTTTGCAAATAAAATATATATTATAACTTATATAGGTAGTTTAATAGTTACAAAATAATTAGGACACGAATACCCTTAACAGGTAGGCTTGAATGAAACATGTGATGAGACTGAGAGAGGAGAGAGAGTGAAGGAGATGTAGGAGTAATCAAAAAGACGACGTATTTTCGTTTTTAAAACTTCTGCGCGCACCCGTTTCAAACCTTGCGCCCCTAGGCACGTGCCTAGTTTGCTTTTACGATAATACGACAGTGTGTTCAGAGGCTGACGAGGAACCCGAGTTCGATCCCCATCAGCCCTACTGTAATTATTAATTATAATTTTGCTTTGTTTCTGAAAGAGAAGATGTTTTGATTGTTCTGGAAGAGAAATTAAAGTTTTAACGAAAATTAAACGTCGTCTTAAAATAACTAAAAACAATATGATAATTTAGAATTAATGTCCCGACTTCAGAAGCTTTTTGGAGGATGTTTTTATTCTTCTATGTTTTTGAAGTCGGCTACCAATTATATGAGAGAGTATACTAAAGAATACCACAATGTTAAGCTATTAACTAACCTAACCGTCAAGAAGAAGGATGAAAATAGACTGCATGCGAATGAAATGAGAATGTTACGATGGATGTGTGGTGTGACAAGGATGGATAAGATAAGGAATGAGTATATAAGAGGAAGCCTGAAAGTAGCGCCAGTGGTAGAAAAGGTGAGAGGAAGCAGATTGGCATGGTTTGGGCATGTGATGCGGAGGAATGAAAGTCATGTCACAATACGAGTGTTGAATATGAATGTGGAGGGACACACGTAGGGTTGCCACCTTTTTTTTTGCAATTAAAGTACATTGGTTATTAAAGGTAAGAAAAAAAAAGTACATAGATTCAAAATAAAGTACAATTTATTTTTCTTTATTATTATATTTAAAAACATATTTTTTATTGCTTTTTGCAGTTTGTATCAAATTACTATCTTCACTAAAAAATTGCACAGCATTTTTACAATCTAAATTTAAATTAAAGTAAATAAGTAATTCATTTTTTATCAAATTTAGAGACGCTTTGTTTCTTTCGTCTCGCCATTTGCTGTTCATCACAGAAAAAACTCTTTCTGTGAATGCTGACGTGGCGGGAATAGACAATAAAAATGAAATTACTTTATACAAGTTTAAAAAATTATCATCACTCTTAAATACTTGCTGCCATTTTTGTGCAGTAGATAGTTCTGCAAAACTCTTAGAAGTACTTATCTGATTATAAACTTGGTTTAGTAAAGCAATTTCTCCATATAGATCATCCATATCTACATTAAGTTTTTGAAGATTTAAATTTTCAATTATGTTAACAATATTATTAAATTCAATTTTGCTCTTTAAATTTATATATCCAAGTGTAAATAACCAGTTTGTGTTATTGAAATCAAACCATTTATTCAGATACTCTAAGGCTTTGTCAACAAATAATAAAAAAATCGTGTGAATTTTGCTAGTCAGTTCCGGTGAAGTCAGTTTAATTTTTTTGCCTGTTTCATAGCCAAAGAAAAGATCTTGTTTTCTTTGTGTTAATCCGTTTCTAAGATTATCCATAATCCCGTAAATGTCTAAAATTGTTATGCTGTTGCCTTCTAGACATTTAACAGCTTTATTAAATAAATTTAATAAGTGACTACAAAAATGCAAATAAATTTCAATCACATCATTCTCAGTTTCATTGAGCATCAATAAATTTTGTAAAACCATTGGACAGTAGTCTAAACTTAAAAAGTAGCTTCTTATAGGTGACCAATTTAATAATAAAGTATCAATACATGGCAAAAGAGAGAGCCATCTTGTTCCCACATGGCGTTTGATTTCGTGAAAGTCTCCATCTACTGATGCTACAAATTTTTTAGCTCCTCTCTTCTTACAGCAGAATGTGAAAAATGAGCATAAATTTTTAAAATAACATTTTCTATGTCATGTGATAAAAAGCTCATGGCATGTCTGACGCAATTATGCACTATATGTGCGTGACAATTTCCTTTAATCAAACCTGGTACCAAATTATTCATATTGGTGAATAAAGAATGATTAACACCAAAATTTGCATTTGTATTATCTGCACTTAACCCAGACACATTATGAAAAGATAATTTGAATTGCTCTAATGACTTTTGAATTGCTTCAAACATACCATCAGCAGATTCATTACTATTTTCATAAAAATCTATTAATTTGTTTTCAATGCCATTTTTGGCTGTAAAATATTGTACGAGGGTGGATTGAAAAGTACTCGGCCTAACACAGATCCATTCAATTCTAAAAATCAAATCTACCCACATTATTTAGTTCAGTTCAGACTAGTTCATTGTGTGAAGTTCGAAACGTGTGCGATAATTAATTGTGATTTTATAAATTTATTAACAAAGTAATCGGACATAATTTCCGCGAATGGAGCAAATCGAGCAGCGTGCCGTCATTAAGTACCTCCATAAGAAGGGGCTATCATCAAAAGCCATCCATGATGACATGGTCAGTACATTAGGCGATTGTGCTCTGTCATATTCATCCGTCAAAAAATGGATAGCAGAATTTAAGCGTGGTAGAGAGAGTGTGAAAGATGAACCCCGCTCTGGAAGGCCTTCGACGTCAACTACTGACGAAAATATTAAAAAAGTACATGATTTAATAATGGGAGACCGCAGATTAAAAATTAGAGAGATAGCTGAGATTATAGGCATCTCTTATGAACGAACTCAAAACATCATTGTCAACGAGTTGGGTTTCCACAAGGTGTCTGCGAGGTGGGTTCCGCGACTGCTTTCAGTTGAACAAAAAAGGACGCGATTGACTATTTCACGCGACTGTTTGGAGTTATTTGAAGCCGATGCAGATGATTTTTTGAATCGTTTTGTTACTATGGGCGAAACATGGGTTCATTACTGTACACCGGAAACAAAACAACAATCAAAACAGTGGAGAAGACCTGGTTCACCACCCCCTAAAAAAGCTAAGTCGATTTTGTCGGCAAATAAGGTGATGGCTTCAGTATTCTGGGACTCGAAAGGTGTGATTATGATTGATTATCTTGAAAGGGGTCAGACTATAAACTCTGATTACTACTGCACCTTACTACGTCGTTTACAAGAAGAAATAAAAGAAAAACGTCGAGGAATGCTCAGAAGAAAAGTCCTGTTTCATCAAGATAACGCCCGTGTTCACACGTCAGTACAGTCAATGGCTGAAATTCACAACTGTGGCTTTGAACTGTTACCGCATCCGCCGTATTCAACTGATCTGGCACCATCAGACTTCTTTCTGTTCCCTAACCTAAAAAAGCACTTGGGAGGTCAAAGATTTTCGACAAACGACGAGGTCAAAGCAGCTGTAGACGCATATTTTGACTCTAAGGAAGAATCATTTTTTTTCAACGGTCTAAATGCTTGGAAGGGGAGGTGGCAAAAGTGTATTGAACTTGATGGTGATTATGTCGAAAAATAAAAATATAACTGATTTAGTATGTGTTTATTTTCTTAGTTAGGCCGAGTACTTTTCAATCCACCCTCGTATCACTAATGGAAAGAGTTTTATATTTTTCTTGTTAGAAGCATCTGTTTGTAAACAGTAAAACAAATTATCTGTATTAAGAGCATCTATTACATTTTGTAAAGAATATGGGCCCAACACTTCTGTAACTAGTGCTTCCATTTTTGTTCTAGCTAGATGAATTGCATTAGCTGTAGGTGAATTGGCATAAATAATTTTATTCAATTTTATAGTACAATCCATGCTATTGTAAGACAAATTATGTTTTACTGTGTGATATGTCAGGGCTAACTCAGATGCAACAGCATTTTCTTTATCACTGCATCTAGACGATGTGGAAGCAGAAGAAGAGTCAAGGAATTTCTCAAGTAGTCCAGATGTTCTCCTAGTTTCATATTTTGATTTGTGTTGTTTTGTTTGCAGGTGTTGTTTAACCTGAAAATAATAAGATTAATCCCGTCACCTTACCCATCACCTCCAGTCACCATAAAATAATTATACTTTCAAAGTTATTGGGAAAAAGTGCACATTTATCTTAAATAAAATCTAATCATTTTATAGCATAGTACCTATAGTTTGCATATTTAATGCAACCATACCAACACACACACACACACACACACACACACACACACACACACACACACACACACACACACACACACACACACACACTGAAAAATAAGTTTTTTTTCTTACTTGTCCTATACCTGCTGAAGCAATTGTAAATGTAATTCCACACAATTTGCATTTTCCATTATATTCGTTTTGTGGATCATTAATTAACCAATCACCATGTTCGATTTCCCACTGACTTTTATACTTCTGCATTCGTTTATTTTTCTGTTTTGTCGTATCTTTTGTTTTTAAACATTTTTTTGGTGTAACATATTCACTATCTATTTGATCCGTTTCACTATTAAAATTACGTTTTATAGGTGTATGTGGAGTATTCATGATGTACTACTATAACATGAATCTGTAAAACTTTAAATCGTATTCTTAATGCACTAAACCGCTTCGCACAAAACGATGCACAAAAAAAAACATTATGACAATGACACTGACATTGTTGACATTTGAGGTTAGGTTGCGTTCAGAAATTGTTAAAAACGAGTGGTTAAGTGATGTGGCGCTGTCGAGTGGCGAAATCCATTCAACACCAATCGAAAAATTTCGTTTAACGAAAAAGCACTTTCTCTTCATACGAAATAAAGTATTTTCGTGTACTTTATTGTTCTCATAAAGTATAGAGTACAATTACCTGAAATAACGTACAATACTTTATTATAAAGTACGGGTGGCAACCCTAGACACACGGGCAGAGGAAGGCCGAATAAAAGATGGATCGATTGTGTGAAGAGTGATATGAGAATGAAAGGAGTAAGTATGGAAATGACGGCTGATAGAGAGGAATGGAACAAGAAGGTTTACTGCGCCGACCCCAGATAATGGGAAATGGTTTAGAGAATGATGAATGTTAAGCTAACAACTAGAATGTTGTCTAAATAGTTACAGTAAAAACTTCATTCGTTATTTTTCCCACGCACAGGCGTAGATTTTTTTCCATATTCAAAAGAGGTAGCTTCTTGGCCCACGGTAGGATTTTTAAAAGCTTTTTAATAAAATAAATCGATTTAAAATTGACTCCGATATCCATTCAAATTGAGAACCTACTTATTTTTTTGAAGTCGGCTAACAGTTATACGGAAAGCACTATACCAACTAGTATTTATTAATCTGTGACTATACGGTCTCTGTATTATCTTACGTAATCGACAACCTTAGATAGTATATATACCACTGTCGCAATTTTTAAACCATATAGAGGTTTTTCCGAGCATGTGATAAAAGCATTAAGTTATCTGCTCAAACTACACAAGTATTATTTATAAGAGTACAGCTGGTAAAGAAATAATTGTGAAAATGTCGTTTTCAATTTAGAAGAGTTACATGAATAGAAATAATTATATATTAATTACAATTTAATGATATAAAACTTTAATTTCTCAGTACGATACGCGCGCCGCCTATCTACTGTAATTTAATTCTATTATGCCTGTATCCTTCGCGCAAGTACAAGCAAAGTTGACAAAGTTTTACCGTAATCAGATAAACGGTATGGCAACGCACAAACTACAAACTAACTGACGTTAATTTTTATATATTAGATAGTATAAACGAACCGTAGCTTAGAAGCTAAACGCTCGCTGAAAATTGCACAGTACGCATGAGGAAACTTGCTAGTCTGAAGAATAAAAATATTTCGAAGACATGTAGAGGCTAACACGCACTGGAGCTGTAGGTACAACCCGACGAATGGATTGCTCTTGCGCCATCTCTCTCAGAAAACACAGTAAGGCCTGTATCACATGAATGTCCTTAGTCTGTGCCTGTATCCACCAGTGTATACTTTACTATAAGAATCATTCACAACTAGCGATTCGCCCCGGTTTCACACCTGGTTTCTGGATCACGACAACAGCGCCATCTATCGAGCCTAATTGTGAATGTAGATCATCTAGGGATTTATTCAAACACACACAAACATTTCATTCAAAGTCTATAACGGACATAGGTAGACGACTGACTTGTTGGCCTAATTGTCGTGGGCACGGTCGCTGATCATGATGTCCTATCTCATATCGTATGGGGAGATCGAATCCAGGGTCGGGCCAAGAATGTGTTGGGTTTTCTGTCATGAAGGCCCACAGTCGGCAAGTTATCGGTGTTTTTGACCCACGTGCCTCGGAAAGCACGTAAAGTCTACCTTCGGCTTTCTCCAGTGCCTGATCTCCTTCCAGTCGTGTCGAATTGCTGTCCCACCGTGTGGGAGTCAGGGGATGGAGAGTCTTTTATGTTTCTGTTAATGTTTCTACATGTTTGTGTTTTATACAGATAGATAGATAGATCTATCTTATATATTTTATTTAATGCAATTTGATACATTAATTAAACATTATTATTATTTACGAGTAGAGATTGTCATTATATGACGACCGAGTAGTGGCGGTGTAAAAATATCTACTACCCCATACCATCTCGTGGCGGTCTTAGAGGCGATTGAGGGAAACAAATCAGAAGACGGGTGAGAGCGTCTTTCTAATACGACCAAAAATAAATTACTGCGGTTGCCAACCCACCTGCCAAGCGTGCCAACAACTATGGCAAATATCCCCCCTATGAAATAATGTATGGGGGGGGGGGGGCTATGTTCAACAGTGGACTTTATTAGGCTATAACAGTAACACAGAGTGGAATGGATTGCATTAAGACAATAACTACAACACATACTATTAAGGCTGTAACGACCATAATATAAATGAGTATTGTAATAAATGCATTTTTCATTTAACATTTTAAGTTAAACAAAAGCCATAAAGCTAATTAATGTGTAAATATTATACCGTTACGAAAATAAACATCAAAAATCATGATGCAATTAAAACGTAGACTACTAATCAGCTCAGCGGGATAACTAAAAAATAAAATTATGCAATACAAATGATTGTCGTTTGCATTTCTATAAGTACGTAATAAATCAACCAACTGTGGAAATCCATTATAAGTAGTAGAGCCATGCTACAGCTATATTAGTAGTATAGTTGTAGCACGTATGGTTACGTACGTTCACGTACTCTTATCTATGGGAGGAACACGCTCTCACAGAATACCAGAGTAAAATAGTAGGTTAGCTGCTGTGTTTCGTATGGTGAGTGTAGAGAACCGGAGCCCGTTTTTACTGGAAACGAGGCGTTCCATTTTAATCCTCACAGATAACAACACATCTTCATATTGATTCGTAATCGAGGATAGATGTAGATGTCTATGAGTCACAACAACCACTTACCATCAGGTGGACTGTGTGCTAGTTTGTCTACCTATCTTATAAAAAAATCCATTGCGTGGTTAATGCAATTTATTCTTTCATTAATACCAGACGGATGACAGTACTTCTGTTTTGTTTTAATAAAGCTTCAGTAATCTTCCTTTCGCACCTTCTTACGTCGAGATAAAAGATACATGATGGTGCTGCTTATGTTATTAATTAAATAAATATAACCTATAATAAAAGTTAAGCTTTGATTTTTTGTCAGTCTGTAGTGTCTAAGTAGCATGTAGCTTTTCCTTCTGTACGGCTTATTCGATACCACCATCTAACGGAGTGGTAAGAAGATTTTCTGCCTTTTTTCTTTTACCTATGGGATGAAATAGGGCGATGGATGATACTTTGGAATAATTTTTCGTTGACCTTTCTTACACGGCCAAACAAGAGTCGTTAATATCATTTTATTTAATAAATAGACATAAACGTTGCGATTGTGCAACTAGCGCCCACCAACCAAACAACCACATTCTAATTAAGTAATGGCGCCGCGTCGGTTCTAGGATATATAAATCTATCAAACAATAATTTTAACATATAATAGTAACCTAATATTATAAGCCTGTGCCATTTCCCAGTTGTGCATAAAATAAAGTATACTGTTTTAAAATTTCATATCATACTTATACTTTTTTATGGAATAAGGGTGGCACGCATACATAGTTCACTTTATAGTTAGACATGCTGCGTTATAGACATTTGATTTTTGGCCAAATTGAAATTTGACCAAAAATCAAAACAAAGATGCGTTTACACGCCCCAGGACTAAGATATAAAGATTTGTTTTTAGTAAAATTATCTCCGTCTCCGTCTCCTAACAAACAGAACAGCATTATGTTGCTAAAATAGCAACTTAATGCTGGTATTTTGTGAGGGCGTGGTACTTCCCCAGTCGAGCCAATCTATTCCTCCTGCAACCATAATATAGCTGCAGCGTGTCTCTACTGAGTATATATACCAGGGGAATTGCAGGTGTGTTGCCAGCCTTTTAGAAAGGATAAGCTCTTTTCTTGAAGGTCCCTAAGTCGGATCGGTCAGGAAAAATCGCCGGTAATAAACAATTTCACAGAGAAGCTGTACGAGAAAGCAAACTCCTAGTAAAACGCACAGTGATGGACCGCCAAGCATCCAGGTGGTGAGGATGGTATCGTGAATTTTGACGCGATGTGAGATTTGGCGGCTGGAATTAACCCGAACTTCCTCAGAACACTCCCCGCGGTAGATACGATGGAAAACGCTAAGTGATACAACATCTCTACGCAGCGCCAGTGAAAAGTTTTATTATAGTTTATCGTTGCATAGTTCCGTTAAGAAACAGCTTACTATTTACGTCCCATTGTATACTGTAAAATGTAAGTTTTCCCAAATTATTGAAAGGATTTTTGAAGCAAGTAAGAGGTGGTTATGCTGACTCCATCGTAAATTCTCAGGAAAACAAGCAATTGCAAAAAATAAATTATGGTTTAATTGATGGTATCGACTCCCCATTACTGTTTACTTAAAGAGTGGAAACATAGAAACTGATGGGCTCATGTTTGTCATATTCCAGTTGCAAATTTTGCCATTAGTCAACCAATTTTACCGTTCCTGCCTAAGGATGTATCCATATATACCCTTTTATTCTCCTGTGTCTTTATATTACTTCTTTCTTCTAAACCTATCTTTTTTTGCTTTAAAGCAAAACCAACATTTTTGCATTTCGATTTGAGGGTAGGAGAGTCAGTACAATAGCTGTCTCATTAATCGTTGAATGAATTGAATGTCTCATCGATGTTTTCATCCAATGGCTATTTAGCGTTCTGTACCTTGTTTCTAACTTTAATGTTATATCAAATATCATAGTTTCAACTTGGTTTTTGGAGCTCTTGCAGTATACGTTTAAATTGTCTGGAAGATTTACGGCAGAATCATATGCTATGTTAAGTGCCCTATAAATTTGGTGGTTAAACTAACTGGACATTCTGCAACAATACGCTTCTACTACTATACATAAGTCTCTCCTATAGTAGGATTTGAATGATTGACGAACGCAGCACCAAACAAACAGTACTTTAGGAAAGTAAAGTAAAGTTACTACAGCCTATATATGTCCCACAGCTGGGCTCAGGCCTACTCTCATTTCTGAGAAGGTAAGGAAATATCTGCCGAGCCCCAATGCGTGTTGGTGAACTTCACATGTCTTTGATGTATATTTTTTTCTTATTTCTTAGACATGCAAATTTCCTCACGATATTTTTCTTCAACGCCCAGGACGTGGTAGATTAGCACATAAAACTGCAATTAACAATTTCATTAGTGCCGGCGGGGATTGAACCCGAGTGATTGACCCCGGAATAGTACTTTAAAACTACAAAAAGACTATAATGAAAGTGACGCTCTAATCAAAATATTGTGATGTCCCTAATATCTTACACACTCAATTCACATAACCTGCGTACTTATTTATGTGAATTAAGTGTGTAACACATACACACACGTATAAAAATGCACGCGCGCTTAAAGTTTTATATTATTATTATTACTTTAGTATAGGTTCGCCTATGTATATATATATATATATATATAAAATTTAATAGCTATATATATATATATATATATATATATATATATAAAATTTAATAGCTATATATATATATATATATATATATATATATATAGCTATTAAATTTGGTTACCAGACTCCAAAAATTGACTTCAGAAGTCCTAGTACAGAATAACTGGTCGCAGCGATACTGGTATGCAAGACCTGAATAGCTAGCTGTTCGAATATATTAAAACCGGCCAAGAGCGTGTCGGGCCACGCTCAGTGTAGGGTTCCGTAGTTTCCCGTCCGTCACAAAAAGTGTTCCCACTTATGAGTTTAAAGGTATCCATTATGTTCGCGCTCCTGCAACTGCTCCCGGTAGTGGGTACTGTTGTTCCATCCAAGTTCAAAATTATTTTCCTAGAAAGTCCTTATAAAGTTCTACTTTTCAGATTTTTTTCATATTTTCTAAACTTATGGTTCAAAAGTTAGAGGGGGGGGGGAGAGACATTGTTTTTTACCTTTGGAGCGATTATTTGCGAAACTATTGACATTATCAAAAATGATTTTAGTAAACCCCTATTCATTTTTAAATACTTTTCCAACAATATATCACACGTTAGGGTTGAAATAAAAAAATCACTTCCCACTTTACATATAGGGGGGCTACCCTAATAAAACATTTTTTCCAATTTTTATTTTACCACTTTGTCGGCGTGATTGATACACATATTGGTACCAAATTTCAGCTTTCTAGTGCTAACGGTCACAGAGATTAAGCGAGGACGGACAGACGGAGAGACAGACATGGCGAAACTATAAGGGTTCCTAGTTGACTAGGAAACCCTAAAAAGTAAACCCTAGTCAGTAACGCCATTCACGGTTAAAGCTTGGTTAAAGATGGGGTGATTTTCTTACAAAGCACTACACAGCGACTCTTATTTTAACCTTTTTTAAAATGCAACTTTAATAATAAATTTCTAAAATAAAATCGGGTTAGCAAGTTAGTATCTAGATTTTTATATAAAATATTAGGTAACTTTATTTATTATTTATTAACGAATTCCAAAGTATTGGAGTAAGAAATACGGATATTTATAAATTACTTGAAATTTTCACCGTGTGGTGGCAGCGTAGAAGAAACCGGATGGCTATTTCATTTTTGTAGGTTTCGTAAGAGCTTAGAGACAGGCGCCAAAAATCCTATGGTCTTCGATAGATGGCGTCGTCCATCTTGGTATTTTTATCAGAAAAAAATCTTTAGACGTGCGAGGTGCGAGAAGTGTTGTTCTGGCTAATGTAGCCAATATGCCTTACATTTGTGGCGATAACGGAAAATTACTGTTTTCGGACGAAAAGAGGATAGTTTATAGGCTAGAAAAAAATCGTACCTAAAATATTATAGGAAAACATGTGTATTCAGAATACAAAGAAACACTATTGAACTCTCTTTTGTATGTGAGGTAGTGGTATTACACCTGCTCTTGACTCGATTTCCTATAAGGAAATAAATTAAATGCTCCCTTTCCCCTATAATAATAATCTCTTAAAACAGAATCACATCACAGAACTTTAAAAATAACAAGGCATAACCACCTAATCGTGCCGTGTTGCCCCCGTTCCTAAATCCACCATGCGGCGGAATGCCGGCGAACGAGTTTTCTTTCCGTCTCTCTCTTCTCTATGGCGGGTTTGAGTCCGTCCTTGTCAGCCGCTTGTCATTTTCTATAAGTTTTTCTAACATTCTCGTCTCGCGCCGCCCGCCCCCTCGGTTTCGACCTAACGCCTCAGTCCTCAGCGATAACTTTTGTTTGTTCAACAGTTATGACTGTTGTTTGAGACACTTATGCAGTTACGCTCAGTTATGGTTGAGCAGGTTTTATTTACCAAAATTTAATAATGCCGTATTAACTCGTCTCGCGGTAAAACACAATTTATTTAATTTAACGATTTAATATCATTAAAACGTTTTTTACCTTTTGACATGCTTTATGATTACGAAACTCGAATGCTACGACTATACAGAATCGATAAATGAATAATTGTGGGATCTTAGATAAAAAATAATTTGCATTATTAATTAGCAATTATATCTACAAATATAAATTTACATTTTAGATACCGTTTAAGTTAATAAAATACTCCCATATATATACAAGTAACTTACCGAAATAAGCTTAAATCTCTATCTAAAGTCGCCCCGTGGGCTTCTTACTTAACTAACGACGTACAAATTAAAAGAGACCGAGACGTGTGCCAAAACTAACTTTATGGGCTTTGCATGTCTTATATCAATAAATTATTAACTACGCTCCTTGTTTGGTTTCACGTTCTTTTTGCCATTGCCGAATTGCTGGATTTTAAACTTTAAGAACTTTTTATTACAGTTCGAAATTATTTATATTTTCCATTTCTAGTGCCGTTTCAAACTAATCTTTATTCTGTTCAGCGTAAATGTTTAATTTATATTGTTTTGGTGAAACATACGCATAGAACGTGGTAAGCACTCAGGCAACTTATAGAGCGTAAGCTGGGGACTCTAGAAACATTAGTTTTAATTAATAATCTGAATGTAGTAACTGGATGTGCGCTATTTTCAATTAGGCTTCAGCGCCGGCAGGAGCTTGTTTTGAGTTGTGTGATTTAATGGAATCATGTATATATTATTCAAAGTTTATTAATATCATTATAATATATATTATACTCAGTTGAGTTGAGATTACGACACAGGCCTGTATTTCTGCCTGTAATAAATCCTGCAAGTGTCGTAATTTGTGTATTATATGAATTTGATTATGTTAGATCTAAAATACATATATGGTTATATATATATATATATATATATATATATATATATATATTACATATTATGCGGTAATAGTATTTTAATAGGTATTTTTATAGAAGAACGGTGAAAAAAGGATTCAACCACATGATAAGTGAATACCGTGGCCACCTAATTCTATCTTCGATTGACCCCTGAACACTAAGATGGAATGCCTCATGGACACTTGCAACCAACTTCAAACAAAGATTGATACGTTTTCATCCATGAGGACTAAGATCACTAGCTTCATTACCAGTAAGAAGAGTCTCCAGTTCACAAAACTCATCACTCTGTGAAAGCGTGGTCATAACCTTGTTAAGCCGACCCATTCGTGCTGCAACCATAAATATAGCTGCATGTCGGCTCTACCACGCACAAAATGAATGAAACATTAAAATTACTTATAGAGCGCTTTAATTTCATAAGCAAATTAAGTGTGTGAGAAAAAATATAAAACCGGACATGTCAAAATAAAATGAATAGTTAAAATAATTTTATTATTTTTTTTATTTGTTACCTATTCATAAACGTTACGAGACGCTGGATCAGGGGGATAAAGCAGATGAATTAGGAGAATACAGTTTTTGAACTTGCCAGATTTCTAATTTGGTGGCTTCTAATTCCAAGCTAATAATAGGTACTTTATTCATAAACTGTCATATGTACTACAAAACGTTGGCCACAGTTTGAATACCTTTCTCAGCCAAAGTTTATTTCTGCTGCTCCAATGCTTAGTTCTAGCCAAAGTTCTGCATTATATATAATTCGTAATTTCTTGGGTGACTGCGACTGACGGCTGAACCGACTTCGTTGCATCTTTAAAGCTTCCCTGTCTTCTTTTGGATACAGTAAACCAATTACATTAAAAACTTTTGCGCACGAACAAGCAGTTTTAGATAAAATAGTAGCCATAAGTTTACAAAAATATAGCGACTTTATAACCTTTTATCATAAGACATAATAAATTATAGCGCGAAAATATCGTCGCATAAATTCTATTTCTGTGGATGAATTCCCGTCAGTTTCGAACAAAAGGAGCATTTTTCGAATAAAAATATCATTTCTGAAGTAGGTAAGGTTAGTAAGCTATTAACAGTTTAATTTCAGCTTTATCGATAATACATAACCTGCCAATGTCAAACAAATAAGAAAAGAGTATTTACTTCTTTTGGGATGTAAATAAAATGATAAATTTTTTAACATGGACCTTCTCCAAAATTGAAAAGATTTACTGTACAATTTTACAAAAATAAGACGTCGCAGTACCGGGCCCCCAGCCTTTTGCTAGGTTATGAGACATATTTTCCACCTTGGTGGTTATAACCACCCTATAACCTAATTCTGTAATCAAGAAGCAGGGCACCTATTCCTGGGTTTCGGTTTGGAGGGTGGGAGTGCCTACATAATTACAGACTGACTGGAATTTTGTCATCGGGGTGACATAGCGTCTGTGGCCGGTTTATATTGCATGTGTCCATCGGTTACTTTAGCCACCATCTGCAGGACATCATTCGTTCGCACAATATTATGAAAAAAATTGATAACTTATGCCTTACTCTGAGCGTGTTGCAAAAAGGCGATTCTTGAAATTAGTTTTCATAATTTGTCGAACTATTCTATCATCTTAGATTATTGATAGGTCTTCGTGTCTGAGATGAGATCTATCAACAATCTAAGTCTATCATGTTTTATTTATTTGTGAATTTTTAAATATTTTTTTTTTATTATATAGAATATATTAAATATCAGTGTTAGTGTTATATAAATTTGAAGAAAAATACGACCTTGAAGGTTGAAAAAACTCGTGATCAAATTTTTATTGCACATATTCAAATTTCAAACGACATTCTAGTCATCACAATATGGATACAAAAGGGTGAAATATTAGAACTTTTATTAAAATACTAAATACCAGCTTGATATGAAGTGGCGGCGTTATGAAATCTACTACTCCATATTTTATCGTGGGTATAGCACGCTGCGACAGTGTGAAACATATAGGTGATCAGCAACATCTTGATAACAGCCAAAATTATTAAATAAAAACTACGGTGTCTACCTCACCTGTCTAGCGAGGCAACTAAGGCAAGTCCGTCACTCCCCTATGGTGCAATCTTAGCCTGTGTTAAGTTGTGGTCTTTTGGTAGGCTGTAATTATTAATAAAACCGATTTCAAAACGAACATAATAATTTGTTTGTTACACTATATCTTAGCACCAATGTGAGAAACTATTATGTGGAAATTATTTTATTTTTTAAAGTTTTTAAGCCGGTTTTTTTCATTTTATTGTAATTTTGTTACGAATCAGTTTTAGCCTTGAATTTAGTCAAGGCCAATATTTTTACTACTCAATGTTACGTTGTAGATTTACTTGCATTATGTAATAGTTTTGCATCAGGTAACAATCGTTATAGGAGTGCGAAACCTAAAGATAATTTTAGTCTTCGAGCGAAAATGATGAAAGTCAGGCTATTAGTAGCCAACACAAATGTTCATGAAACACAAATGAACACAAATGTTCGTCGTTGGTCGATTAGCCGTTGTTACCATCTACAGGATACCACCATATTCACTGTTTTATTAGTGAGAAAGTACCAATTAATATGATAAATATAATCAAGAAATTAATAGTTTATTTTTCCTATAATGGTGTTCGGAACCATCAAAACAGACTTTACAAGAAATAGATTATACACGGCCAAACAGAAACGATAAGTGATGCTTCTTCTTTTGTTAAATTGCCTACTTTGGTATCATTCAAACTGATTTAATTTATGACTAAATGAAGAAAACCATTTTAAAATTAAAAAAAAATCAGTTTTCTTATCCTTAATTTTTTAAACATGTTATTAAAATACAATAAATATATGTATTAATTTTAGTAATGGTAATTATATGTACATATTGATTAGCATTGTAAATTCAAACTAATATATGAAACTCACGTTTTTTAATTTATGTTCATAATACGTGTACATATTTGTTTTAAACATTTCAAATAATTATCTTGAACGATTACTAAACCTATTCATTATTTATTTTAAGCGTATAAACAGTTTGTTTGATACAGACCTCTTTCTCATTTAGGACGATTTATGACCATTTCCATATTCCATGACATTTGATCATGTTCGTAAGATATTCTATTATTCTATTATCTGCTATTGGCATTCATTTGGGTATATTATTTAGTTCACTTTTAAAACACCCCACGAGCTTAGATTGTGCGACAAATTCTGTTACACCTTTACTACGGTATCACAAGAAAAGCACGTTTTCCTAATATTTTGCCAATAAAATTTATTTTATGATTTACTTTTTTTTAAAATTACGAAGCATAGAATCCATTTCAATTAGTCATTATAAAAATACTTTTTTTGTTAAAATTTGAACATACGATACCTGTGAAGTTTTTATTTTATTTCTTCTTCGACTAGTTATTCATTTAAAGAAATGACGTTTGACAAACAAAGTTTTGTTTTCGTGCACCGAGAAATAATGAAATTATATTGTTATCAAAAGATGCATGCTTTTTCCTTGTGACATAGTCATGCCAGTTAATCGGAGAGATTATAGGTAAGTCTTGCTTTGGGAAGCTAGAAAATCTCATAGTACATATTAAACAATTTCTCCGAAGACGGCGCAGTGCGGACCGTCGCGGTTGCCTCGAGTTAACGCTGATACTATCTCAGAAATTCGCGGTATTTTGTAATTTGGATTTTACCAAACTTAGAACGCAATATCGGATGGTCAGACACTTGACTTAGCCCTCCTATTGTACTTGATATATCTTTTGTTGATGATTTGATGACGAGTTGCACCTTTTGTCTTAAAACTTGTGGTATTTCGTTATTTAACAGCTTTTAACGTTAACATTTTATATTTACTATGTAACAACATAATATATATACCTTGTATTCGGGCTCCTTTTCTGGATATGAGTTTGTTTGAATTGGTACCCCTCTCTTATTTCTACCATGAAAAAAGTGCACCCACTTTAATGTTCCGTTTTGTTAGGAGAGTCAGTGTTTTACTTACTTACGTAATAATAACTACAATTTAATCTGTTGTAATATTGGCTTTCATCGTGTAAGGCCGCGAGATATTATACCTTAGTCATTAAAGGTGACAACGCAGGTCTTTTTAAAGGTTGTTACTATGATATTATATATATTATTATAATTTTATAATAAAACACTATACTTAAACACTAATAAAACACTAGAAAAATCCAAAAATCAACACACAAAATGCGATAACATCCATACGAAAGTGGCATACGTAACGAACATAGATTATAAATTAATAAACATAGAGTAACTGACTTTTTATTGCACTAGGAGATAGATAGAACATTTCATATTGAGCCTTCTTCATAGAAAAGTAGTCTCTAACCATAAGTATATATGAGTTAAAGTGCTGTGCCGGAATATTGCCGCGACCGACGGCGACGACGACTAGAGGAAGAGGTTAAATTACTATTGACTGTGTGTTTAGCGTCAGTTAGCAGCCCGTATGCTCAATTCGTCTACTGGGGAAGCTTTTGCAAGAGTCGGCACTTATTATTTAGGATGAGTGCACTATGAGCCATAGGGCTCCGGTAGAAATTGTGAACTGTACTCTCCAAAATTCAAGCGCCGTGATGTGTACTACGTGTACACATATTTTCGACAAACTCAGCAAATGGTCACAAAAGGGACTTATGCCGATGTTATCCAGTCATGTCGTAAATCGTTTCTATTGTATAGTTCGATCAGAGCGCCCAATTTGCGCAGGAACATAAGAGCACATTTAAATAACAGTCACTATATTATATATTTCACGGGGAGCTGCTAAATTTTGGTGAAGGAAATTTACCATGCCGATAAATAAGTTCCAGTGACGAAACTTTATAATATATACTTTATAATATAAAATTTTATAATTCAAAATACTATGTATGTATCATAACTTTTTTATATTATTATTGATAGGGTCGCGTTGAACTCTATCTCACCTGTTGGTAAGCGATGATGTGGTCAACGATGGAACTAGCTTGGCTAGAAGTAACATATTCCCGCAGGATTTCATGCAGGAAACACAGACTTCGGCAGGGAATTCCACTCCTAAGCTGTACGTACAATGGAAGTATTCCCGAAACGTTAGACTCAAAACTTTGAACTCGCTTTGGTATAGAGTACCTAGCTTTTTCTTGGTAAAATAATTTTTAGGAGCGTCGTTTCTTCACGCGAAGGAAGTCGCGGGCGGGTAAACTAGTGTAATATAATAATGTAGTTTCTAACTTAATTATAAGTCTATATTTATTACAAAATATGTCTGTACCACTACGATTTATGGTGTATATATTAAAAAGTTGAAGTAAGACTGAATCCAGCTGACTGAAAACAGCAGAGTGGTAACCACTATAGACAGAGCCACTCCCGCGCATCTTTTGAGTTTGGCCCAGACACCACCCGCTGTTATAAGAAATATGTTACCTGACGGCCCATGGAGGAAACAAACACCACGGCATTGACGGGGTTATAAATTTTAAAAATGACCGCGCGTTCTGATTATAAAACCTATTTGGGTGCTCGATTTTCGACTTTTCCTTTGCTTTACGCTATTTTATTATGTACTTTTTGGTATTGTGTAATTTATTTAATAATTGATAGTTTTGGATCAAATTATAACGCATGTTGCTATAAAATAAACATGTAGGTATATTAAATATATCATCATCATCATCATTACAGCCCTTCACAAGTCCACTGCTGAACATAGGCCTCCCCCAAGTAATGCCACAAAGCACGGTCCTGAGCCACCTGCATCCATCGACTTCCTGCATATCTTACCAGGTCGTCACTCCATCTAGTGGGGGGTCGCCCTACACTACGCCTACCGCTACGAGGCTGCCACTCGAGAACCTTTCTTCCCCATCGGTTATCGGTTCTTCGAGCTATATGGCCGGCCCATTGCCACTTCAGCTTACTAATCCGTTGGGCTATGTCGGTCACTCTGGTTTTACTGCGGATATCCTCATTTCTGAGTCTATCACGCAGAGAAACTCCGAGCATAGCCCTCTCCATAGCTCGCTGAGCGACCTTGAGCGTCCTCATACGGCCAGCAGTGAAGGACCACGTCTCAGATCCGTAAGTCATCACTGGCAACACGCACTGGTTGTACAATCTAGTTTTTAGAGATTGAGGTATACCTGATATATATATATATATATATATATATATATATATATATATATATATATATATATATATATATATATATATATATATAGCTTACATATATATTAAATATATGTAAGCTATAAATGTGATGAAGCCGTGGTAGCTCAGATGGTTAGCGCTCGCTGTAAATTTCACAGTACGCGAGCAAACCGGGTTCTTTCCCCGCCGGCACCAATGAAATTGTTGATTGCAATTTTGAGTGCTGATTTACCACGCGCTCGGCGGTGAAGTAAAACATCGTGAGGAAACCTGGATGTCAGAGAAATAAGAAAAAAAATATTTCGAAGACATGTGAAGTTCGCCAACACCCATCGGCGCAGCGCGGCGGACACTTCCTTGCCCTAAAACCCTCTCAGAAATAAGCGGAAGCCTGTGCCCAGCAGTGGGACGTATATAGGCTGTAACTTTACTTTTTTACTTTTATAAATGTGATAGAGCCATGCTGCATTTATATTATGGTTGTCACACAAATGAGTCGGCTCGACCGTGGCGGGACCATGCTCTCGCAGAAGGCTTTTTACTTGAAACGAGGCATTAAATTTTAGTCCTCAGGGGTGAAAATGCAAAAATAAAGAATAGATGTAGATGTCTATAGACTATAGCATCCACTTACAATCAAATGGACTGTGTGCTCGTTTGTCACCCTGCAAAGTTTAATTTCTTACCTTTGTTCACAATTTTTAGCCGACTTCAAAAAAAGGAGTAGGTTCTCAAATGACTTCAGCGGTTCCATAAATAATATAAGCTGAGAAAATAATCGACCCCTAAGGGCGAGGAAATAGGGCATGATGTTTTAAGATATCGAGACGAAATTCTTGTTGTTATGTTTAGATTTTCCACATAAAAAGTTCAATAAATTTTACTTTTACTGAAAATCCGAGCTTGAATTAAATTCTAATTATTACGAATTATATTCTATACACTTTGTCTTGGCATCGACCTCTAAGCTGTCATGAGAATTATTAGTTTTATTAAAACCTCAGTATTTTTTTTCTACATGAGATATTGGTAGGTTTTCGACCATATGAACACGACGACCCCTTGGCTTAGTAATTACACTGGTAACTGATTACAATGTGGTCGTTCCAGATTCGAATCCCAACTGAAAGCAATATATAGGTGCAACAGCACAATTTGTCGGTTTTTGAGTCTGGCTGTGTTATGAATTATGATTTACACTCTAACTTTGATACTGCATCCCAGAAAATTTATTCATGGTAAAACTTCAACTTTGTACTTTAGTATTCAGAATATAATTTTCACCCATTTTTTACATTTTACTATTATATATTACTATGTTATTATCCTAAATAGAAAAATTTGATTCTGCTTTCATTTAATGATGTGTTCTGCTAATTCTATGTGTAAGAAACAAGTTTTTTGGCTTATATTTGTAGTGCTACTGTTTAAACTCTTTAAACTCATCTATTAAACAGGTTTACCTCAATAATTATCTGGTTGTTTTGCAAACGAAAATATTATATCGCGATCAATAACACAGTTATCGCAATCAATAACAAAGACTAAAATAAATCATGTGAAAGGCCTTTTATCTGCATTAATGATTTCCCTCAAAAATAGTATAGACTTATAAAAGTCAAACTCACGGTCAATTACACTGAAGAAGATTAATTTTACTCAAAATGTTTAATAGACTATTTCAAGAATTTTATACCAAATATCATCAATAACGTATGACTGATACACTTAAAAGTTTTATCAGATGTCTAAATGATCAACTAACAAATTACAAGTTTAGCAACCCAAGATAATGATCTCAGAAATGAGGGCAAGCATGTGTCCAGTTGTGGGACGTATTTGGGTTGTTTATTTAACTTTAAAATTAATTAGTATGTCCGCTGTTCACTGAAATCACTCGATGCAGCCGAATCCTGAGCCTTCGCAAATCCCAACTTCTTCCAATCTTGCACAGATCGTCACGTCATGCCCAGGGGTCTCACATTATGTTGTTCTAGACGGCGTTTCTACTAAGGCATTCACGTATTGATTGACACATAAGTAATTATTTCTCGGTCAATCAAAGTGCAGGAAGAACGCATCAATTCAACATGAGAAGGGCGGAAACATCTGGGCGTGCACTCTAATTAATCCGCAACATTTTTAAATCTGGATTAATGCCCACTTTCTTTTTATCACAGTTGCGTTTATAGTATAATGTTGTTTGTTTATGTACAGTTTGTGTAACGGCTGTTATACTCATGCTCTTAAGAAATTTCACATATTTACGCACATTAGTAGTGTTCGTAGCCACGCGAATAAGATTCAAACAAAGTAGTGATATACTCATTGAATAATATTTATAAATCATTGCCGGCAATAAAGCATTCGTAGGAAATGTAGTTGTAGATGATATTTTTAAAAGTAAAAAAGAAAGTGCCTATATGCTCGTACATACTACGGACAGGCCTAGGCCTTCTCTCATTACTGACGAAGTTTTTGGAAGCGGGATGAAGTTCACTACGCTTCATGTTAGTGGACTTACGTTTTACACGTACTCGATTTTTTTTAATACACCTGTTTTTTAAAGGAAGCAGGTGAATAGTCTTAATCGCCACTGAATATCAGTTAGACTATGTGATTTTTTCTCACCTTTACTTGTATATATAAAAAAAAACTATATTAACTTTGCAACGAACTCTCATAAAAGAACGTCCTGAAAGTTCATTTCTTTGACGAGGAACTTCGTGAATTATGTTAAGAAAAGTTATCTGTGGAATCGATTAGGCGCGTCTCGAAGGTACTGGCCGGCACGGATGACTCGCTCGAACTTTTGTCGCTTGATTACTTTTTGATGTAGCGATAAATGTGACTTATGTGGTTTTGAATTAACAGCGAATACATTTGTGTAATGACGGGTTGCGTGCAGTTTAGGCGGGCACCGTTTAACGTATGAACACTGTTATTTCTTTTTTTTTTGGTGTTTTTAAAATAATCTTTATTTTATAAACATTAAATTGACAGTGTTTCTATGCATTTTATATAGAAATTTATCTGGACCCCGAACACTTTTTATTGTTCTGGTGTTGGATGATTTTTCTCATAAAGGGTGTAATTGCGTTCTATTATAGTGTAAGTAAATTGTTTTGCAAAGATGTTAAATCATTAAAATTTATTTAAATATTACCTTTTATACCATCTATCACTAATAAAGAACTTTTACACTAATAAAAAATATAGGTTCTCGAGTGGTAGCCTAGGACCGGTAAGAGAAAGTGTAGGGCGCGGCCCGCCACTAGGTGGAGATGTGACCTGGTGAGAGATGCAGGAAGTCGATGGATGCAGGTGACTCAGGACCGTGCTGTGTGGCATTCGTTGGAGAGGCCTATGTTCAGCAGTGGACAGTGATGTGTGATTGTGTGATTTTGAATAAAAGTTCAACAGACACTAACCATGTTCTACCACTTAACAATGAGAAGTTGATGATTTTAAATGCAATAATTCATCACATTTACACTGAAATTCCAGTAAGTCCCACTCCAAGAATCATGAATACAATGGGCAATACTACATATCCTGTGTTTACAAATGAGCTAAGAGGGCAAACTCTATCAATATGTTACCTTACATCGTAAATACCTTATTAATAAATAAATATAAATACCTTATTAACCTTTATTTTTGTTTTTAGGTACGTACATCTACCGCTACATAATACCATCGATCGGTAAGTTTAGAGATAACGTTAGAATGTGTATGTACATCGCCTTATAAGATTTATACGCAATACATACCAGTGATAATCGTGCAATATAAATAAAAAGTATTTTAATTTACTGAGGGCAACAACTTCATTCCTACATACCGGGATGGTCTACGATCGCACCCTAGATTGCCGTAGGCATTGAAGCATTCAGCTACTAGTCAATCTTCGGTAGGCATGCGGCCGCCATCTTGTATTCGTGGATATGCGGACTATAGACTGACCAACGAGCGAGTTGCTTTAACTGTAATTGCAAAGTAATTCGCCTTTAGCTTTTTCTTATAAACTGTTTGAATACAGGGTATGTAAGTTTACATACCCTGTATTCAAACAGTGAAATGTATTAGATTACATTTCTAGCTTATTTTATCATCATTCGTATCAATCAGCTTGGAAAATGTACACATTAAATGAGTCATGTACCCTATTATTATAATAGTCTCTATGGAAATAAAGATGTTTTTTTCTAATTACAATAGCTTCGCGAATTATCCTTGGTAGGAATCGGTGTTCCATTGCAAGGATTTGTGGTCTATGAAATCTGATGTAATGGCATTGAGTTATAATGTACTACGTAGTACATTATAACTCAATGTGTAATGGCGAGAACGATCTTGAACACGTTCACAAGCTGACTGACGTGAAGCATCGACAATCCGATTGTATGTGTAGTATTCACGTAAATACAAGAAATCATAATATACATATTAGTTAACGACAAAATATTAATTATGCTTCATGTGGTAACTTAATTTTTTCCACTGAACTATAATTTTTATACTAAATACAATGTATTAATGTAAAAATATTTTTATAATTTGATATTTTTAACATTTGATTTGATAACATCTATTTTTTTTTGAAATCATTAAATGCAGTGAGGGCAATTTTGTTCTTTCACCGTCTATAATTGATGGGCTTACGATTTCTATGTGTGTCATGTGTGTGCTAGAATTTGCCATCACATCGGATAGGACTTGTTAGTGTTAAGCATTCCATAGATGGTTTGTAATTGGAGGTGCCGGTGAGGGAGTTTTTGTGCCCGTGATTACTATCGCATTTAGACGAGGTTTTTCTGCAATTACAAAGTGACATATTACAGGGTTAATGAACAGTTTATTCCCCTTGCGAGAATTTTAAAGTATGAGAAGGCTTAAAATTCAGAAAAAAATGATTTTTATAATGTAGTACGCAAAATTCAACTTCATGATGAGTGAGTATAGACCAAAAAGGGCGAACTTAGTCATGTTTACGTTTTAGGGTCACGCTGCAGCTGTACTATGGTTGAAACACGTAAGTGTAGGATTCATCTCCACAAATCATGCCCAGAATTCATAATGAATTTATTCTGTCCTTTCTAAATAGTTTGAATCAGAAATATCGCTAAGAAGTGAATAGAATAAGTTAGTATGAACATATACGTTGTCCCTGGTTTACCAAAAACGGACAATAAATTGCAAAATAGAAGTATCATAACTTATATTTATTTTTATTCTCTATTTTAAAGTCGTTAAGAGTTGTCAAACCGTTGAGTGAGCCAAATATGGCTACAACCATTTCTTTTATTAAATAGAACAGTTACACTCTACTTCTACTTGTAGCCAACTAAATTAAGAACTCACATTTATCATGTAGTCTTTGAAACAATAACAATAATTTATGTTGCCTATTGTAGCCCACACGACCTGTCTGTATCGTGTATAATGTGTCATATATTTAAGCTAGCATTTAAAGTTATAGTTTTAGCATT
This sequence comes from Parnassius smintheus behrii, assembly GCA_036936625.1. Lineage (NCBI taxonomy): Eukaryota > Metazoa > Arthropoda > Insecta > Lepidoptera > Papilionidae > Parnassius > Parnassius smintheus. The sequence continues at coordinate 29,919,746 of JAUPFT010000008.1, forward strand.
GTTAGAAAATTTACATTTTTTGAGAATAATTAGTCGTTTGTAGTTGTGTTTTTGTTTTTGAATTCTTATATTTTACTTAAAGCTTTTAAAATTATTTGGATAGATAAACTTACTTAGATAATGTGCTAAGTTTTTTTATTTTTATAGGATAGGGTGACAAACGAGCACACAGTCCACCTGATGGTAAGTGCTTGCTGTGGCCCATAGACATCTACATCTATCCTCGATTACGAATCAAAATGCAGATGCGTTGTCACCCGAGAGGACTAATATGGAATGCCTCGTTTCCAATAAAAAGGGTCTCCGGTTCTTTACACACACCATACGAAACACAGCAGCATTAAGCTACTATTTTACGCTGGTATTCTGTGAGAGGGTGGTCTTTCCCTGGTCGAGCCGACCCGTTCGTGTTACAACTATACTACTAATATAACTGCAGCATGGCTCTACCACGTGTAAAGGATTAACAAAATTATTAAAGATATTTAACGTAGTCCGAAAATGGGCAAATTACCAAATGTTCGTTGATTTTTATTTGACTTCTTAATCAACAAGTGTGTCTACGGTTGTTGGACTCGTATGTAGAATTCTTTTTGGCGGTGGCCGTATTTGCTGAGATTTATCGTTCGTACCCATTGTTGGACGCTATTTACGCTATTTAATAAATAGTTTGCACATCTTACAGATCTTTTTTGTTCACTCCCATGCCTACTGCCATATTATGTATGACAGAATTATTATATGAGTAGCTAAGTAATAGGTAGAAGAAATATATTTAAAAAATAAAACCACATACGTGAATACATGAAGTTTGCGGAAAATGGAGATCTTCCCTTTATTCCGTTTATTATTGTGGAAGCATCTGAAAGAATCCACCAAAAAAAAATGTTGAGTTCAAACTTCACGTGACGGGTGTTAGGTATAAAATATAAGTAAATGTATAATTCTTCTTACTTAAAATTGTTATCTTTTGCATTATATGCCCACAATATTATAATCATAAAACTAATTAAGGACTAATCAAATGCTTAGCTATAAATTGTAAAACTTGAAATGTTTAATTTTCAAAAGGAAGACTCTTAACAAAGCCGTAGTTTTATTTAATTCTTCATTAAAATCTGTTTCTGGAAATTAATTTAAAAAATCTGATACTTTGTTACTTTTTAAGATTTTTTAAGCAAAGGTGTTCCACTAATGAGCCAGGGATATAAGTTTTATTTAAGACGCTCCAAATGAAATATTTTATGCGGTAACCTGAAACTGTTTTGTATATTTAACGCGAGACTTTCGGGCGATAATTTCAATAGCCGACTGTGAGTCCGTGGGTCCGGGCTAACGTGGCGTTTATGATTTATAATCCGGCCCCCGACGGGCGACGGGTCCCCTCTTCTGAGAGACAGCGGGCTTGAAAATAATTTCGGTTTTAAATTGGAAGATATATATATATATATATATATATATATATATATATATATATATATATATATATATATATATATATATATAGTTTGTATATTATGTTTTTCATATGTGAAATACGTAAGCATAAATAACTAATTGTTAACAAAAATATATACAAAAAAAATAAAGATATTAATAGTTACTTTGCAACCATCCGCTCAATTATAAAAAATGATGTGTCCTACCTAGTTTGAAGAGCACCTCCCTCCCTCAATTGCGTGCACTGGTCCCGTTACCACCAATTCCAGCACCAACACCCCCAACACCACTATTCTGGAAAGACACGCCTTCGACAATAATACGACACGTATTTAGCCTCTACACGAGGCATCTTTAGGTGATGTAGACTCTACGGCGGCTGAGCGCTACACTATTAATATCTTTATTAAATTAATGGATTCCGCAAAGTAACGCCTGATTCTATCAATTAAAATATCATATATATATATATATATATATATATATATATATATATATATATAAGTATATATATTCAACGTACATAATAAAAATACCATAGTTTGAATAGAAAGCATCATAGAATACTATAATACACAATAGAATGACTGTCAACCTTATTTTGTACGAGGGTTCGTGTCGCCGGGAGCACACATATAAGTAATTACATCTTACATATTATCGTTACTACAAACCCGATACGCTGTGTTGACAGACTGAGTAAATTTAAACATTTTAGACTTTTGATTAACGTTCAAGATCATCATTAAAAAAATCATTTAAATTTTAATACATATTTATTTGTAAATAATGTGCAATTTGGCATTTTCTAAATAATTTACATGCCAAATTTGGAAACGATTGTAACGTCAAAACACATCTCGTGTTGACAGTTATACGTGTGAATTAACATGTTAGTGACATTTTAGTGGCTACACGGGCTCCGCCTACTCTCCCGTTCTAATATGTATGTATTACAGTATTCCATGGAAAGCATAGATTACGTTACCCAGTATAATAGTAAAATTTCAAGCGGTAACAAGGTAACCGGGCGTTGAAATGTAAGTTCAATACTTCAAATAGAGAGCTTATTACAAAAGTTAGTTAGTAAAAACAGCATTGAACGCCTATCGATGCTCGCAACGATGACGTACGAGATTGAGTGCATACAGTTACGGACGCAGCGTCAACTCGTCCGTCGGTTTCTCGCCACTTAATTACGACGGTCACGCTTCAACTAAGAAAATCTTTTGTGCTCTTTTTCCGAGCGTCAAGAAATGTAACAAAACGGGTCGGGGATTTTTTTCGTCGAAATGACTTTTAGTGTCACGGCTTCGACCGGTGACGGTTTAATGAGAAAGCTTTGTGAACGTTGACGCAGTCGGCTCTGTGTCGAATTGTCGCTTCGGAGCCTTTTTTATTTTTTTTAAAGGATTGCAATGGAAGGCTCTGGCATCCTCGTAATGCTTAACGCGTTTTTATTAGTAATAACGAACACTTTAAGCTACAATTAGAGGGATTTAATAAGACGATTATAAATCGCATAGTATAAAGTGCTCCTTCGCTTTGTCCGTTTTGTAATGGAAATTGTATTTATAATTTGAATATTTTTTTAAATTTTATTAAAATAAAGTTTAGGCTTCAAATGATTTCATAGTCCGTGGATATTATTGTTGTTACTCTTACTATCTTGTAAAATAGTTTAGTTTAATTATTCGCTACGCATTTACTGATAGACAAAACTCTTTACAGATCGTTTCGGCGCCTGCTAAGCCCGAACTGCATATTTTTTAAGTAAAATCAGTTAAGTGCATTATTAAAATAAAGTTGTAAACCTAAAAACGCATTATTTATCTGTCTGTCTGTATTATTTATTGCAACTGGTCAAATAGAAAAAAATTATGACGTACTTAGTTTCCATTTTAATAACTTAAAAAAATTGAAAACTAGTTCTTTGAATCTACTTTGATTTTAAAGGGGTTTGTGGGTGTAGCGACACATATACATTTATATATATATATATATATATATAAATATATATATATATATATATATATATATATATATATATATATATATATATATATATATATATATATATATATATATATATATATATATATATCATACTGAAATTAAGTGTGTTTAGTTCTCTACTTTTTTTAATAATAATATTTTAGGTTAACTTGTATCAGGAGAGTATCTCTTAGACATTGAACACACGGAACCCTACTTGGGTTCCATGTGTTCAATGTTTAAGAGAATCTATCTAACGATTTTGAGAAGTTGTTGTATGTAACGACGACAATAAGGCATGCTAAAGTGATTATAAGGCCACCGTTCGAAAGTATTATACCATCACGTATAATAATGTCCGTCAGACTGAATTTCGGCCAAGGCAGATGGTCTCAACTGGGTGACAATCCATCTGAGTAGGACAGGATTATAATGCACAAGTGTGTAAGCAAACACAGGTGCACTCTTTTCCTCACTCTCATAATCAGATGATACTGCAATCCGACACGATCGGAGAGAGATCAGGCGCAGGACCGCTAACTTTATGACACCGGGCTGTAACTGAGAATTTCTTGACAGAAAAAGTTAATACTGATTTTGGTTTGTACTCGGAAACTGCATCTCAACTCGGTATTCGAATCTCAGGGCTTCATAATTAGCAAACTCGCGTATGAACACTTAATTAGTAGGGGAGAAGTGGCTTTAAAAAGCCAGTTTACTAAACGGGGCAAAAAAAAAACATACTTTTAATGAAAGAAATGATGATTTTTTCTCCTTCAATTATTATTTATTTATTAAAGTAAGTAATTACACATGAAAAAACCATAAACGCTATGGAAAAATCAACGAAATATTCATTATATAAAAATTTCATAACATTTCCAGGTTTCTCCATAATGCACTATCTGAAGCAAATATTTTAAAAATATATGGAAAAATGAATATTTACTATTATTTTATTTTATTTAGAAAAATTAAATGCAGGGTTCTGAAAGAGCCGGTTATGAAAGAGCCAGCTCTTTTAAGGCCCAGTCACCCGGCTCTTTCATAACTTATTCTTTAAAAGAATGTAATCTTAAGGGTTATATTTTAATAACAACAATATCAAAACTTTTGCGACTCAGTTTTTACGCAGCTGTAAGTATATCCACAAATTCAAACTACAATCTACAATACATTTACCTATATTTCTTTACAAAACCAAAATACCTACTTTTTAGTACCAAAAATTTTGACTCGATGTACCGGTGTCCGTTGGTTTCCGCGGACTGTCAAATGTTTGTGGGTGACAGGAAATCGGTGTTGCTACTTAAAAATAAAATTACCAATCAAATCTGTTCATAAAATACCAGAATAATGTAAGTGGCTCCTTCAAAACCTAGCTCTTTCATACCCCTGCTATTATTTATTCTGTGACTAAACCAACAAGTTATACTGTCTCTTATTTACCAGACGTAAAACACCTGGATCTGAAATGGGGAGCAGCATCGAAGTTGCGAGAGATCTGATGCCGCGACCGCTAATTTGCCTGTTAAGCGTGGTGATAACAGTATACTTTTCCAACATTGGGGAAGGCCAATGTCCTACAGTTGACTTCTACAGGTTAATACAAGCACTGCAACTATGGCGAAATCCGCCCTTCGAAGTAATCTATGGGGGAGGCCTTTGTTTAGGTTGATAAAGATGAAGAAAATATCGAGAATGTACCGTGAACAAAATGAAATATTGTGCGACGTGCATAGAGGTACGAGTGTTTTGCCGACGGCAATATTTTATATCTAGACCAGTCTACCAAGTTTCGTAATGACATACTGCCGATCAGTTGCATAATTGAACATATTAATATCTGCCGTCGTCGCCAGAGTAATCAAAAATGCTGTATTAATAATATTGATGGCCTAAAGGAAGACATATTTTAAAATTGATAGCAGGATAAATTAGCCAACATATAATTGCAATACTTTGTTGTTTGAATGAAGCTTACTTTGCAGTAAACAGTATGCATATGTTTAAATATGTAAAAAGTATGTATCCAGAACCTAGAAACTTCCAGTGCAGTATGATTTAAAAAACCCTACAGATTCATAGTAAGATTTATACACAATTTTTATATTGTCTTCGTCAACCTTCAAACAGTGAAAAATTAAACGTAGGACTCTTCGAATTTGATAGATTAATCGCAACCATTACAGGTTTAACAGACGGATTGCCAATCGAAATATCAGATAATAAATTTGTCAATATTCAAAAATATATGTAAAAAAATGTTAAAAATTAAGCCATTATTATCATTTTTCAATTTTCATATATATATATTTACTTTAAAGAATATTTATTCCAAAAACTATTAAGTTAAGGCACTGATTATAGTTGATACTTTGTTTAAATTAAATTAAAAGTTTAAATAATTTTTATTATATATTGTAGTTTCCGTCGATTTTTCACGAATCATTACAGTGTAGTATTTATTACACTGCTTAACGTAGTACACGTTGATTAGAGTAGATTGTTTCATAGGGCGGAGAGTTGGCCGGCTTGGCTGGCAGCTTGGCAGTCACAGTTTTTAATTATTTTTAGTCGTTATCAAGAAGGTTTCATTAAGCTCTATAGTGTCTTACGACGCTCACGCTATGATAGGGGCTTATTAATTCTCTTGCGCCGCCACTACTCTTTCATTAGTCATTATTATTAGTAGCTTATTAAAAGTCTTCTACTAAACAAAGGCCTGCATAGATTGCCAAATAGGACGGATGTTTGCCATATTTGCCACGCTTCGCAGTTTTTAGTTATTTTAAGTTGTTATCTGGAAGATGCTGCTGTCCACCTCTTGTTTAATTTCCATCTGTACCGTCTTACGACACCCACGGGATCATATGAGCTAATAGATTTTGTTACGCCGCCACTATACAGTGGAGTTTCAACTCAGTTTCAATCGAATAGCTTTATAAATAATATAAAAAATAATATGTATATTATTTTTATTTGCAATTAAATAATATCAGGTTTAATTGCATAGCCCATGATTTCAATTCATAAGAAAAGTCCGTGTACCGCTCCAGCGCCTACCAGACTCGTGACGTTCTGGCGGCGCAGAGCGGCGTCCCGTATCGAATCCCACTGACAAATGTCCCGCGACGTATTTCATCATCACCGACTCGTCTTCTGTAACAAAAAGAGAACTATTTCAGTAAGACAAGATGTTAATTCATTTACCTTAATTTTTAAACTCGCAAAGGCCAGCGTACTGTTTAATTACTAACTATAATTTATTAATTATTGCCTATGGTATCATATATAGTGGAGTTTGATAGGGATGTAATGATGATGATGATAATGATGACAATACAGTTTATTTATTTATTTATCGTGTATCATACATCATACAAGCGTGCTGGCGTTCATGTAACTGTAAATATTTCATAAATCATTAATCTGTTACTGTATATCACTGCATGATCACTGCCATGTGCTGTATTATAATTTTTTACATTTATTTTACATTTGTACATTTACATTTTTATTTTATTTATTCACTCCGTCATTTAAAATACTTCGGTTGGATTTAACATGATTGTTCGACAATGTCACAAACTTTACAAGTCGCAGTTAGAATTTTTATTAACTTTGTGTACTTCATGAAGAAAAGTTTTTTTGCATTTGAAGTTTATATCTATGGACATGGCTTACAATTTCGTGATTTAGACTCCGAAACAAATTTTACTACCGGTGGCCGTGTACTTAGCTGCTGAATATTGATAATAATCATAAATATAAAATGTAATGATTTTTTAAAATTTAAGTGAAATATAATTTTACACTAATTTCTCTTTTTAAGTGACAGCATAACAAGCATTAAAATATCTTACATAGGGTTAGCAATTCATAAGCCAATTGATACTTAACTTCTGTTAGTCGTTAATTACATGTAAACGATAATTGGATACTGCTGCATTCTTTTAAGAAAAGCACAACATAATAAAGTATCAAGATTAAATGCAATTAAAATAACGTTCATTAATTAAAACTATCAACGGCGTAAATCTTTACAAGCTATTCCAAGTTAGGGGAAATTCATTGAGGTAAAGTTTCGAGAAATTGGCCATTGTATAGATTGAGTTCATAACTGGAACCAGTCTAGAAGGATTGCTCTTTAACCCTAGTTTCGCTTCGTGATGTCGCCTCGACCCCGGGCCAATCTGTTTTGCCCATCATAATCAATGCTTTCAATTTACGGTGGCCATTTTAAATTTTGACATATGGCGCCAATTCTATTTGCATATTGATTAAGATGTTGATTTGTTTTACAAAAGCACATTAGCGTAATTTGTGATTTATTTTCTTTAATTAATCTTATAATTGTAATATGGTTTTGATTTATTTAACTGAAACTTAGAAACAGGAGTTACGGAAAATACGTCTCATAATATGTTCACACAATATTATAAGAATTAAAATTTTTAATCAAAATGCAGTTGCGTTGTTCCTCTGAGGATTAAGATGGAATACCTTGATATTCTCTGCTCTGTGGCACAGAGTACTTTTTTATATATAGCTCTGTGGCAACTGGTAAGTGGTAACCCCAGTGACAAGTTGTAAAATAAGCTCTGTGGCAACTGGTAAGTGGTAACCCCAGTGACAAGTTGTAAAATAATAGCTTTCAACTATTTAGCAAAATTAAATAGTGTAAATTGATAATATCTACCTCAATTTCTAGTTACAGTTGTATAAGACTTAATGGTGTTTGTAAAATAAAATATAGTGTTTTGTGTTTCAACTAAAAGTGACAGCAGCTGTAACGAACATCGTTTGAACTTTCTGTAAGTTAGTGTAATTCCTGTTATCCCATTAATATTTTAAGATTTACCTTTTAAATAAGTGTTGTTTCGGATTTCAATGTGAATTATTTACCTGATAAGTTAATTTGAGATCTGTAAGTAGACCCATAGATCTAGATATTAGCTTAATCTGTTTCTTTGGTTTTCTTTCTTTGTTTTCTTTTGATATTTACACATAATAGTAAAATGAATACACGCAACGCCAAAACGCGCCAAATGGAGAACCAACTTCAAATGGCGCTTCTAGAACTTAAGGCGTCAAAGGAGCAGTGTGAGCTGTTGCTTAAAGAAAGGGACGACAACGAAAAGGAAATGATAAATATACTTAATTGCCAAAAATACTCAACTATAAAGTGATATGGTTATGTTGCATAAAGACTATACAAATGTTTTAAAAGAAAGGGATCAGCTTCAGGGAACAGTCGATGAGTTGGACCGATGCAGTAAGGAATATGAGGAATCCCTCAGATTAATTCCTGCATTGCAGTTGCAGTTAAGTGAGGCTAATTAGCAGATTGTACAACTAAAACAATACTTAGATGAATTGAAAGTGTCCCAAACTCAAAGTCTGTTTAATGAGCTCATAGAATGTAAATCTTCCAAAACATTGCAACTCTCCACAACAATCGATTTGACTGCTGATGATTTTGTCACATCAAAAACAGCTGAAAGGATTACATGCATTAGAAGAAAATTAAAGAAATGCGTTAAAATTAATAAATATGTTAGGAAAGTACAAAAGTTAATTAACACTAAAATTAATACAAAAAATTATATAAATATATGTACCTAAGGAAAGGCATGAATTAATTAATAAATTTAAATTATATTCAATTGAGATGGGATATATGAAAACCTGTTATGAGACTGAAATAGTGTCACAATTCAGAAGTTTTGTCGCTTAAAAACTCCTTACAAATTATTTCAAATAAATATGCATCAGCTCAGGTTGAGATAAAAGAACACATATTGGCCATGAATGATCTGGTAAAGTCATGTAAATACAATGAGGAGGGCTTTGACTCCGTAATAAAACATCAGAGTGAGAATCAATGCTCCATAAATTGTTCATCGGGGACAATATGTGTAAATAGTAATGACTCCTTATTTTCATCAACACTATGATGGCGCCATAACAAAGAATAAAAACTTAAAAAGTAGTTTAAATATTAAAAAAAACATAATGTTATGATGTATTGTGATGACATAGGTAAAAATTTGGGCATGATGTTAAATAACCATTTAAAAGGACAACTGATTAGTAATTATTGTATGCCTAGGGCATCCTTTAGTCATATAATGAATAAAATTTTAACTAGTAAGTTTTGTCCTAATAGCACATTGATAATTCTTGTTGGGAGAAGAGGCAATGTAAACAAAAATCAATTATTAAAATATGTTGATTACCTCAATACTTTAAATGTACATAAAGTTATCTTGTTTACATTGCCTTACAGCCTTGGGAGGACACCACAGAAGAATAAAATAAGATATGATTTAAATTTATTAATGAATAATTTGTCATGTAACAATGATTTAAATTTGACATTTAATTGTAACAATTATAGTAATATGTTAATTAATTTAATAGACATGAATAATTTAATTAAGAAAATTTTGACTACAGATAGGTATTACCTATCCAAATATAATTTAGGACAGGTAGCAAATGTGCTATCTTATTATTTATATGTTAACTCAGCAAAGCACTTGTCTAGCCAGACATCTGCTACTATTGAGCAGTATAATGATACAATTTGACATACAATTTGGAATCAGTTCCAAGTAATTTAAATTAGAAAATGAGACACTAGAGGTAATGTCTTACAAATCCTTAATAGTTGCAATTGTATGACCCCACAAAATGATACCTAATAAAAATTCTTTACACCTGGTGCATCAGAATATACAAGGCATGATAGACAAAGAGCTAGAAATTTAATTGTTCTTAAATAGCAACAATATTTATATTTTATGTATTACTAAACATTGGTTAAAAGCTCATAATTTAATGTTTAACTTCAGTAATCACCAGGTGGTCAGTTCTTTCAATAGAGAAACAGTTTTACGAGGTGGCTCCTTAATTTTAGCTAGTAAATTATTATCATGTAAAGAACGTAAAGATATTGTGAGCCTCTCTGTTGAGCGAACTGTAGAAATGGCATGTGTTGAGTTTCTGCACCTCATTGTTGTGAGCATTTACAGACCCCCATGTTCTTTATATGATACTTTTAAAAAAATTATGGAGGAAGTTTTCGCTAAGCTTAATAAACAGAATAAATCTGTTGTAATATTTGGAGACTTTAATATCAATCTCGTAGAAGCTTCCTCCACCAATATTAAGTTTAGATGAACGTAGGCCTCCCCCACGTAACGCCACAAAGCACGGTCCTGAGCCACCTACATCCATCGACTTCCTGCATGTCTTACCAGGTCGTCACTCCATCTAGTGGGGGGTCGCCCTACACTACGCCTACCAGTACAAGGCTGCCACTCGAGAACCTTTCTTCCCCATCGGTTAACGGTTCTTCGAGCTATATGGCCGGCCCATTGCCACTTCAGCTTACTAATCCGTTGGGCTATATCGGTCACTCTGTTTTTACTGCGGATATCCTAATTTCTGAGTCTATTACGCAGAGAAACTCCGAGCATAGCCCTCTCCATAGCTCGCTGAGCGACCTTGAGCGTCCTCATACGGCCAGCAGTGAAGGACCACGTCTCAGATACGTAAGTCATCACTGGCAACATGCACTGGTTGTACACTTTAGTTTTCAGAGATTGAGGTATACCTGACGAGAAGATGTGTCGTAATTTCCCGAACGCTGACCAGCCGAGTTGAATCCGTTGATTGACCTCTCGGTCGAAGTTGGACTTACCTAGTCGGACTATTTGTCCCAGGTAAACGTACTACTCGTCAACAACTTCGAGCATAGTGCTCCCAACAACTACCGGCATAGGTGTGACATGGACATTAAACATGATCTTTGTTTTGTCCATGTTCATCTTAAGACCTATCCGTTGGGAGACACCATTGAGGTCATTGAGCATAGTGCTAAGGTCCTCCAGCGATTCTGCCATAAGGACTATATCGTCGGCAAATCGAAGGTGAGTGATGTACTCGCCATTGATGTTAATACCGTATCCTTTCCCGTCCAGTAGCTTCCAAACGTCTCCCAACGCAGCGGTGAAGAGTTTCGGGGACATAACGTCACCCTGTCTTACACCTCTCTGCAGTTGGATAGGTTTCGAACTCTGGTTCTGTACTCGGATAGCCATCGTAGCCCTACTGTACAAACACTTCAGCACTTCGATATACCGACAGTCAACTTTGCACCGCTGAAGGGACTGTAGCACCGCCCAAATTTCGACGGAATCGAAGGCTTTCTCATAGTCCACATACGCCAGGCAAAGTGGCAGATTGTACTCTTCGGTCTTCTGCACAATCTGCCGCAGGGTATGTTTGTGATATATGGTACTAAAGCCTTTCCGGAAACTGGCTTGTTCGGGAGGCTGGAAGTCGTCGAGTCTGCGTGCGAGACGATTCGTAATGACTCTCGAAAACAGCACGTAGACGCGGCTCAGAAGGGAAATCGGTCTGTAGTTCTTCAAGAGAGCGTTGTCGCCTTTCTTAAAGAACAAGACCACCGCACTTCTGCTCCACGCCTCTGGAGTAGTGCCACCATGGACGACGGAATTGAAGAGCTTCTGAAGGACTTCAAGTACCGGTGTTCCACCCGCTTACAGAAGCTCCGCTGTAATTCCATCCTCGCCTGGGGCCCTGCCGTTTTTAAGGTGCTGGAGAGCCATTCTAATCTCGCTCAGACTGACGTCCGGGATATCATCGGAATAGTTTCGGGTAAGACTTGCTCTTGGATCGTTACTCACACTTACGTGTGGCTCCAACGGTGATGTATACAGCTGCCCATAGAACCTCTCAATCTCACTCAAAATCTCAGGTGTCCCGGATACGATGCTGCCACACTCAGTCTTCAGCTTTGACAGTTGGCTCTTTCTGGCAGACAGATCTCTGGCAAAGACTTTGGAGCCCTGGTTCCGCTCGATCGCTTCTTTAATACGAGCAGTATTAAAGTTGCGTAAGTCTCGCCGCATGCATCTGGAGATTTGTCTGTTCAGTTGCCTGTATGCTGTCAAATCTGTTGACAATTGCAGCCTCATCTCCCGTCTAACAGCCATGAGATTAAGAGTGTGATCGGAGAGTTTTTGTGTTCTTCTGCGGCGGGTCTTGCAGGGCTTAGCTTCGACGGCATGGACAGTTTCCACGAGCTTGTCATTCATATCGTGCACTGCATTGCAATCTTCTAGGCACTGAAAGCGGTTACGTAACTTGAGCTGAAAGGTTTCGGGATTCTGGATTAGAGCACGAGGGGGACGGAGCGTTGACTTCATTAGACGAGACCTCTCCAACTTAACGTTTAGGTTCAGTGTGCCTCTAACCATTCGGTGATCGCTGCCGGTTTTCACCCTTGTGATCACTGAGACATCACTGAACAGTTGGCGTCTGGTCGTCATAATGAAGTCAATCTCATTTTTTGTCCAACCGTCGGGGCTCGACCAGGTCCACTTCCTGTGAGGCCGCTTCTGGAAGAAAGAGTTCATCATAAAGAGTCCCTCTTTTTCCATAAGGTTCCGTTGCCCTACTCCGAATTTCCCTAACTTCAGCTCACCGCTTTCTTTTGTGCCTAGTTTTGCGTTGAAGTCTCTCATCAACACCGTGTAGTGGGTTTTGGAGGAATCCATGGCTCTGGAAATATCCTCATACATTTCCTTCACCTCCTCATCGGGATGTGCCGAGGTTGGTGCGTAGACGTGTATGACCTTCAGCGAATATCGTTTGATGATTCTGAGTATCAGGTACGCGACCCTCGTCGACACACTCCCAATATTTACAACGTTGTTGACGAGAGACCTGTGGACGATAAATCCGACACCTCCTTGGGACAGATGGTCGCCCTTCCGGTGATAGAACAAGTTGCCGGACTCGAAGATTACCGTGTCCTCCCCCTCTCTTCGGACCTCAGATAATCCAATAATATGCCAGCGCAAATTGTCTACCTCTTCTTCCAGCTCCAGTATCTTCTCGTCAGTCCTCAGGGTGCGTGCGTTATACGTTGCAAGGTCGAGTCGTCGTAGTTGGCAACCGAACCTCCACCGGAGATTCTTAGCACCCCCTGCCCCGCCGTTACCATGGTCGCCACCGTAGCCAGGAATAGCGGGGCCACCGGGGACTGGGGGCCGTTTGCGTCGTTGCTCATGCGGGGATATTTGCCATAGTTGCCACGCTTGGCGAGTGGGTTGGCAACTGCAGTTTTTTATTATGTTATTGTTATTATTAGGAAGATGCTGCTGCCCATCTCCTTTCTGTGCCTCTCTGTCGCCTCTTACGACACCCACGGGAATATATGGGGTAGTGGATATTCTCAACCGCCACTACACGGCGATTCTATATTTAGTGCATGGGAGAATTCACAGGATGCTTTGGGTGTATTCTGTAACATATCCTAAGCCTTCGATTGTGTTCACCATGAAACATTAATCAGGAAACTTCAACACTGCGGTGTAAGAAGTGATGCTCTTAAATTAATTATTTCATATTTAAAGTGACAGAACGCAAAAAGTTGTCATTAATAGTATGAGTTCTTCCGGGTCGATTGTACAAATGGGCGTGCCTCAGGGCTCAATTCTCGACCCCTTTCTGTTTCTTGTATATATTAATGACTTACCTTTCGTAGTAGGGGATAACCATGATATAGTATTATTTGCTGATGATACTTCATTAATTTTCGAATTAAAACGACAGTTATTAAATTACGACGAAGTACATAATGCCTTAGCTAAGTTAGTCAATTGATTTAATGTTAATAATTTTCATTTAAATGGAACTAAAACTAAATGTATGAAATTCGTAACTCCTAATGTTTACCCATGTTTCCCACATGTTAATACTAATGTAATTTTAAATGGGGAGGAACTGAGTCTTGTTGATACCACCATTTTTCTTGGAATTACACTAGACGCAAAGCTTCAATGGCTCCTCCATATATCAAAATTAGCTAGCAGACTTAGTTCTGCAGCATATGCTGTAAAAAATATTAGAACTCTTACCGGTGTTGAAACAGCTAGAATAGTTTAGTTATTTCCATAGCATTATGTCGTACGGTATTTTGCTATGGGGGCACGCGACTGACACTGAAATTATATTTATTTTACAGAAGTCACTGTGTCAAAAATTTAAGGAAATAAATATATTAACTCTGACCTCTCAATATATTTATGAAAATGTAATGTACGTACACAAAAATAAAAGTAGTTTTGCAAAAATAAGTGATATTCATTCTGTAAATACTAGGAACAGACACAAGCAAGTAGTACCAGTTACAGTTACTCGACTCCACCGAGTCAGTAATTCATTCTTGGGGAGATGTAGACGTTTTTACAACAAAATCCTAGAAAATATACAAAATTTGATAGACACAAAGTTCAAAAACTTTATTAAACAAAGTTTGTATAAAAAGGGTTATTATAATATTAAGGAATTTATGGATGATAATAACCCCTGGGAAGGGTGATCGCTACCAAGCTATTTCTAATTTGTCTTGTGTTGTTAATTGTAGACACGATTGTAAGCTATGATTGGAAAAAAAATTGTCCCACTGGGTTTCTTGCTGCTCCTCCTCAGGACAGAGGTTTTTTTTTTGCGAACCAGTGGTAAATGAAAAAAGTGACTTTCAATAAGTATTGTTATAATCTACATTGAATAAAAAGTTTCTGTTTCTGTCTCGTTTCCAGAAAAAAGTAGTCTTCTGATGTCTACACTTCCCATACGAAACGCATCAACATTGAGTGGTCTTTCCAAGGTCTAGCCGATACATTCGAGCTACAACCATAATATAGCTGCAGCATAGCTCCACCACATGTAAAATTTGATGACTTTTGACCTGTCATTTTTGTTACTTTATGTACCTATGTAGTGTCTATGGTGAGTAATAAATAATAATTTATAAAGTAAACTTTTTAAATTGTGAAGACTACTGAAAGAAATACTAGAATATGGTATCCATTTGTTGGCACTGTTGCTATTTCAAAACTTTCTATTTTAATATTTCATCCAGTGCCGTCTTTAAGGCAGGGCCCGCAGGGCCCTGGCCCGAGGCCCCGAGGTAGGCAGGGGCCCCACAATTCTGAAAATTTTCGATATACAACAACAAATTTTAAATTTTATAACATAATAAGAAAAATATCAAATCACACACTTGGTAAAATAGAAACAAGATTTAGAAAATTTGTTTAAAAATTTATTTTTGCACTAAAATAACAGTAATTATATACAGCTTAAAAAACTTTTTTTCCTTACATAGGCCCCAGCCAGTACCTTGGCCCATAGCCTCGTTGATCCTAAAGACGGCACTGATTTCATCTGAGATTCAGTTGCTCGATTTGTCTAACACTCCGGTCGTCAGTCCGCCTATAAAACGTAGCGATTATCATAATCTCCTAATTCTCCTAAAACTTTTATCTGCCCAAAGAAAAAAAAACAGATTTCGTTATGGGCTAATGAATATAATGAAATAAAATGCATCCGCATATTACCTTTCATAACTAAGTTTAAAATACATATTATATTTAAAATACTTAACTAAATTGACAAAGTGGTTATTAAGATAGCAATTTAATAATATTGATGATATTTGTAACTGTTACCAGTTTCTCGACTCCAGAGTCAGTAATTCATTCTTGGCGCAATGTATACGCTATTACAACAAAGTCCCAGAAAATATACAGGGTTGGCAACCGCAGTTTTTTGTTATATCACAGTTGTTATCAGGAAGATGCTGCTGCCCATCTCCTGCCTGTCTCCCTCTGTCGCCTCTTACGACACCCACGGGAAGATATGGGGTAGTGGATATTCTTAACCGCCACTACACGGCTAATTTAAATTTATTGAAATTTATTGAATTATATATTAATAATTCCATTCTATTCTGTAGCTATTAGGTAATATGAAACACTAGACATGTATAACAAATTTTATTACTTGTCGTAATCAAAATTACTTTAATTACTCGTAACTACATAAATATGTCCTCGAAATATTTTTATACGTAGCTAAATAAATTCCGTTTAAACCAACTGAGGAGCATTCCTACACACGGGAAGTAAACGTTATCAATAAGCCGACGGGGAGTCCGATCATATCGGTCTCAGAGACCAGAAATATTCACCCGGTTGGGTTAGGAATTGGTTGAAACATGACGGTACTATGTTATGGACACTTAAAAATAAATTATGTGATTTCGAGAGTACGAGTACTCGTATTAATCCGGACTTTACAAAATGTATTTATTTTTTCAGCTTTAATGAAGAAGTTAGTGTAAATATATACTATAATATGTTTTATAATATGTTTTTAGGGTTCCGTAGTCAACTAGGAACCCTTATAGTTTCGCCATGTCTGTCTGTCCGTCTGTCCGTCCTCGCTTAATCTCTGTGACTGTTAGCACTAGAAAGCTGAAATTTGGTACCAATATGTGTATCAATCACGCCGACAAAGTGGTAAAATAAAAATTGGAAAAAAATGTTTTATTAGGGTAGCCACCCTATATGTAAAGTGGGAAGTGATTTATTTTTTAATTTCAACCCTAACGTGTGATATACTGTTGAAAAGGTATTTAATAATGAATAGGGGTTTACTAAAATCATTTTTTGATAATGTCAATAATTTCGGAAATAATCGCTCCAAAAGTAAAAAACAATGTGTCCCCCCCCTCTAACTTTTGAACCATAAGTTTAGAAAATATGAAAAAAATCTGAAATGTAGAACTTTATAAGGACTTTCTAGGAAAATCATTTTGAACTTGGATGGATGCGAACATAATGGATACCCACCTTTAAACTCATAAGTGGGAACACTTATTGCGACGGACGGGAAACTACGGAACCCTACACTGAGCGTGGCCCGACACGCTCTTGGCCGGTTTTTTTACTTGTTGCTGAACATAACATCCACTCCCAGTACCAAACTTAAGCTACAACTATTCTTATTAAAATAAGATAATGTTTGTTAATGTCATGCCTTCACGTTTCTGTTTTTGTTCTTAAATTTAATTTAGTTTTTTCAGATTAATAAATTCATACTTCTATTATTGTTCTTAATTGCTGACTGTGGGTTTTGTTGAATTATTCTTACCATCGACCAAATAAAATATTCCGAAATGATAAATGATTAATACGTGTCTACATTTATGCCCACGGTCGACATAAATTAAGCCAGTTTTAATAATTAATTTGCTTTTCTCTTAAGTTCTCAACACATAAAACACTTAATGTGTGAATCGACATTTTCCTTCCACACCTTAAATCTTGATTAAGTTGTAAGCTTGCATAGCAGCTTACATAGTAATAGTTAAACTATAAGCTAATATTGTTGCAGTTTACTTAAGTGAATGCACTGTCCGTTGGATATTAATTTATAATAATAGTTAAGTGGTTTATAATAAATCTATTATTGGCTAGGTATTTTATTAAACTACTATATAAATATGCCCAAAACAATATGTGTATAATAAACAAAATAATAGCAAACATAGGTACTTCGTAAGTTAATACTTAATATATAGTTTTAATTTTGTCAAATACTTTTTTCATCATATCAATTTCAAAGCTGAATAGTGTTTGAATCATCTTGTTAGCGACATGTTCTTCATAATTTAACTACTGTTATCCGTTATACTTTGTTAAAGACAAACTTCCGTCTTTTAAATTATGAATACGAACGTTAGTTGACCCGATTAAAATTTTATTATCTGCGATCTCGATGATGACATGTGATTACTAAATGTCTTAATTTCATATCAGATGCCTTTTCACGTTAGACATATTTTTGGCTTGACGGATATGATCGTTTTATATTAGTAAAGTTTATGGTAGAAATAGATTCGTTATAAATATAATTAAGTTCCTTATTAATAAAAAGTGCGATTTGTTATAACTGCATAAGTCTTATTAATTCTGTTTTACTATTCGAATATATAATATACACATACTTACTGTAATTTAATAAAGGTGTTTGTGATTAAATTAAAAATCTGCATAACTTTCGTAGGCCTCTTTCCTATTTTGCTTCGATTTTGACTTTTTGACGCTTTTGATATTATTATTTTATTTTTCTTAAGACGGTTTGATACATAATACACAACGCCTTTAGCCTTACTTGGCGGGCTAGGTATTAAAGTGAAACTTTTGGTATACTGTAATGAACGAAGGAATGAAAAATGTCTTCTTTCAACTTGTTTCTCAGTAGTCTTTCAACTCGTTTCATCCTTAGTGTTAGTCGCCGAGGAGCATGTACAGTGGGATTGTATCGAACACTCGAATCACAAATTAACAATTTAACATAACTAATTTGTATTAGGAACAATTGACGTTAAAAGAATTAACACATAAAAGTGTCTCAAATAAATACATAAATTCGTTGAAGAATCTGTTAGTTATTGTTTAGCTTCTGTACTTATTCTTGATCGATTTATTCACACAGTATATTTGTTTTGTTAAGGCTCAATGTGGAAAATATGGAACTGTGCTGCTGTGGTCGTGTTAGAAATAAATTTTATATTCACACGATAATAAGTCCCGAGTGAAATCACCTACCGGAAAACTAGAACAATGTCTACCGGACCAGCTAGTTTAGTAATATAATATTAATCAAGTAATAATATAAAGCATTATCCTTTAAATAATAAATGTTCCAACACTACTACTCCTATACAATTTAATATTTCGTTCTTTCGGACAAATAAAGACACTATAGTATTAAACTCCCTCCTCCTATCTCCTCCTATTTAAGTTACGAGGGTGATGTATGTTTATGCCTATTAAGTATGATGAAAGTGATCAGCTAAGGACGTAAATAAGTCGTAAGATATTTTTTATGCTATTTGGTCAAAATTTTACTAAAGTACAAACGATTAGATGGCGATGAAAGTTTACAAAGTTGTTTTTTCATACGAAATTTTGCCGAAATCTCACAACAGTTATTTTGTACTGCGAGTGAGAAACTGCAGTATAAGAATGTGCATTGACAGTTCGGGGTCCAGTAGCCCATATTAAATTTCATATACGCGATCAAGACAAGCTGACGTCACGCTGCCGGAATCTCAAAAAGTACCTTTACTTACTATACTCAAACGTTTTTATGTATGGAGATAATAAACAGTTTTTTTTATTTATTGAAAGGAATTTTAATCAATCAGAATATGGATATGATAAAATTACTATGTAATGGTGGTGGAACATTATTCACCACCCCTATCGTCCCGCGGGTGTCGTGAGTGGCGACAGAAGAAAACCGAAGCAAGTTAGTGGTAGAGCCATGCTGCAGTTATATTATTAGTATAGTTGTAGCACGAATGGGACGGCTCGACCGGGGAAGGACCACGCTCTCACGGAATACCAGCGTAAAATAGCAGCTTAATGCTGTTTCGTATGGTGAGTGTAGATAACTGGAGACCTTTGTTACTGGAAACTAGACATAGATTAGTCCTCAGGAGTGACAACGCATCTGCATTTTGATTCGTAATCGAGGATAGATGTAGATGTCTATGAGTCACAGCAACCACTTACCATCAGGTGGACCGTGTGCTCGTTTGTCATCCTATCCTATAAAAAAAAGATACGCAGTAGCATCTTCTTGATAACAATTAAAATAAAACAACTGCGTTTGTCAACCCGCCTTCCGGCGTGGAAACTCTGCTAAAACCCTGTTGAAGTAATTTGTGGGGAAGCCCGTGTTCAGCAGTAGGCTGTAATGGACGAATATATAATACAAAGCAGTGAATTGTAGT